>BNCR01000019.1:1278975-1611475 GCA_014656515.1 Oryzias celebensis | reverse complement strand
GCAGACACAGGCCTTCAGGATCAGCAAAACAGTAAACTGCAAAGGTTCAGAGCAAACCACATCATTCTAACACACCAACATAATCATAGGGAGAATCTAAGAACTCTCTGGGAAAAGCACAGCATGGACAGTATCACGTTTCAGGCGCTGATTGTAGGTCCTGCAAATGGAAGACAACAGAATTTAGAATCTAGATGATGTTCAGTTAACTCTAACATTTCCCTCCTGTTTGTTAGGCGTTTGCTTAAATTTAACTACATTTCATTGTCACTTCCATATAGGATCTCCACAAGAAGGTCATATTTATAAGTCCAAAGAAATAAAGTCTCAGGATTGAAACCGCAGAGCCAGAAAAACCTTGGAGGGTTTCAGGCTCAACCTTCAATACCGGGTCTGAGCCGTCACTCAGGAGAGGATGCAGCTGAGTCATCTTTCTGCCACAACTATAGTTTCATTCTACTAACTTTCTGCCAAATATCTCAACAAAGCCAACGTCTTTATCAGAGGTTTTCATTATCAGGGGAGGCAAACAAAACATCCTGGAAGTAAAAGTTTGAATCTGGATTCTTGTGTTGTAAACTGCACACCACGTCTGCCTTTTTGACCTCAAATCCATTTCCAGCTTTTGTTCTCCCAGAGAAAAGATCTCCTGCATATTTAAGAAAGATTCTTCAACTGGATTATTATCAGCCTCCCAAAACCATTCAACATCTTCAGCTTTTTCTTCTGCACTTTCTTTTCACTCTCATAACTTCCTCAGCCACATTCTCTCAAACACAATTTCATCATTTAAAGTTCCTCTTCCCTTTTCTTTTTCTTCTTTATTCATATCATCCTAAAACTGCTGCTCCTTTTATGTCCAGCAGGGGTGTAGTTCACTTATTGACCACTAGGTTTCTAGTTTTCCTGATCTCCTGTGGCTCAGCTTCCTCTGCAGAGGTCAGAGGGGTTCTCTGATGCTCCGCCTCTCCTCTCACCTGTATTTATTCAATCTTTTTATCTCATTTCTAACATCCAAACAGAGTAAACTTTCGTGAAGATCTTTCATTCACTAGTTCACCGTCCTTTTTCTTAAGTTCCTCATCCTTCTCTTCAGCTGCTTTTATCTACAAATAGAACTTTAGAATAGAATAGAACTATATAACTGCACGAAGCTTACTTTCATGTTTTCAACACTTCAACAGGCTCCTCCCCCTAACTCTCCTCCTCTCGTTGAGACACACACTCACTGTCCGTGCGCTCCCTGCTATCTATCAGTCAGCTCGAGCACGAGCCTCCATCTCTGCTCCTTCTCATACAGAGATCCTAAAGAATGAGAACCATTCCATTTGAGGAAAAACACTTTCTTTCTTATACAGGGTCTATGGAACAGAATTCCTTCTCCTATTTTGTGTCTTTCCAGTTGCAGGGTTTCCTTTTTTTCTTTGTAGATGTTTTATGGTTACTTCAGATGTTTAATCATCTCCATCTGCCGCCCGGTGCACAGAGGAGCTCTCTAGCTCGCTCCTCTGTGCACCGGGCGGCTGGCGAGCGCAGTGATCCAGACCACTGAGTGTCCACTGAAGCCAAGGTGGACAAACACAGGTGGGGCCCATTTATTCAGCCCACAGGTAAACCATATGGGCCCACATTGAAATGTTTGCTGTGGTGTGTCTGTATCTGTGTAGAACACATACTGGTTATAGGGACAAGTCAGGTAACAGTTTCTGTGGAGAATCGGATCCATTTCTAACATCTAAATGAACATCCTATACAGGAGCCTCCACTAAAACAAGGACTAGTTTACTGAATGAGGTTCAAATCATCACAAGTACAAACAAAATCCTTCAGTCGTGTCTGTGAGAGTCAGAGACTGAGAGACGGGTTATTTCCCACATTCCTGCTGATAAGGTCTGTGAAGATGATCCTTCATGTGTTTGCCCGACACACTGATGGATTTATCCTCTTCTTAGCATATGATGGACAGAACAGGCAGAACCGGACCAGAGAAACAACAGATGAACCCGTTCATGACTGGACTTTCTTTCTGGGAGTTTCACTTGTTGATCCTGAGGTGTCTGGGCCTCAGACTCACCTCTTTATGTTTCATGGACACCTGGATGTGTCTTTTCTGTTTCTCCAACAAATCCAAGCACTTTTTCATCAAGAAATCTTCTGGAACAAAGAGAAGTCAAAAGAGAGATGAGACACAACGTACCTGAAAACATTTGGGTTGCAAACGCAAACAGATTTTTGAAACTTTTTGAAAGTAAATATTCAATATTTTCATTTGTAAATGATGATGTTTTTTTCTTAAAACTTTACATTTTGTTTGCAACTTAGAAAATGTTGATATTTAAACTGAATTTTTTTGGAAAATGACGACACAAAAATCCCTCCATAAACCTGCAGCTGCATCTCTGATCCTGAACACTTTTCTGTCTGATTTCAGGTTGAAGAACTGCAGTTTGTCAAAGATCAGCTGTGAAGCTCTGAGTTCAGCTCTGAAGAAAAACCCGTCTAATTTGACAGAACTGGACCTGAGCGAGAACCAGAACCTGCAGAATTCAGGAGTTCTTCATCTGTGTGGTTTTCTGGAGAGTCCAGACTGCAGACTGCAGACTCTGAGGTCAGACTCCATGTTTCAGTTGTGTTCACATCAATATGATGAGAAAGTTGTGTTGACACTAAACTGCAGACATGAGGCTGATGTTCTCCTGCTGCATGCTGACCATCTTCATGCTGAAGGCTGTTTTCTTCTTCTGAGCTTTAGTCCATTCACTGTGGCAGAAGATCTCATGTTTCAAGGTTTCTTTTGTTCTGTTCAAATAACCTGAAACATTGATTTCTTCAAAACAGAGGAGACAGAGACAGTTTGGTTCTTTTTCACCTGCAAATAGAGACAGAAGGAGGTGCTGCTCCAACCGCCTCTGACCCCCCCTTCCGGTCCCTTGCTTTTTATTAAGATCTGGGAATGTTCTAGTTCCAATCAGATGCAGCTCTGAAGGAGGGGGGAAGAACACAAAAACCTATAGCTGCACCTGGAGATAGAAGTTCCACAAACAGACGTCAGCTACTCAGTTCCAGTTTGTTATCTCTGATGTGTCTCGCCATCCTCCCTGCAGCCTCGCAGACACAGGCCTTCAGGATCAGCAAAACAGTAAACTGCACAGGTTCAGAGCAAACCACATCATTCTAACACACCAACATAATCATAGGGAGAATCTAAGAACTCTCTGGGAAAAGCACAGCATGGACAGTATCACGTTTCAGGCGCTGATTGTAGGTCCTGCAAATGGAAGACAACAGAATTTAGAATCTAGATGATGTTCAGTTAACTCTAACATTTCCCTCCTGTTTGTCAGGCGTTTGCTTAAATTTAACTACATTTCATTGTCACTTCCATATAGGATCTCCACAAGAAGGTCATATTTATAAGTCCAAAGAAATAAAGTCTCAGGATTGAAACCGCAGAGCCAGAAAAACCTTGGAGGGTTTCAGGCTTAACCTTCAATACCGGGTCTGAGCCGTCACTCAGGAGAGGATGCAGCTGAGTCATCTTTCTGCCACAACTATAGTTTCATTCTACTAACTTTCTGCCAAATATCTCAACAAAGCCAACGTCTTTATCAGAGGTTTTCATTATCAGGGGAGGCAAACAAAACATCCTGGAAGTAAAAGTTTGAATCTGGATTCTTGTGTTGTAAACTGCACACCACGTCTGCCTTTTTGACCTCAAATCCATTTCCAGCTTTTGTTCTCCCAGAGAAAAGATCTCCTGCATATTTAAGAAAGATTCTTCAACTGGATTATTATCAGCCTCCCAAAACCATTCAACATCTTCAGCTTTTTCTTCTGCACTTTCTTTTCACTCTCATAACTTCCTCAGCCACATTCTCTCAAACACAATTTCATCATTTAAAGTTCATCTTCCCTTTTCTTTTTCTTCTTTATTCATATCATCCTAAAACTGCTGCTCTTTTTATGTCCAGCAGGGGTGTAGTTCACTTATTGACCACTAGGTTTCTAGTTTTCCTGATCTCCTATGGCTCAGCTTCTTCTGCAGAGGTCAGAGGGGTTCTTTGATGCTCCGCCTCTCCTCTCACCTGTATTTATTCAATCTTTTTATCTAATTTCTCACATCCAAACAGAGTAAACTTTCGTTAAGATCATTCATTCACTAGTTCACCGTCCTTTTTCTTAAGCTCCTCATCCTTCTCTTCAGCTGCTTTTATCTACAAATAGAACTTTAGAATAGAATAGAACTATATAACTGCACGAAGCTTACTTTCATGTTTTCAACACTTCAACAGGTTCCTCCCCCTAACTCTCCTCCTCTCGTTGAGACACACACTCACTGTCCGTGCGCTCCCTGCTATCTATCAGTCAGCTCGAGCACGAGCCTCCATCTCTGCTCCTTCTCATACAGAGATCCTAAAGAATGAGAACCATTCCATTTGAGGAAAAACACTTTCTTTCTTATACAGGGTCTATGGAACAGAATTCCTTCTCCTAGTTTCTGTCTTTCCAGTTGCAGGGTTTCCTTTTTTTCTTTGTAGATGTTTTATGGTTACTTCAGATGTTTAATCAACTCCATCTGCCGCCCGGTGCACAGAGGAGCTCTCTAGCTCGCTCCTCTGTGCACCGGGCGGCTGGCGAGCGCAGTGATCCAGACCACTGAGTGTCCACTGAAGCCAATGTGGACAAACTTAGGTGGGGCCCATTTATTCAGCCCACAGGTAAACCATATGGGCCCACATTGAAATGTTTGCTGTGGTGTGTCTGTATCTGTGTAGAACACATACTGGTTATAGGGACAAGTCAGGTAACAGTTTCTGTGGAGAATCGGATCCATTTCTAACATCTAAATGAACATCCTATACAGGAGCCTCCACTAAAACAAGGACTAGTTTACTGAATGAGGTTCAAATCATCACAAGTTCAAACAAAATCCTTCAGTCGTGTCTGTGAGAGTCAGAGACTGAGAGACTGGTTATTTCCCACATTCCTGCTGATAAGGTCTGTGAAGATGATCCTTCATGTGTTTGCCCGACACACTGATGGATTTATCCTCTTCTTAGCATATGATGGACAGAACAGGCAGAACCGGACCAGAGCAACAACAGATGAACCCGTTCATGACTGGACTTTCTTTCTGGGAGTTTCACTTGTTGATCCTGAGGTGTTTGGGGCTCAGACTCACCTCTTTATGTTTCATGGACACCTGGATGTGTCTTTTCTGTTGCTCCATTCTTAAAACTTTCCATTTTGTTTGCAGTTTAGAAAATGTTGATTTTTAAACTGTAAATTTTCTTGCAATATGACGACACAAAAATCCCTCAATAAACCTGCAGCTGCATCTCTGCTCCTGAACACTTTTCTGTCTGATTTCAGGTTGGAGGACTGCAGTTTATCAGAGATCAGCTGTGAAGCTCTGAGTTCAGCTCTGAAGAAAAACCCGTCTGATCTAACAGAACTGGACCTGAGCGTGAACCAGAACCTGCAGGATTCAGGAGTTCTTCATCTGTGTGGTTTTCTGGAGAGTCCAGACTGCAGACTGCAGACTCTGAGGTCAGACTCCATGTTTCAGTTGTGTTCACATCAATATGATGAGAAAGTTGTGTTGACACTAAACTGCAGACATGAGGCTGATGTTCTCCTGCTGCATGCTGACCATCTTCATGCAAAGGCTGTTTTCTTCTTCTGAGCTTTAGTCCGTTCGCTGTGGCAGAAGATCTCATGTTTCAAGGTTTCTTTCCATCTTCTTCTTCATTTCTAATGTCAGCTTCCTTCAGGACTGATCTTTTCTTTTCTACAATCAGAAACGACTGTCTTCCTCTTTGCTCGGGCAGTTCAGGCTTCCACGCCTCCATTTCTGAAAATACACACTTTGTCGTCTCAATGCTGCTTTTAACAAGGTCACTTCCAAAAGAAATCAACATTCCATCCATTTTTAGTACTTTATTCTAGTTTTCTACAACGTGTGTTTCATAAAGTCTGTTGGATTTCTTTGACTAAATGAGCCAAACGAAGCTCCTTCTTCTATCATGGAAACTAAACTAAAAAACCCCAAAATACCTCAGCAGTCCAAGAATAAGCCACATGTTGATGATCCAGCGCCTTTGTACGCTTTAAAGACACAAACCAGCGCTGACGGAGCTTTAGCGCGCTCCCGCCACAGGGGGAACACATTTTACAGGAGATAACTACCTTGGCGCCACACCGGCAGATTTACGCTGATGTTCACAGGAAGTTCCAAAAAGCTTCAGAGAGAAAGTTCACGTCTTCCAGCTTGTTTTTGTCCAGGAGATGAAGAAAAACCTTTGTTTTGAAGAAGCCTGTGCTGTGATCTAGAACATGTGGGCTTTGTGACCAAAACGACTTTTTAAGGAGCGCATCCACACCCAGCAGCCAATCAGATCTGAGGATTCACCCGGACCATTGAAAGAGCAGAAACACAATGTTTGTTTCTTCTGGCTGGATATCAGCATCTTTGTTTTCTTGGAGTCAAACTGCAGACATTCAAGTCTTTACAGTTCTGCTTATCACACTGTTGATGTGTTTTGTGCACAAATGACACTTCTGGGAAATCTGAGTTACAAATGAAAACGTTTCAGACCAAAAAATGAAGAAAACATTTTCTCTCTGGACTGTTTTGGTTCAAAAGCTGCATATTGTCATTTATCATTTACCCAGTAAAACATTGTGATTCATCTGATTCTTTTTGAATTGATTGACAGCACTACTTTAAACTCAACTCTTTCTTCTGGATTCAGTTTGATCCTCTGCAGTTTGTCAAAGATCAGCTGTGATGCTCTGGTCTCAGCTCTGAAGTCCAACCCGTCCCACCTGACAGAACTGGACCTGAGGGTCAACAGCCTTCATTCTTCAGATGTTCAGCAGCTCCAGGATCTGGTGAAGAGTCCAAACTCCAAACTGCAGACTCTGAGGTCAGTGAGGGTTGGAGTCAGTCCAGCTGCTTCCAGATGTTTTGTCCTAAAGTTAGTCTGAGAGCAAAGATGCAGAGTTTCCTGTGAAGCTGCAGCTTCTCAGTGAAGCTCTGAGGAGAATGATGACAGGCTTCAGGACAACAGTCAGCCAATCAGAGCAGCAGAAGCTCCAACAGGTGAAGATGACAGGAAGCTGCTGCTCTGAACAGGACTGAAGCTCCTGCTGCTCTTTCTGCTGCTGTGCTGCATCACTGACTGACAGACCAGGATCAGGAGACACTCCTTCATCTCTGTCTTTATCATTTCTATCTGCAGGTGGGAGTGAGTCTGATGTTCGTCCTTTTGGATCAGCTGGTCTGCAGAGATGTTGTTCCTGGACGGTGTTCCTGGGAGGTGGAGAGCAGAGTGATGGAGGAATCAGAGGAAGTGGAGATGAGTGTCAGAGCTGCAGCATGAACTGATCTGAGATCAGCTCCACTGTCTCTCTCAGCATCAAGTGGACAGTTATTGTGCTGCAGCTCCCCCGGTGGACTGATGGAGAACTGCACTTCATCTTCTCATTCTAACTTGGAGTGTTGATCTGAAACATCAGTTGGATTCAGATGTTCAGCAGCTCCAGGATCTGGAGAAACAAAGACCTGCAGACAAACAGATTCTTTTCTAGATCATCACTTTCTTCTTTCATCTACATTTGATCAATAGATGTGAGTTTGTGACTGGACCAATCAAGGATTGAGAGAATCATTGATCAGACAGAACAGTTCTGGATTAGATAGATCTATGTGTGGGTCAGGGACAAACAGGCAGTCAGGCGTTGGATCCTGTTTGTGTCTCTGGAACAGGGAAAGACATTTGAACCAGAACTCTGGATCACAAGATTCTGATTCCAGATTTTTCACACTTGATTTCTGTTTTCCACAAACTCTCACTGACAAACAAACACAGAGTTTCATTCAGAAACTCCAACAGGGTCATGTGACCACAATGTTTATAGTTCAGTTTTACAGCTGTCAATCAAAAGACCACGCCTCCATTTTCATCTCAAATACAAAATAACATTTACTTTACTGTTGTGTAGAAATCAAAGGAAGTTTGGCCTGTAGGTTTATAAACCAACATACTAGTTATCATAGAGAAAAGAACACTGATTGTTTCATATTTTACTTTCTTTTATTGCATCAGAATTGAATAAAAACTAGATCTGAAACCTGATTCAATGAGTGCAACTTTATTTTGATGCTATTCTGGCTCGTGGCATAGCCAGAGATCTCAGGGGTCTCCTCCTCCAGGAGAAAGAGGACCAGCAGACCCAGGAGGCCAATGTCCAAGAGACGACCACCACTGCTGAACAGCTGGTTCCCCACAATCCCATCTGTGGGACTTTCCCTTTGTCCCATTCAATCACCAATCTCTTCATAATCGATCACTAATGAGAGTTAGTGGAACCAAAGCAGAATGTCAGCACATTAGAAGGACCAAACTGTAGTTTTGAATCTGCTTTTGTGACAAAGACTGAAACGTTGAACAGGTTGCTGTGCTTCATGTCTCCACCAGAGAGCGCTGTTCTTTGTTGGACTAAAGCCTTGAAAATGTCCATGTTTTTCTGTCCAATCAGAACTCAAAGCTCCAGAGTTGCTTTTGCTTTTCTCTCCTCCCTGTTTCTCCATCTCAGCTTCTTCTTCTTCCTCCAGTAAATCTGTGAACTTCTCTGTTCTTCTTTTCTAATGTCAGACGTGGTTCATTCAAACCCATTTAGAGCTGAAAGTTCTCCTCTATGCTGGAAGTATGCTGATTCACTGCTGTCTTCAGCTGAAACATCAGAAAGAGTCTTGATGACGTGTAAAAGTCTTGATTTCTCTTCGGTCTTTGACTTTCAGAGGATTTCAGCTGCTTCTGTCCGGGTCTGGATCCTGATCTCTTGATCTCCTTTGATCTCCTTTGATCTCCCAGGTGGAGGCGGATCCTCTGTCCTGAAAACAACAGAAACATCATTTCTAGAGGTGACAGCAGTTTTCTGGCCGATCACTGACCTTTAAAAAGTCTGACCCGTTGATTCTGATTTCTGTTGATGCAGCTTTTATCTTAATAACAACTCTAAACGTTTCCTTGTTGTAGTTTTGCTCTTTTCTCTGTTTACTACAATCCAGGTCCTTGAATGAACATTTTGATCATTTAGAGTAAATCAATGGTTTCACCAACTGTCCCTTTGCTTCCACCAGTTTTAGCTTCAGCTTGATTTCCCAAATAAAGCAAATCAGCAGCGATCGATCAGTCGACTGTTTGAGCAAACAATGAAAAACAGCAGGTTTGACTTTTATCAGGACGCCCAGAGGCACCAAGTCGTTCCTGAGGGCGTCACAGGCTTTCAGGAGGGGGCTCTGTCCGGATAAAGTCCAGGTTTCCTGGAGGATCCAGATGATGGACAGTCCTGACGAGCGAGCGCAAACTCTCGAACTTCACTCCTGAAACGGGTCAGCTGCTCCACAACGGCCTGCAGATTTCCACTTCTGCTGAAAACGTCGAGCTCCTGCAGTAAACAGGAGTTCCATCAACGTTTTAGACTTGAAATCTGCTGGAAAAGAAACTCCTTCACAAACACTCCATGCTAAAGCTCTGAAGTTGTTGTTGTGCAAAACAGAACTGGTTCAAAGAAAAACAGCAGTAAAAACACGTAGAAATAAATTCATCAGGTTCAGTGAGATCCAGACAGTTAGTAGGGCCGGTTATTGAAATAATCCTGTTCTTCGTTGTACAAGCACCACATTTGGTGTGGGTGTACTTTAGGACCTCATCTTTTAGAAAAACACTTTAGACGCCTAAAAAAAACAATATGGCGGCAGATTTTCAAGATGGCCACCATTTTCAAATCCAAATGGTGGTTTTTCTCATGGATGTTGTTTGGATCATCTTTGAATCATTAATATAGGTAATACATTATAATGTTATAATGGTGAACTATAAAAAATCAAATGTTATGAACATTTCCAAACAGCAGACATGTATCAGATACAGGAGAAGTTTCTATTTTAGTGAGGGAATGTCGGCCATCTTGAATATTGGCCGCCATATTGAATCTTTCAGTCGAATAATATGCTTTTCTGAGAGAGGGGGTCCTAAGGTCCATTCAAACCAAAGTTGGTGTTTGTTCGATAAACTGCAGCATTTGTCTGATATAGTGACCTAAGCGGCTCCATTACACAGAGGGTTCCACCAATGATGTCTCCACGTGTTCTCTCTGTGGTTCTTCCTCCCTTTGCTCAGTGGAAGTGAGTCTGTTTTTAAACAGAACACATTAAAGATCATCTGCAGGTGAACAGAGATGCTGTTCACTGTCGAGGACCAGAGTTCTGGTTTGGTTCTGTCACACCTGCTGAAGGTAGAAGAGGATCCAAGGAACCCAACTCCTGTTTGGACCAAAGAACCAAACTCCTCAGTGTTGATCATTGTCAGGTTTCTGGTCTAAAGTTCATTGGAACCAGGATGTTAGAGCAAAGTGAACGTCTTCTGCTAACCTTATCCTACAGCAGATCGATCCCAAACACCTCCAGCATCTCTCTGATGAAGGTCACCATGGCTCCAAACACCGCAGGACGACGACTCGCTTCGTCTGCCTGACAGGAACACAACCTTAACTCAGACAACACTGAGGCCGTGATGGAGACACGCCCTGATCCCGGTTAGTTACCACAGCAACAGGCTGCAGCTGGCAGTTCCAGTAAATCATGTTCATCAGGGTGCCCACGGCTCTCGGCGTGTCAAAGTCGTCTGCCAGAGCCTTCAGAATGCTGGATTTAGCTTCCAGCAGCCTGAAGAAACCAAACCAGAGTTAAGAAGTGTGCAGAAGGCAGAGAACCGGCTTCCTCTCAGCTGACACCACCTCTCCCACAGAAAGCCTTCCTGCACCGGCGAGCACCGCAGCTGACCCTTCATGTAGGCCCCAGCAGCCTCCATGAAGGTACGGATGGTTTCCAGAGACGCCCGGGCCTCCGCCATGCTGCCGTCGCTGTAGTCTATGGCTGCAGAGATGCCGGCACAACTCCATGAGATCAGGAAAGTCTCCGCCCCGTCACTCACCCAAAATGAACCCACCTGATCTGTACTTGTTCAGAAGGCAGAACATCCGAAACTCACTGGCAGAGTGAGACTGGAGAAAATCCTGAGAGAGAGTCAAATGGATCAGAACTGAAGGTCTCTGGTCACATGGAAACAGCCTGACTGGATTCAAACATATCTCTGAGTCAGCAAAACCAGAGAAAAGATGGATGAGCACTGAACCTGCTCTCCTGAGAATCCCCAACGACCTTCTTCTCGCCGCTGATGCTGGACATGTCAGCATTCTCATCCTCTTTGAGCTGAGTACGGCCTTTACGGCCAATTCTCCTCCGTAGACTTTCTTCTCTTGGCATTACTTCAACCCCCTCTGTTGGTTTCATTCTTATTTCTTAGCTGCACTCAGTTCATCCAGTTAAAATCCTTCAATTCTCATTCCTCATCTGTCTCCTCCGGTGTTCCCCAGGGCTCTGTCCTTGGTCCTCTTTTATGGATCACTCACCTCCTTCCACTTGGCAACATCTTCTGTAAATTCCATCTGAACTTTCACCATTTCATGGATGACATCCAGCTCTATCTCTCCAGTAAACCCAACTCCTCCCTCACCTCCTGTTTGCTTGAAATGAAAAACGGATTCACTCAAAACTGTCTTAAACTCAACAGAGATAAAACATAATGGCTTCTTGTTGCCTCCAAATCCATCTTTCCTAAAGTTTCAGACTTTCTATTGACTCCGCCTCAGTCTCCCCCTCCCTTCAGGAAAAGAGTCTGGGTGTCATCCTTGATAGTTCACTCTCCTTTCAACCCCATATCAATAACATCACTCGATCCGCCTATTCTCATCTATAAATCAACCATAAATCTATAAATGGTCTTCATCCCTCCATCACTGTTCACTCCGCTTCCATTTTGGTTCATCGTCTGCTCACTTCACGCCTTGATTACTGTAAAGCACTTCTCTCTGGTTTACCTCATGAAACTGGTCCAGAATTCAGCTGCTCACACTCGGCCCCCCAACTCTGCCTTTTCACTCTGATTTTATTACCCATCCATCCGTTGGCTGATTTATTTGATTAATAGTGCTTCTGTTTAAGTGTGTACTTGTTCTTGCTGATTATTCTTACTGTACAGCGTCCTTGAGTGTCAGGAAAGACGCTTCAAATAACATGAATTTTTATTATTCTGACGCAGTACCACTGATGGCAGCTAGGGGGGAACCTGTCGCTCTAAGCGTTTCATCAGCCTGACTTTACCTTGATGGTGATGTAATTCTTCAAAGACTTTGACATTTTCTCTGAACTGCCTTTGAGATGCAGGCGACCTAAAAAAAGAGCAGAATTAGCAGAAAAATGACAAATATTTGACCTTCCTGTACCTGGATTCTTCACTTTATACCATCATCATCATCACCATGGCGTGACTGATGAAGATGCTGATGGTTCCTCAGGTCATGAATTCTTCCCTAAAAACTCGACTGGTTTGAGATCCGACCGTGAATAGCAGCTACAAGAACCAAAGTGTACAAGCGGAAAAAGACTCAAAGTTGATGAGAAAAGCAGGAAAACTCTCAACTGCAGACGTTTTCTCTCTACGCTGTACAGCACTGAGCCTTTAGCTATACCTGAACAGTTCAGACATTAGAATCTACATGATCCACCTGATCTAGGTGATCTGTATGGTAACAGGTAGGAGCTCCTGTTCTCCGTGGCTGCCTGGGACTCCCGGCGCGTACCTGAATGGAGGAAGTAGTTTGCCCACTGTCTGCACTGATGATAGGCTTCACTCTGAGCCATCTCGTTCTCGTGGTGGGGAAAGGCCAGGTCCATCCCTCCAGAGTGGATATCCAGCTGATTCCCAAACACATGGCTGCAAACACAGGACGTCACCATCAAAGGTTTCCAAACGGCTTCATGTCTAGTTTGGTTTTACCGGAGATCCTTCAAACATCAGAGGGGGGGCTGCAGCTCTAAACGGCGCCGTTTGGAAATCTGACTCAGAGCAGCAGACTTCCTGTTGCTGTCAGGAATTCCTTCTATGTTTGGAGTTCTACTGGAATCATTTAACCCCTGATGCTGCATTTAATGTGATTTGGGCGTCAAAGTCGCTGCTGAACACTTGTCCAAAGTGTGTGAATAACATGATGCTCCCACCATGTGTGGGAGGAGCTACAGTCAAAAGTTTTTAGTCTCATTACGACATCATGAAAACCACGGAGGAAGTCGAGACATTAGGTTCTTTTATTTTGAAAAGCTCTACAAAAGGATTGGTAATCCCGTCTCCATGTTTGGGCTCCTGAGATCATTCAGAGATTCTCTCAATACGGAGAGCTTCACCATCTACGATCAGGAGGAGAACAAACGGCAGCGATCGGCTTCTCCGTGTTGGTTTAGGACTCCAGTCGTTCAGAACATCAACTCATCTCTGCCAAAGCTGAGTTCTGGATTGTTGACGTGACGAGATGTTTCCAAAGTTCTGATACTTGAACTCTGGAAACATCACAACACTGTAAAAATTTAGCTAAAGAATCGCACCGCGTCCAACACTCAGAACGCGCCGCAGGACTTCTGATGGCGTTTGTACATCGACTTAACATTGAAGGAGGACGTGTTCGGTGTGAAGGAAGCTTTGGGCTTTTCTGAATAACCAGAATCAGGGAAAGTTCACGACAGTTCTAATGAGCAACACTAAATACACTACAAGCCTTTCATGAGCTTATGGAATATTTTTGTGTTTCCCATCAAACTTTGAACAACTAGCCAACAAAAAGGAAAGTCAAATAGTCAATTTGGGTCCTAAACATTGAAACTAAAGTCTTGTTGGTTCTCTGTCATACATAAGTTAAACATACGACAGGACAAGCCGTCTTTTTATCCTGGGGTTTTCTACACACTGATTGGCTGCTGGGTGTGGATGCAAACCTAAAAAGAGGTTCCGGTCACAATGTTCTACATGTGCAGGCTTCTTTAAAACAAACGTTCTTCTTCATCTTCTGGACAAAAACAAGCGGTAAGAGGTGAACTTTCTCTCTAAACTGATGCTTTATTTAACCAATCAGCATAGATATCGCTTTCTATTGCCGCTGCAGTCCAGGTGTGTGGCGGCTCAGCGACACGTGGTTGTGTTACCGTGACAACGGGCTGCACCATGAATCAGACAGTTTGCTTTTTGTGAAAAAGTGTCATGACATGCTGTGAATCTGCCCAGTTTGCTTTCTGTGCTCAGCAGCAGCTATTGGAGGCTCCTGGATCCCAGCCCTTAAAAACCTGGAACTTCTCTTCACTTCCTGCTGGATTGTGTCAACGCCTGCCCTTTCAACCTGTGTTCATAAACAACAACAACAACACTCTGCTCTGAGGGCCTGCTCCCTTCCTGAGTTGTGAGTCCTGCCTGTCAAAGCCTGTTTTTGAGGACACTTTGTGTTTGGATCTTTGTGTTTGGATGTGGACTGTTTGAACCTCAGGATTCAACCTGGTGCTCCTGAGCTCTGCTTCCTGCTTCTCCGTTCTGCAACTGCCACGTTGATTCCTGCGCCCCCAGCTGTCAGGAGGTTCCACCCCGTTGAAGCCACTTTGGAGCCCTTGGTTTTTGTTCAACAAATAAACCTTTTCTTCCACTCTTGGGTCTGCTAACCTTGGCTGTTCTCTACCCGACCCTGACAAAAAGCAATCTAAACCTCAAAAAGAACAAGAAGAAAGGACTAAAACTCCACTGAACATGTGTTTCTTTTGGAAGTGATCTTGGTATAAGCTGGATAATTCCTGACAAAGTGGGAATTATCAGAAGTAAATGCATGTGGTGGAAGCCTGAAGCGTCCGGTGCAAAGCGGAAGACGGTTGGTTCTGAAGTTTAGTGAATAACGCCAACAGTTTTGAAATGAATGGCGTGCGTTAACATTGACAGCTCTAATCACAACACAAATATCACAAAGACAGCTGGCATCTGCACAACTGTGCACGGCCCAGGGGGCGAGGCGTGCAGCGTTCTACCAATTCAGTCCAAACCTGGAAGAGTTTTCTATGCAATGTTGATGTTCCACACTTTGTTTGCTGTTTCTATGATGGAAGTTTTTGTTGCTAAATCAGATTTGACTGGAATGGAAATACTTGATGTTTCTTCTAACACGATGCTTTCAACATCCAGCAGTTTTAACAAAGACAAAGTGCAATAGAACATTCTGATCAAATATCTGTTCAATGGAATTCAAAAGTCCAACTTTCAAAGTCCAGTTTATTCCGTCTGTCTGCGCTGTCCTTCCCTCAGCTCACAACAATGTAGAAGCTGCTAATTCCTCCACAAAGACAAAGTTTCATACAGCTGGAACAAACTAAAAGCTCCTTTGGGTTTGGTTTGGTTTGGGTTTGGATGGAGAAATCTTATTCTTAATCTTAGTCTGATTTTATTCACACATATTCAGGTGCGTCCATCACAAAAAGTGAAATTCACGTTGGCCACCTGCAGTCAAGATGCTCATTGCTGCTCTGCTGCAGGTATTTGAAATGCGTCCAAGGCTGGGTTCTGTTGTTGGCTGCACATATTTAAAGTGAAAGTCCCGTTAGCTGTCCTGCTCCTGGATCTGTGAAACGTGTTCTCAGTATTTGATCCATCTCCTGGAGGAGAGGTGAGCTGCAGAAACAGCTGCACTCAGGATCCATTTGCTGGTTTAACCGTAACTGGAACCCTAAACCTTCCTCTGGGTCTGTGCGCCAAGAAAAAAGTTCAGCTCTGGCGGCACGTATTTAGAAAATGAGCTGCAAATAGACACTTTCTGCAGGTGAATTTGATCTTTTATTTCTAATTCAGTTTGGACTTTAGGGGAAATGTTGGTTTTAGGGCTCAATCCAGATTGATTGGTTCTTTTCAAAACCATTTTCAATCTTTCTTTTCTTTAGTTTCTGTAGATTTGGTCTGAAGACATGTACATGTGGTCAGAAACTCCATGTTTTAACATTTTGTTTGGGGATCATTTGAAACATGATGGCTGCTACAGAAATGTTCTCCAGTTCTAGAATGACCCGTATAGTCCTCTCATTGGTTTGTAAATCTGGTTCTGACAGAGTCAGAGCCTCACCAGCCTCAACCTTCAGCGTCCATCACTGCTCTGATCCTCCTCCGTGTCGTCCAGACATTGTAATGAGATGTAAACAGACATCTCTCATGCAGCCATCAGGCTGGAAACATTAGACAGTCACTCCTTGTAAAAGTGTATTTGTTTCCTTCAAAGGTAAATCAAACCAATATTGACTGTGTGGGTGTAAAGGGACTGAGACAAATGCATTATTTCGATCTATTACTGAGAACCAGGCTGCTTTTGGATCCCAGTTATTTAACAAAGTATGTGGATCAGGCGCATTAGGTGTTCTTGGTACAACAGCATCATTTCCTGGTCTTAGATCTTGAACCTTCCTCCAAGATGTAGAAGGAGGAGCTTTATTTACTGGAAAGATTGGTGTGTTACAAGGTGATTCTGGACACTGTACTAATCCTCCTGCTTTGTACAGCTCATCCATCACAGGCTTTATTCCATCTTTTGCATCATCTTTAAGAGGATCTTGTTTTTTCCTTGGTCTATATTGTGTTTTTCCCCTAATGACCACTGGTGGACATCCTTTCATTAAACCTACATCTGCTGCCCTTTAGTCCAAAGGGACTGGGGAAGATCTTGAAGAGATTCTTCCTCTGTCAGCATGATCTTCACTCAGCTTGTTCTGTCAGACAGATGCACATTAGGCTGTGGAATCACTACCCAGTGGAATGCAATCCTTTTCAACTCCGTTTTGGGATTGGGAAAAATCCCCGTTTTAGGATCAGTTTCCAGTTCATAGTTGAAGCCACTTCATTTGCAGATTCTTTCATTTTGTCCCATTTTTCTAGTCAGTCTTTGGTACAAAAATATATGGGACTGCATCTGTCATTTGTTCCCAACCTGTCACTTCTTCATGCATGAACGTTTGTGCTTCTGGTGTCGATGTCACAGTGCAGAAACTGCTTTCATCTTTCCAATAAAAAGGATTTCTTCTGCACTTTTGAGCTCCTAGTTTCCTCACTGCTTTGTCGTATCTCCTGTCTGGACCAGGAGACTGTTTGTTCCGTAATGTAACATGCAGATTGTCTGTAGACATGAAATCTGCATGTGGTGACACCATAGTTTTTGCTTTTTCCTTTAGGCTGAAAGCTGTCTGTCCAAGATCAGTGGTGGGTAAATCTAAGGTCCAATAATAATGTGGTTCCCCTCGGCCTTCTAGCTCACAGATATCAGTATCTGGACAACGTCGTGCCTGCATTCCCCATCTCTAGTGGGGTCAATTCCTAATTTCATGATATCTCGTCCTAATAGGTTGAAAGGACAGTTTGGTGCTAAAATCCCAGGAATTCATGTGGTTTCATGAGTGTCAGGATTTTCTAAACAAACTGGTTTGCTCAAGTATTTGGTTTCAATCTGACCATCTGCAGATCTCATTTGTATTGTTTTATTTGATGTGAGAAAATCCTGACAATGACTCCTTATCACAGTTCTGCAAGCCCCTGAATCCCAAAGAAAACCAAATGCTTGTCCCTGAACAGAAAGGGTTATTTCTGGTGTTTCCATGAGACAGACCTCAGTGAGATCTAAACATTCATCACTAACTGGTGGAGTTTCTGACTCAGGTTCACCTCTTATCTTTTCAAGTTTGTCCTTTTTTCTATCATCTAGTCAATCGGATTTCTGCTTCCAGGACAATCTCTCTCCCGATGATCTCTCTGTCCACATATCCATCATCATCCTGCTCTGACCCTCTGTCGCCACGTCCTCTAAACCTTCCTCTAAAATGTCCTCTTCCACGGATCTGGAACCGTTGAACTAATTCAGAACATGACTGGACTCCAAGATTCCCCTTAAAGTTGTAGTTTTTACTCCATTTTCTCAAGAATGGACTCTAACCTGGATGAGCTCTTTCCAGATATTTTTCATCCCCCGTTAATTCTAGTTTTCTATTTGAATTCCCCGTTATTCATTGATTTGTAGTCACAGAGTGTGATCAGAACCAACAGAGAATGCCTCTCTGGACCCAGTTTCACCCCCCCTGCAACACGCTTCTGGATCAGACCTGTTGCCTGATCCAGTCACACGTTGTAGAGCGTCAGGAATGAAAAACAGTTTAGACTCTGGATTCTGTTCACCTCCATCCAAATGAGATGAAATCTTGTTCTCCTTCATCGGATCAGCAGTCTTGTGTTCACAGCGCAGGTTTCCAGCTGCTTCCAACAAGTTCCCTCCATTCACTCCAGAAAACCTTTTCTTTTCTTTTCTTTTCTGGGACCCTTTTTAATACAGGACTTCAACCTGGATTTTCCTTAGAATTCCCTCTGGAATTCTGAAGAATTCTAGTCTTGGTTCTGTTGAGGACTTGAACCCTATATGAGCTCGTAAAGGCTACAGGATCAGAACCGGTACCTTTCCCTTTTCAGAATGCTGGTCAGTTCGGGGACTTGAACCCCTGCATAAGCGCTTCTCACTCGCCTTGTGGTTGTGGTCCAACTGGATCATGGATCACGTCAATCCGGACACAGGGATCGGACCAGTCGACTGGCCGGCGTAGAATCCACTCCAACGGGCTTTCCTCCAGAGACCTGTTTGACAGATGTGGAACGACCTGAACCACCTCAGGAAGTAGAACCAGCCCTGACCCTTATTATACAGAGCATCAGAGTTCTGACCCTAGTCCAGTTTGCTGTCCATGTCGACTCCCAGGTACTTCCACGTTGACCCTCTGGATGGAAACAGGGTCACAGGAGACATGGATCTTCTTCAGGTCCACCACCAGTTCCTTAGTTCTGGTGATGTTGAGTTGGAGGTGGTTCCATTCACACCATGAGACAAAGTCACCAACGACACTCCTGTACTCAGACTCCTCCCCTCTGCTGATGAAACCAACAAAGACTGAGTCGTCTGCAAACTTCTGCAGGTCATCAGACTGACCGGTTGCTGACGTCTGTGATCTGTAATAGATTTATGTTACAAGGGAACAAATCCCTTTTTCTCAGTGAATGTTATGAACAGAACATTTGGTCCTGGAGGTCGGAGGTCAGTTTCTCAGTTATGAATATCATTTTATCTCAAACAAATCAGTTTATACTAAAGTTATCAAAGCCGTCCCATTGGAATGTATTCATTTAATAAAAGGTACACTATTATACCAGCCTATGAAAGTACAATTACCATTCAGAGTTCATGAAATGACCTGTTTTACCCAGAATCAAAGAAACCCATTTATAAAGAATTCATCAAACTGATCCTGTTGGGAAATTTCTTCAGAAATGTCATTTTCATGTTGAACTCCTTTTAAAAATAATTTGTATTTATTTGTCATTTGAAAGATGAAACTGTGGAACATGAGCTTTTCTCATGAACACATTCCAACATTTTCTGGAGAAAAATGAGAAATTGGATTAATCTTCAACTTTAATTCCCCCTTTTTTGTTCTTATATTATTATTTATGGACAATTGTGATGATTCATTCTCAAATATTATTAATAATATTTGATTACTTTGCAAAGATCATTTGTGAAAATTATCATTTTTGATATTTGCTGTATGAATGACTGAATGATCTAATTAAAAACCACACAATTCTGGGAAAAAACTTAAATAATCTTTCAAGACATCAATATTTGGTTGTTTCTTTCTATTTTTTAACTTCTTTATTTTTCTTCTTTTTGTATTTAAATTTGTTTGAAGGATTTTGTAATTGCTGTCATCAAGAAAGAAAGAACAGTTCTAGTTATTTCCCTTTTGTACAGCCAGTATCATGTGATGTGATGTCATTCTCCTCTAACAGAGATTGTTCATGTGTTGGAATAGGATGTGAAATTCCTTATTTCTCAAAGATTCCAAAAGGATTTTGTCATCAGCTGTTTCTTTAGCAACAATCAGATTGAAAGCTTTACTCCTTTGTTTGAACATGTTCTTCCTGATGTTTCTGTTTGAAACAAACTGTTCTGGACTTTCTGGAGACACTGAAGAAAACCAAATCTTCTTCTGCTGTTTGTATTTTGGTCCAATATTGTCTTCATAAAGGAAATACACCAATGACAAACCTTTCTTGATCATTTCTATCTGTGGAATTCAAAAGTTGACTGAATCTGATAAAAGTCCTAAAATGTCATGGCTTTAAAAGCCTGAAACATATTAGAAAAATACCATTTGAATAATTGGAGACGGCCTTTTTTCTCCGTCTCCTTGTGAGTTTGGGATTCAAAGAAGGTTCTGTATTTTTTTATTACCTTCGTTCTTTTTTCCAAATTGAATGTTGAACTCTGCATTTTTGGTCATTAAATAAAGAAACTTTGTCACATCTGTTATTCTCAGGTCAATATCCCAAAGATTTTGGCGTAAAAACTCTAAAACGACCTGTGTGAAGCAGTGCAGCTGATTCACTGTGGCTGATTCACTCTGACCTTTCCATCGGCTGAACGCTCCACCACAGCCGGATAGCTGGCATTTCCCCCTTAAAGAAAATCTCGTCATAAAAAGTGAACATTGTAGAGACTCCATTCTCCATGTTTCCTCAATGAATGTCCTCTCCCTGTTAGTTCGTCCCTGAAATGTTCAGAGCTTTTCATTCCGAGTCGTCATTTCTTCTCCACTGATGTTGTTTTCTTCTTCTGGGCCTGCTTCTTCAGAGTCTTCATCATTGGACATGTGTTCATCACAGCAGGAATGTTGATGGAACAGCAGGAAATGGGGACTGCAGGTGGAGAGCTGATCCCAGAACGTCTGCATTCGTTTGTTTTCTCTTTCATTCATCAACTATTTTAAAAACTTACATTTAAAAAGACTTTCTTAGAAAAAGCTACAAAATAAAGGACCTTACTAACAATCCCACATGTAAAATATGACCCGTCAGTGCAAGAAAACCTGCTTCTTAGTGTTGATGGCATAACCACAGCAGCAGAAGGTCCCGGTCATCATGGTTTTGACCGACATCCTTTCTGAGAACACTTGATGCTCTGCTCGGTCCTTTCATCCTTTGAACTGGATTGTAGAATAGATGCAGAACTGATGGATTTCACTGGGGTTACTCAAGGTCAGATATCAAACGCTGACCTGTCTGTGGGTTTGGGGATGGTTACTCACTGGAGACGGCGTGTTTCATATTCAGGAAGCTGAAAATACTGTTGTTGAGCTGCAGTGACACAAACACATTTGGTCTAAATTCATCATTTTCATCCTTTGATATATCTCGGTATGACAAACACTTGTGACCCACCGATTGGAGATTTTACAAAACAACCACAAACTTTTTCCAAACCATTTGAACAAAGAACACAATCTTAAGCCTAATTTTCTGTCCTCCATCATCAGAAACACAGTAGAAGTACACACTAAAAGCAGTGTTTTTATTGGAATTCAAGGAGCGCCAGTTCTACACAAACATTGGAGTCACCTTTCAGTCGGAAGTTGGATCCCTTCTTTTTAGTTGACGGCGTTGGCATTCCGTTGGAAGAAGCCATCCTTTGTTGAGAAAAGGATTTCTTTGAACACGAAGGTTTTCATTTTTAGGACAAATCTGAGTCACAACTGCAGCAACGGGATCAGCTGTCGGGATTGGATGTTGGAATACTGGGATGTTGGAATCTGGTTTGAAGGCCAAAAGGTCATCAGGGACTTGGACAACGTTGCCTTGGTGTTTGCGAGGTTTCTGGTCGATGCTCTGAATGTGAATTCCCCACAAGGTCAGCGATACACATTTGACCTTTTTCCCATCAAAACAACAGACCTGGACCCAGCTGGACATTCTAGAAAGGCTCAGTTCCTTGAAGCAAAATGTTCATGTGACTGTTCTGAAGAGAAGATGAAAGGAGACGGCTCTTTAAGGACAACTTCATGTGTTTTCTAAATTCTCTTTGCATTTTTCATGGAAAGTTGCAGTGCAAAGTGGTTGGCAGTGACTGGTGATCTGTTCATCCCACCTCCACCCAATAGTTCGAACTTTCTACAGAGAATCAAAGGGAGACATTCAATTCCAAACATAGAACCATTGGGACAAACTGGACCTATAAGGATGTTTACGTTCTGACCGCCTTAAATAAAGGTGCAATGTAATGGTGGGTCATTTGCAGGAATATTCCTTTTGTTCAACTTTCAAAGAAAAAGTGTTGATTCGATTTCTATGTCCAAACCATTCCGACAGGATTTGTGTTGGACGACATAAAGAAGAATGAACAATTCCAACCATTGTGTAGGTCTCACTGAAACAGTTTGTGTGGTGACAACATAAAGAAAGAAAGCAACATCCAGTCCAAAACTGGCTGTTCCGTCCTGCTGCTCCCTCTTTCCATCCTCTGCTGCTCTGCTCACCTGGCAGGTGGAGCCAATGCTGCTTAATCAGCAGCTGCCAGGTATTTCAGACAGAGGAAGCAGTGAGCAGTGAGGTTTGGAGTTGTGCTGGTTTGTGGGTTCTCTGCTTTTCCTTCCTTGGTCCTCAGCAATCTTCCACTGCAGGGTTTTGTTGTTTGAATTTGGGTTTGGACCTCGGCAGTCTTAGTTTGCAGGCTTTGTTTGTTTGTTTTTCTAGAGGTAGTTTTAGAAGGAGATTCCACTGTTTACTTGTGTTGATTCTACAAATCCTTTTTTCCAGTGAAGAACAAACAAGTCCACACAAAGACAGAAAAAGGACAAACATGGAACTTCACTGTCCTCGTAGAACGTTAGAATGTTATCAGAACTTGGTGTTTGGTTTCTGACTGAGGCGTGTTTACAGTCTAATATCTGAGGAAACAGAGTAGAAAGAGGAGAAACTGCTCCTTTAAAATCATTTTTGCTGAAAAGGATGAAAAATCAGTGATTTTGAGGATTTTAACACCAATTCATTTTGGAGCAGATTTGAAGAAAAACTGCAGAGAATAAAAAACAGAAACAAGAAGCAGATGAAGCCGGATTTTAATGAAAAACCACATAAGAGAAGCAGGAAGAATGTGAAAGCAGGTTGATTGGATACATAGAGGAGGGTGTCATCAGCCTAGAAATGTTTTGATGGATTTTATTTGAGATCATTTTACCAACATCATGACTGTGTTTAAATGATCTCCACCTGATTCCCTGCAGTGATCTCCAGAACATTGACATGAGAATTTCTCCTCACGCCTGACAGGAAGTCAAGAAATGAACAGCTGATCAGTCAAAGAAGAACTTCTTTATTTGGAGAGTCTGTCTGAACAAACACGGGATTTCAGACTAAAACACACTTTACTAACTGAATTGATGCATCCGTCCATCATTTGTCAAGAATTTGGGCTGTTGTTGTCTGGAGGTCGTAAGGTGAAAGCTGTATTGTGTCGTCTCGTTCCCACAGCGAGGAACTAAAAACTGTTTATTTACAAAGAGACTTTGTTCCTGGAGTGGAAAAGTTCTCCATGTGTTTTCCTGCAGGATTTAGAATCCGTGTTTGAAGTCGCTGTTATTGACTTTCCTCACGGATTGATATTATTGACATGAGCGCTGTGGTTTGGGTCACATGGAACCTGCTGGTCCAATAGGAGAGCGGGAATTTCCAACATGGCAGCGAACATGACAATCTGTCTGGAGGAGAAAAAACTCCTAAAAAAGGATCAAAAAGTGATAGAAAAGGAGCAACGTGCACATTGTATCTAGAAAAAGAGGAAACTAGTGGATTTTACGGCCAAGAGATGTGAAATGTTCAGAAAGTGTGTTGAACGATGGTTTTGTTTGATCATGGAGGCTTTGGAAGTTCTGTTCCTGACTGGTGACTTTGAGGAAGCGTTTTGGCCCCAAAGGCCTCATGGGAAAGCGTTCTGCTACCAGCAGGACGGTGGCGCTGTAGGCGCTAATGTCTTTAGCCTCAGTCATTCAAAGCATTCCTGTCAGAAGTCCTTCCTGATGGATCAACTTCCACAGAACTTAGTTCTTTCTTGACCCTGGAAGTCCTTCATTTGTGGGTTTGGCGCCGCGTCCATCTCTGTCTTCTTTCTTGGAGCTCGTCCTGAAGGCGTCTTCATGTTTTGGAACGAGCTGCATGAAATCCACTCCACAGAAATCAGGCTTGAACTCTTTTGAATCCATACAAACAGTCAAACAAATGAACACATTCTTCAAATCCCCCCAAACCAAATGACAAAGTCCTCTTCTTCTTTTCAGTCTTTCTTCCAGTCTTCAAAGTCAAGTTTCAAAGTCCAGAAACTAGAAATCCTCCAGGAAAGCTGAGTTCCAAACTTGTGGATTTTTCTTTCCTCTGACCTCCTTTCATGAAGATCCAACAGAAAAACTGGATTCAAATGGAATCAGTTCAGGAATGTCAAACACATTCCAGGATTCCTGAGAACAACCTGGAGTTGTCTGATGTGATTTGGAAAGGTTTTCTAGTTCCAGGATTGTCCTCCAGAGCGGACCAGCCTCTTCCATTGACGAGCTGGCTTCCCAACATTTCCACTTTCTGCCATTTTGGAAAAGTCCTTTCTGTGTGGCTCTATTTTAATGCCCACCTTTCTTTGTGTGGAGATCCTCAAAGATCCGTACCATGAGGCTCTACCTGCTGTTTCTGTCTTTAAAGGGCGCCGCTGTACCTCCTTCTGGACGCCATGCTCCGATTCTTCTCCCTTTACTCCCTGTTTCCGGCTTTTTACTTGTGTTTGTGTGCAGGTTTTCTGAAAAGATTTCCTGTTTTCGGCTCTTTTCTCTTGGATCCTGGTACAGTGAGTTCTTCCTCATGTGGTAAAGTCTCCATCAACGCCATTTCTGTTCTGTCGGGCTGAAGTTGAGGCTCAGTATCAGACCTCAGTGTCTGCTCTCAGTTCTGGGAGCTTTGAGGTGAGGAAGAGTCCTGTCTGCTTGGAGCTCTTTAAAGGGATTTGCTGGTTTGGAATTTTGATTTGACTGATTTATTTCAAGCATTAAAAAGCATTGAATTCTGGGATAAAACCTTCAAAAAGACATCAAAGCCATTTCAGATAGAAAGTCCGACATGGAATAGAAAGAGAAATGAAGAAAGATGTTAGAAGATGACGTCATCTTCATGACTAGATCATTCTTCAACATCACTTTGACTGTAATGCATACAGTACACATCACATCACAGTCATTCATTGAAATAGAAAGTAGAATTTGAACTTTTGATTGAAAGTAGTGAGAAGAAACAGATGAATAGAATCCTCTCCTCTGAATGCTGGACTGTGTGTGAGCTGCTGCCCTGCTGTTCTAGAGGGTTCTTTGGATGCTCTCTTGGAAAAGTTCAAATCAAATATCTGTTCAATGGAATTCAAAAGTCCAACTTTCAAAGTCCAGTTTATTCCGTCTGTCTGTGCTGTCCTTCCCTCAGCTCACAACAATGTAGAAGCTGCTAATTCCACCACAGAGACAAAGTTTCATACAGCTGGAACAAACTAAAAGCTCCTTTTGGTGTGGTTTAGTTTGGTTTGGTTTGGATGGAAATGTCAAAAATCTTTTGAACACTGAAGCGTTTGTCCACTAGAGGGCGCTCTACTTTCTCTGTAAACTCAAGTTATTGCATCACAGAAATGTGAAATGAAACTCATTTCCTGTGAAATGAAACCTCTACGGACTCCTCTGGACGTGGAGGAGCAGCGGCTCTACTCCGAGCTCTCTCCAAGTGACTGAGCTTCTCCTCCTGTCTTTAAGGGAGCGCACAGCCTCCCTACAGAGGAGCTGCTTTCAGCCGCTTGGATCCGGGACCTGGTTCTTTGGGTCACTGGGAGTCATGGCTGTTGGGACAAAGATGGATGGTAAATTGAGAGCTTTGCTTTCTGCCTCAGCTCTCTCTTCACCACAACGGACTGTCCATAAAGATCAGGAACAGAACTGGTGATAAAGGGCAGTCCTGATGGAGTCCAGCGTGCTCTGGGTACAGGTCAGACTTACTGCTGACTATGTGAACCAAGCTCCTCCTCTGGTCAAACAGAGACGACTCAGTAGACACTCCGATCCCCGTTCTCCCAGAACATCTGAGGCCAAACACTGGTTTACTGTCAGACTGGACTTTCACTGACTGGCCTGAACCAGACTGAAGTTGGCGTCTGATTTAGTTTGAGCTTCTGGTTTCCAGAAAATCCATTTTTCACCTGAAATTGTCCTTCATGAAATCTGGTGTCAAAAGACAGTTTGAAAGTGTCTCTAGAGATTTCACAGAGGATGAAGACAAGACAACAACTTCCATTTCTGGAGTTTGGATGAGCTTTCAATCAGCAAACCTGTTGGTGGTGCATTATGGGAATTGCAGTTTGTGGTCAGCTGTCATAGTGACCAGATGTGATGATGTGGACCAAACTTGATTCTATCACAGGCCGGTTCTGGAGTTTGACAGATGTGGTTTAACAACTGATGGGTCAAGCTAAAGTTGAATCTGTTGTTCTGTCTTGTTTACCTGATTGTTTGTTCCAGAGTAAATATGTTTTAGAATTTGAAAAGAAATCAGAATTCAGTGAGTTCAGCTTGAAAACGGTCATTCTGACTGTTGTTCCACTTCTGAGGCTGCAGTGGAGCCAAACTCTTTCTCTAAGAAGGATCCAAACAACATGAAAACAAAAACAGGAAACCAAAGAACAAATCTGTCTCCCTACTTAGTACTGGGTACAGAAAGAAAAGAACAAATGAGGGAATCAATGAGCAAAACATTCTCAGTGAAAGAGAGAAGGACCTGTTCTATTATCAACTTGAAGTCTGTTTCTCAAATGAAAATGTAATTTCAAATGAAGTGTGTGAAAAGCCTCAGTTTCCTGTTCTTAGCTGACAGGACTGGTACCCGGTGTGTTCTTCTGCTGCTGTCGTCCATCAGCCTCCAGGTTGGACGTGTTCTGTGTTCAGAGATGTTCTTCTGCAGACCTCGGTTGGAACCAGCGGCTCTTTGAGTTCCTGTTGTCTTTCTATCAGCTGGAACCAGTCTTTCCATTCTCCTCTGACCTCTGACATCAACAAGGCGTTTCCGTCCACAGAACTGCTGCTCACTGGATATTTTCTCTTGTTCTGACCATTCTCTGGAAACCCTACAGATGGTTGTGGGTGAAAATCCCAGTAGATCAGCAGTTTCTGGAAGACTCGGACCAGAACAACCATGCCACGTTCAAAGTCCCTTCAAATGGAAGAGCTCCAACCTTTTTCAGGTCATGAACCGGTTTAATGTCAGACTAGATTTTAACGGACTGGTCCAAGCGGGCTGAAGTTGTTTGTTCAGATTTCTAGACATCCGGTTTCTGAAAAATCTATGTTTCAAATGAAAATGTCGTTGAAATAAAGTCTAAAAACATCAGAACATATTTTACAGATGATGAAGATTCAATGAAACAAAGTTGTTGATTTGTAGAAGTTCTTTCTGTTTGGTAAATATTCCAAAAAGACAACATTCCATTTTTCCCCCAGAATCCCATTCTATCAGTGAGAACTCAATCCAGGCTGATCATCTATCAGGACTCAAAGATTGATCAGATTTGGTTTGGATCGTTTGACATCAATCCTGAATCATTGTGGGCTTTTTTCATCACAAAGGAACATTTTCTGTGTTCAAGTTTCTTCACAGATGTCTGTCTAATTCTGCCTTTCAGGAGGAACTTTCTTAAATGTCTCTTTTACAAGTTTCCACAAATCAACAACTTTATTTGATTGAATCTTCATTCTGTCATATGTTTGGAGTTGTTTTCAACTTTGACTTTTTGTCTTTAATGTCAAAGTAGAGGTTAACAACCGGACGCTTTTACAGCTGAAATAAATCCAGGAGTGAAGGTGTGAACAAAGACACAGAAAGGAGCAGCAGCTGAACTTTGACCTCTGAGCAGATCTGTTTTGCTCTAACAGAGGTGGGTGGGACCAGCTGACGTCCTGCTGTTGCCATGGAAACAGACTTTGGAATAAAGAACCTTCAAATGCAGCAGGTTCCTTCATCAGAACCTTCATCAGAACTAGATTAGAAATGTTTCCTCCTGAAATCCTGAAGGTCTTTTTCACAAACACAAACCCTGATAGAGACTCTCAAACATCGGACTCTCTAAGAGGATTCAGGAATCCTGTTGGAGGAGAGACAGGAAGAGAAAAACCTCCAAATCAGTCGATGTTTCCCAGAAGAAAACAATAAAACCATAAATCCAGTCAATGATTCCACATCAAGCAATCATCTGTTGACTGCAGAACAGATGAATCAGCTTTCTGATCTGCTTCAGGATCAGATCACGTCCTTCATGTTCAAAGTCCACAGGAATCTGCTTCCTGCTGCATTCAGAACCGCTTTGAAACTGGAGCCGCTTGGACTTCAGGGACACAAAGCGCTTCCAAAAATCCACAGGAAGAAGTCAAAGAAAGAACAGAAGCATTTCTGTCAGAGCGGTGAGTTGATGGAACAACTGGGATGAAAAGAATGTGGATGTTTGCATTTCAAAGGTTTCAGAAGAAGTTCTGGAATGCTAGGACTCAGCTGGGAGCCTCTTTCTTGGAATCCTCAAGAATCCTGATCAGATCAGATCAGATTGATCCAACAGGAGTTTGGAGTTGTGGATCATGAAGGGATGAAATGATTTGGAGGAGTTGAAAGGTGGATCAATCATCTGGGCTTCAGCTTTTTCAATCCCATTTGATCTGGTTGGGATTTTTCTTTCTTTCCTTCTTTCTTCATCTTTCAACCAAACAAAGGAACAAAGTGATGAGCTCCACCTCTGCAGGTGGAGACCATGAGCTCGTCTGCAAACAGACGGAGGCTTTGGGGATCCAAAACACTGACCTCTGCAGGGCGGAATAGGAAGTGCAGCTTGATGTGTGAATGGAGGAAATGTTTGATCTTCATCAGATGAAATGAGAGGCTCTCATGTGTGGAAGAACATTTGAACAGCTTTCATCATTTTCTGCTGCTTTTGCTCTCATGTTGCTTCAATTCTGATTCAAGACGTTTGGATTTCAACTTCTTTCATGGATTTTCTTCAGAGCGGCTACAACAGGTCAAAGGTCAAATGTCAGTGAGGAAACTCTGAGCTCATCCAGATGTTTAGTTTTAGTCCCAGAGAAACATCAGAACAGAGGAGCTGGTTCTGATCCACAGAGTCCTGCAGTGATCAGAGTTCTGATCCAGCTGCAGACAGAACGGATCAGAACCTTTGAATCATCGTCTGACTGAAAGAAGAAAGACGTTTCTGCTGCAGCAAAACAAAGGTTTGATGCTGTTGAGGATTGAAAATGAAGCTCCAAAGCAGAAACGTCTCAGTGGATGATCCTGATGATGATGATGATGATGAGGATGATGATGAGGGTTTCCTCTGCAGATGAAGGTGTGTGCGAGCTGATGTGGATCCAGTGAATCCAGCAGCATGGATCAGTGTGAGGACACACAGGAGGGAGCCCCTCCCTCTAAAAAGAGGAGAGATGGTAACCATGACAGCCAGAGCAAAGCTCAGAGGTGAGATGAACATCTCAAACTGTCCAGGACTCTTCTTCTTCCAGCAACCTTCATTCTTCACAGAAAGTAACCAAATCTGATTCTTATAATTAACGAAACAAAGTTTTAAAATAAATGACATTTTTGAAAGTGAATTGAACATTTAACTCTTTCATGCCTGACTTTTTGTCTAATTATATGAAAATATTCTTTAGTGTTTTTCCTATTCAATATAATGCTAAATGAAGTGAAGTCCTGGATTTAATGGTACTTTGTACATTAGTGACAAATGGCCGGAAACTAATAAATTAACTTATTAAACTATTGATGATCTGTTAGGTAACATCAGTCCCATAATCAGAGCTACATTGTTTTTGTCTGTGTAATGAGCTTACGACTCTCAATGTTTCCTTCATTCATGACTTTTTTTAACACAATAAAACCATGATTGAAACTCTTGTAGAAGACCAAATAGAACATCCTCCATGGAGAATAAACAAATGAAGACAACAAGTACAGACGTGGATAAAATAGATGTTCTCCTTCAGTTCATGAAAGTAAAGATCACGATGGTCAAAGAAATAACTTCAGTATGATAAAAACAATAATAAATAATGTTTCTCTGAAACGTAACCAATCCAAATCAGACATTGCTTTTCAATTGTACTTTTAACAGAATTATTTACAAAATAAAATCTTGAATCTTGTAATCAGTCAGTGGGTCCATCTATACAAAGAGAAACAGGTGATCACTGTACTGTTTGCTGACACGCTGTGTACTGCACTTTATATGGACCAGAGGAAGGAAAAGAAAGAGTTGTTCCAGGAACTTAGAAGCAAATCTCTCATTGTTAATCTGTAATTAACCTACGATCAGAGTTTTAAAAAAAGTGTAAGAAGGATCAGAGATGAATCCTGAAAAAAATTATTTTAAAAAGTCTTAATGGAGACATTTACTGTGAGAGGATTCTAACAGTTTTCCAGGTTTTATGTTTATTTACTGAAATTTAATATCATTTAAACTCATTTCTAAAAGTTTCAAAATAAGATACTGCAGTGAAAGAGACATTTTGACCAAAGAAGAACAAAAACACACCCAGGTTCTCTATAGAGAATATTCTGTCTGAAATGTTAAACAGAACAATGTTGAGTTCATGACTGATCCGTTTCCTCAAAACTATCAAGAAAACTGGAAAAAGAAAACTCAATGATCCAATGTTTCATCCTCCACTTTCCAGAAAATACTAAACTCAACATCAAATTGAACTTTGTTCTTTAGAAAAGTGGAGACGGAAACACTGAATTCTCTTCAAATGAGTTCCTGTGAGTTTTGGAGAAATGGAGGATTTGACAGATTTATAATGAACTTTAACCATCATGGATGGAATGGATTTTACCAGAGATTCTGTTGTTGTCATAGTAGATCCTTTGTCTCATTCCATGATTGAATAATGTGTCATTCCATTTGTGATTGGAGTTTCATTCATGAACCTGAAGGGTTTGCAAACAGACAATCATCCTGTTAAAGTGTTCTTGATGAAGTGAATCAGTGAAGAAGAGAAAAACAAACTTTCTGAAAGTCTTTAAAGATCAACTTCAGACTAGATTTGTCCACAAATGAAATGAAGGTCAACATGTTTCCATTACAGTTTAATACATCTTTTATATGTATAATTTCATTGTTAAACCAATCTTATTTGAACATAAATTTCTACCAATCAATATTGTTCTATTAATCAGAGTTGATCCAAGAGGAGAAAAACTGAGGCTGAAAATTAAATTCTAAAACTGAAGAATTCCTTTATGAAAGTTGGACAAAACAATCAGAATCCTGTTGATCTGAAAGTCTTTAGTTAAAAAATACAATTTCTGGAAATGTCTTCTGCTTTAGTTAAAGTTTCTTTCAAATATATTCAGATCTTTAATCAGACAGTGACTAAGTCATTTAAGATTTCACTTTCTTTAACTTTATTTACAACCTGATGGAAACAATAGTTTGATGACATGTTTAACTGTCACATATTTTTAAGTATTTAAGATAAGACCTGATGCCTCTGGGGGGAAAAAAAACAATTTTTTATAGCATAATACAGTATAATCTACAAACGGACTAATTTTATATTTAAGATTTGTGTTTTCTTTGTCCTCAAACACATGATTATTCTGACACTACCTGCATGTAGTGTCACACAGTTGTCTCAAGGGTCTTTTAACAGACTGTCTCACTGCTAACAGTGTTGGGGTAATGAATTACAAAGTAACAAATTACTGTAGTTTAATTACTTTTGTCAGTAACAGAGTAATGCAACAAATTATAGTTAACATTTCAGTAATTAAATTACAATTACTAGACTTTAGAAACCCACATTACTTCCTTACTCACATTTGGTTCATTGAAACCATCTGAGGTCAATAAAAAAAATAAAAATGTTGTAAACAGTGCATTGTCCTGGTTAAATTAATAAAAACAGATACTAATAAGAAAACAGTTACTGAAGCATGCGCACTAAAGCAGAGTTGGAGATTGGTCAAAGTAAGATGAAGAGAGCATAAATGTGGATGTAAGGACATTCAGCAGCTGGAGATATTTGAATTATTTCCAATTTGTTGAAAACAAAGATAAAAACATTTAAGTTTGGTACAAGCATTGTCCCTTAGATGAACTGCTCAGCCTTGGTGTCAATGAGCAACCTGTCTATACACCGTGTAGACTACAATACAATGTACATTTTCTCAAGTTCATGTGGTAGATTCAATGAGACGATGCTAAAAAGCTTGATTGTCCTTGTGTAGCTATTTTTATTTTGAGGGTACCTTGTTTTTCCGGATTGATTCCCTGGAGAATTTGTATGTGAGTAGAAAAAGGTAAAGTAACGAGTACTGAATTACTTTTAAAATTAGGTAATGAATAAAATAATGTAATTACAATTTCTAAAGTAAAGTAATCAATTACTCTTCAAAAGTACACACACTGACTGCAGATCAGTCTGATCATGATCTGTATGTAATAATTCAATATGAAGATAATTTGATGAACCTTCATGTAGCCCTTCTATACTCATGTTGTAAATGAGTGGGCTCTGGGTTTGTATTATCTTATTGGGTTAACCTCAAGGTTAAGTAGTATAATTTTTTGTTTTGATCTATGGCACTATAGGGAGCAAATTGAAGCATACACTCTACTGTGGGTGAGAAAAAACAACAAAAAATGTCTCAGGTTAAAATGCACAATAACCCTCTTTTTAATAATAAAGAATTTAGAAAAAATAAAGAAATAACAATGCTTTGTTTATGACCAACCAAACAAAGAATACAAAATACCGTACATGCTTGAGACCAAATATGCCACAGACGCTTCACTCAAACAACAAATAAAATATAAACAAAGTACCTTGTGCACGTAGAATAGAAATCTGAGCCGACTTCACCGCCTTTGATCTGCTCCTCTCCGAGAATGGCAACCAGCTCCAATTCACAGGCCCAACTCTGATATTATACCACGTGCGTTGTCCTTGTCTCCAACAGCGCCGGAGGTCCTCTGAGCTTCCTGGAGGGCTCAGAGTGCTATCTGGATCTGGTCTCCCGTTCTCCAGTCTGGGAATGATCCTATATAAGCTTTCAAGTCCCACTGGTTTAGTGAACTGCAGCCTACAGTCCTCTCGAGAGCTCGTTAGCCTCTGCTAATTATGTTGCTGAAACTCCAGTCAAATAAACTTACTGTTAATTTTACTGAATTCATCCACACTCTTTATAAACTATGGACCATCTGGTGGATGAACCATAACACTCTCTCCTTCCTAAGACAAGTCCACGCCTTTGGTAGCTGCTTTTCTCCTTGCCCACCACCAGAACGTTCTCTTTCACTTTCGCTCTCACTGCACTCTCGCCCTCTCAATCCAAACTCGTCACACAACTTCAACAAAAGATAAAATTACAGAAACACCTTCAAAGCAATATACATTTCAATCATAATCCTTTAAAATAAACAACTGAATTTTAACAAAACATAATAAATTGCGAAAGATTAAACTGCGAAAGACGGGCGACCAGTCCAGGGGTGTCCCCTGCCTTCGCCCATGAGTAGCCGGGTTAGGCTCTGGCAGCCCCGTGACCCCGAAAGGGATAAAGCGGTTCAGAAAATGAATGAATAATAAATGAACACGCTATTTTTTAACCTATTCATGTAGTTATGATGCAATGTATTTATTTGGTTTAACATCCTCTATGTGTGTGTGATATAAGGCATCATATTATTTATCCTAACTACATTCACAAGAAATGAGTTTTCATAAAACAAATGTATTTTCCATCAGGCTCCTGTCCTTCAAGAGTGACTGGTCAAAGAATAAAAACCCAGACTCCAAATCCATCCGTCCAGCAGTGGAACAGTAAGTGTTTGTCAGAGTGAAAGGAGGCTGGATAATAGTTCAGATGATCAATAGTTTTCAGATGAATGACTTGAGTTCTGGTTCAGTTCTTGATCTCTCTGATCAGACTCACTTGGAGCATCATGTGTGATGAGGTCCTTTTCAGTTGAGTCTTCTGAGAGTCTCTCTGAGAGCAGAGATGTTGGAGAAGAAAACATGTTGATGCTGACTCTGACTGACAGCAGCTCCAGTCTAATGAGAAGGATCACAGCAGACTCCTAGGATTCACATTTTAATGGCTTTCCAAACATCACATTGTTCTAGTTTGACTTTCTGCTGTCAGAATTTCTACTTTTCTAAATGTAGAATTTGAATCCACTTTTCTAGAAAAAAGTCTTGTTTGACTCTCAGAAAATGATCCAACATTTGAGCTCAAAGTCTAAACTGTTGATCCAAACATGTCATGTTATTCCAGACTAAACAGCACAGTCTGTGTTCATGTCAAAGTCCATCAGCTGTTCATGAAGAAGCAGATCCTCCAACACTCTGATGTGTTTGTGTTTGCAGAGGTCAACAGGTCACACAGAGAGTCCAGTCTGCAGCATCCAGCTGTGGCTCCATGAAGAGTGACCGGTCCATACCTCATCCTCCAGACTTCAAAACTGAACCAGGACCTTCAGACTCACAGTAAGAAGCAGTTTCTAGTGAACAAAGCAGAGTTCAGCTCTCAGCAGGAACAACAATGTTCTCATCAAGAACATCAGCTGATCCACCAGGAAGGTCAACAATCTGCTGTGACCGCTTTAGGTCTGAGAGGAAAGAAAAGAGTTGGACAACTCTTGAGGACACAAAGCTCAGTCTGTGAGGATGAAGCAAACAGCGGAACTTTTCTCTGAGCTCAGTCCAGACATGAACTCCAAACACAGCTAACGCATCATTTCCACCTTCAGATTGACTAGATCTGCTCTGTTTTCAAACTCCAGACACATTTGCTCCCATTTAGCACAGTCTGGATCACACAATCTCTGAGTGTGAAGAAGATCAGAGAGGATCTGCTCTCTTATCAGAGTTAGTCTGGAACTTTCCACTGACTGCTTTGATTGTTGTTCACTAACGTTTCTCCTTGGTGTCCACAGAGAGAAGAAGAGGAGCGGACTCCAGTTTGCAGAAAGACCCCGAGCTGGTGAGTCAGAGCCTGATCATCTGCTGATGGATTCTTCTGCAAACATCTGCTGGGGTTGTGTTGAACACTCATGAAGGAGCTTTCTTCTCTGCTCTTTCAGCAGATGTTGGTCTGCAGGAGATCTTTGGAGAACATCAGATCAGTCTGAGGAGCAGAAGTGAACATGTGGCTGAAGGAAGTGAAGAAGCAGGAAGAGAAACGCTCCTCAACAGGGTCTACACTGAGCTCTACATCACAGAGGAACTGAGACCAGAGGGTCACAGCCAACATGAGGTGATGCAGCTGGAGACGACCACCAAGACCAACAAGCTCCATGGTACTCCAATCAAGAACCCAGACATCTTCAAAGTCTTCCCTGACCAACACAGATCCATCCGAGTGGTTCTGACCAGCGGAGTTGCTGGAGCTGGAAAAAGCTTCTCAGTGCAGAAGTTCACTCTGGACTGGGCCGAGGGCTCGGAGAACCAAGACATCAGTGCTGTGGTTCCTCTTTCCTTCAGGGAGATGAACTTGATCAGAGATGAGCAGCACAGTCTTCTCACTCTGATCCAGCTTTTCCATCCAACACTCCAGAAGATCCCAGCAGAACAGCTGTCTGTCTGGAAACTTCTGTTCATCTTTGATGGTCTGGATGAAAGCAGACTTTCTCTGGACTTCAACAACAGTCAGGTGGTGTCTGATGTCACACACAAGTCCTCAGTCAACGTGCTGCTCACGAACCTCATCCAGGGACGTCTGCTTCCCTCAGCTCTGGTCTGGATCACTTCCAGACCTGCAGCAGCCAATCAGATCCCTCCTTCATGTGTGGAAAGACTGACAGAAGTACGAGGCTTCAATGATGCTCAGAAGGAGGAGTACTTCAGGAGGAGATTCCCAGATGAAGAGCTGTCCAGCAGAATCATCTCCCACATCAAGGGCTCCATGTCCCTCTACATCATGTGTGAAGTTCCAGTCTTCTGCTGGATCACCGCTGTGGTTCTGGAGAACATGCTGACCACAGAGCAGAGAGGAGAGCTGCCCACCACCCTGACTGACATGTACTCACACTTCCTGATGGTCCAGACAAAGAGGAAGAAGAACAAGTACCAGCAGGAACATCAGACAAGTCCACAAGAGCTGACAGAGACTGACAGGGAAGTTCTCCTGAAGCTGGGGAGGCTGGCATTAGAACATCTGGAGAAAGGAAACATCATGTTCTACCAAGAAGACCTGCAGCAGTGTGGTCTGGATGTCACAGAGGCCTCAGTGTACTCTGGAGTTTGTACTGAGATCTTCAGAAGAGAGTGTGAGATCTTCCACAAACCAGTCTACAGCTTTGTTCATCTGAGCGTTCAGGAGTTTCTGGCTGCAGTCTACATGTTCCACTGTTACTGCAACAGGAAGGAAAAGCTCATTGAGGACTTCCTGGAGAACAACATGGAGAACCCATCCCTGGATGAGTTTCTGAGGAGAGTCATGGAGAAATCCCTGCAGAGTCAAACTGGACACCTGGACCTGCTGGTTCGCTTCCTTAATGGTCTCTCTGTGGAGTCCAACCAGAGACTCTTAGCAGGCCTGCTGGGTCAGACAGAGAAGAATCCAGAAACCATCCAGAGAACCATCAATAACCTGAAGAAGATCAACAGTGAAGGAGTCTCTCCTGACAGAAGCATCAACATCTATCACTGTCTGATGGAGATGAAGGACCTCTCAGTTCATCAGGAGATCCAAGAGTTCCTGAAGTCAAAGAACAAATCAGAGAAGGAACTCTCAGAGATCCACTGCTCAGCTCTGGCCTACACTCTGCAGATGTCAGAGGAGGTTCTGGATAAGGTGGACCTGAACCAGTACAAGACATCATCATCTGAGGGTAAACGGAGACTGATCCCAGCTGTGAGGAACTGCAGAAAGTTCAGGTGAGTCCACAAGTGATTGTGATGAGAAATCAGATCAGTGTTCAATCTTCAACATTCATCTTCTAGCATTTGTGGTCAACATTTCAATCTAACACCAGCATTAGAAGAATCAACACAAAGCAGCATTTAGATTGGATTTCTGGAATCAAGTCCAACTCTCCAGACCTTCCTGATTGTGGAAAACAGCTAACGGCCCCTAAACCTTCTCACTGATGGCTCCACTCAGAGCTGCAGCTAGAGACTACTTTAGTGATCACCTATTCTGTTCAGTTTTCCATTTAGACTTCAGTCTAATCAGATGACAAAGAAGGAAAGGTTTGAAAATGATTGGAAATCAGAAGATGAAAGGAGAAAATCCCTTTGGTTTTCACACACATGTGATCTTTGTAGCTAAAGAGCAAAGAAGGATCAGATGAGTCCAAATGAAATCCAATCCAGAACCTTCTGAATGTTTGACAGTCCAGAATGAGAGGATGTCTTCATTTCCACAATGTCAGTCATTCTAGAAGCACATTTCTCAAATGCTCTTTCTTCTGTTCATCATCTTCTTTCTAGAGAAATCATTGATCTGTGAAACCGTTTGAGAACTAAAAGAAGAAATTAAAGCAGATTCTGATTCTTTATTCTAATCAGTTTCAGTGGACATCTGTTTAAGAAAGTGGAAGAACATGCCATGTTTTAGTGACGTATTATTCACAATATAAGTTCAAAACGGCTGATAAAACTCTGATGACCCAGAATTTCAGTAGCATTTATGTGTTTATGTGTGCATCAGGCGATTGATGCAAACTATTTAAAGATTCACATGTGTAGGAGTCATTTTGAATTTGTATTTAATTTTAAACTGATATATTTTCAAGTTCTGTGTGTGCAAATTGTAATTTTTTTACATTTTTTATGTTACAAGCTTTTGATATTCAAATTTATTTGTATAACCCAATATTACAAACAGTTGTCTCAATGGGCTTTACACCTGTATTTGTACCATATAGTCATAAATTATAAACAATAGCAGGTTGCTAAACTAAACTAAATAGATTAAGCTAAGCTAGACATCCTTGCCCTTAGACCCTCCTTCTTGGTAACGAAAAACATTTTGGAAAAAGAAAAAAAAAGAAAAAGACAGATTTCGGAGAAAAAAATATGAAGTCTCAGAGATGTTCACATGAAGGTGGGATCCTCCTTGGAGCAAATAGGCGATGTGCCAGAACTGTTAAAGAAGAATTAGCTTCTCTAACTCTAAACTACATGTTTGAATAGTGTAGCAGATAAGTTTCATCCAGATCAAACTGGGGGACAACTCGGGGTGTGAGACGAGGCAGAGGTGAGGTCCACGACCAGAGACAGGAGCACAGACAATCCACCTAGAATCTTTCCTGCTCCCTCGGAGGAGAGTAGGAAAGTTCCGCAGCAGAACAGGAAGATGAACTGTTGTTGTTTACAGCTTCAGAGCTGAAGCATCAAAACAAAACATGAAAACATGAGAAGATCATTTTTGAAATGACAACAGAAAACTTTCATCAGAAAACTGGATCAGAAGCAACATTTCAAAGTGTCAAGATTCAACCATCATGATGGTCAGAGTGACAGCTGTCAGTCTCTGTGATCCAGATGTTCTACTGTGAACTTTGTGCTTCAGACCAGACCTCAGATCACTGACAGACTGAGGACAGCATGAAGCTCCATGGATCTCCACCTTCTTTCCTCCAGCTGCAGATAAAAGCAACACAAAGATGAAGGTCTGAGAGAGACTGATGAGGAGGACTGTTTCATGATGAAGATGAAGCTCTGATGAAGAGACAAATGTCCAACTGGAACTTCACACGAAGGCACACGAAGGGTTTCTTCGGCTCTCGATTCCTGATGTTTTTTGGAGCATTTTTTTGCATATTCTTTATATTAAATAGCAGATATTCTGCTACAGAGAGAGCTGAACATGGCACCTAAAGCTGAACTGGCAGAACTTAAAGCTGTATTTGCAGATATCAGAGCCAAGCTAACTCCTTTGCTGGCTATCGAAGCTAAGCTAGCTCCATTGCTGGCCATGGAAGCCAAGCTAACACCTCTGCTGGCACTCGTGCAGGAATTCTGACAAGAAATAGTACGAAAGGAACAACAGGATAATCGGCTTGACCTCATGGATAGAAGACAGAACGACACAGATCAACAACTAAGAATGAATAACATCATTCTCACGGGATTTCAACTCAAACCAAGAGCTAAGTCTGAAGCAGCTAACGTTAGCACGGATTCTAGCGGAGCCGCTATGAAAACAGCCGATACTGTTGAAGCTCAAGTCGGATCATTCCTCACTTCCAAAGGAATTTCCTTGGATTTGAATGAAATCAAGATCTGCCACCCACTTCCCAGGAGAAAGGAGTCAGATAAACCAGTGATCCTCATTAGGTTTGTGGATCAAAAGCACAAAATTGCCCTTGTGAAGCAAAGAAAACTGCTAAAAGGTTTGGAGATTTTCATTAATGATGACTTATCGAAACATAACGCATTGTTGGCTAAGCACGCCCGACTCCTGAAGCGGAAAAAACAGATCCAGAGCACATGGGTGCTGAATTCCAGGATCTACGTAAAACCAAACGGTCCACCGGACCTGGCCAAGGCTGTGGTCATCACCAACATGAAAGACTTTGAGAAGTGTGTGGTCATGGACGTCTGAGCCTTTATTTGAAGCGAAATAAGAATCAAATATGATTTCAAGAAAATATGGCGCCCGGGATATACCACTAACTCTTAGATCAACTTTGACCTGATTTTCAGCGATTACTGCCCTGCAGACAACACAAAGTCTGCAGTCATTACGAGGAGAACTCTATAAACTCTGTTCTAACCTGAAGGACGGCTGTTAATCAGGAGCAGAACGCAGGAATACAGTCTTGGCTGATGGCATGAATCATATCACTTTACATAGTTCCCTGAAATGTGATTAAGCTCAACGTATCTACTAATGAAACAACCTGCACTTATTGAATTTCTACATCTGATTAAAGTAAATGATCTTTCAGACACATGATTTATTGTTGCCTCTTTCTATACTTGATGTGAAGAAATGACTTGTCTGATGAAGATAGCCAGCATCTACTTGATATTTAACAATTTTGATCTTTTTGTTTTGTTTTGTCTTTGTTTTTTCTTTACTTTTTTCTTTAATCACTTTTATTATTTTTAGCATTTTTGATTTATTCACATCATTGATTTTTTTATAGTGAAAATAAAATATATATATATATATATATATATATATATTATCATTATTCTGTATTATTATTTTTGTATATGCTCCAATCAAGTTTAAAATAGTGTTCTACTCACATGCAAAGCAGTATGACTTATTGTTACTCAAGGATGTTTAATTACCTGAATACTGTCAGCACAGAAAAAGTACCTAATTATTAATTACGAACCGGTTGATATCTAATGAAAAGTAAATGGCATGGTCGAGTCGGGGTGGGATTATATAAGTTTGCTTCCTCCCTCTCCATTTCAAGCAGTCAATTTTCTGATGTCTAGTTATCCTATGTTTGACATGACTACTGTTGCAAATCTTTGTGGGTGTTGATTGTGTTACACGTCTTGTATATCTTGTCTGCTTGAATTAAACCATTTCAATTCAACTTCATCACAGCCTGAATTCATCAGAAGATCACCTGTTTCTGTCTTTCTTTCTCTTCACAGACTTTCATCACACTCTGGACTCTCAGAGACGGACTATGAAATTGTGGCCTCAGCTCTCAAGTCCAACCCGTCTCACCTGACAGAACTGGACCTAAGCGGGAACAGCCTGCAGGATTCCATGAAAGTTCTGTGTTGTGGACTGGAGAGTCCAAACTGCAGACTGCAGACTCTGAGGTCAGAACATTGAAGCTACTGGTTGGTTCATTTCTACATTTGTAGTTCTTCATTAAAGCTGAAAGGTTTGGATTCAAAGATGTTTGGATTTTCCAGAAACTGAACATCTTTGATTCTTTGAAGAGTCTGTTGTGGAAGAAAACAGTTGTTTAGATTTTCCTCAGAACAAATATGTTTCCATGGCAACCAAATGTTCAGCTGACCATGGTCAAAGTTGAAATCAGACACAGCGTACATGCACACACAGACGCAAATGTGAGCGTTAAAGCTTTGACATTCAACAACGAATAAACTTTTTGAGTGGCTCATTAGCATTAACAATGGGAATTGACTTATGGTTGGCTAAGAACCATTCCAAATTTTGTTTTTTTACTCTCTCTTACATGATCTTTATATTAGGGGTCGACTGATACTGATATCAATATCAGCATTGGAGTTTGGATATTTTGACACGTATCGGTATTGGTCTTTTTGTTTTTAATCCGACGGCCTGTATTGAACCGTTGGTGTTTAACTGTTTTGGGCTCAGAGGCAGCCCTGCCTCTGTCTGCATCTAACTGGTTAGCCTCAGAGAACAGAGCCAATCAGAAATTGATGCTGTTTGCGGTGAGGAGATTTGGGTTAAACCATGGCGGAGACAGAACTTTTCTCTGTGGTGAGGTTGTATGCGTGCACGGGCGTTTGAAAGATATGTAAACACCAAAAGTTCCCCTGAAATAGTAAACGTCTCTGTCCTCACTTTATCACAACAAGGAACATTGTGCAGCAAATAATAAAAAAGTTTTTGTTTTTAAAACACAGCGGCAGCTCTGTTACCTCACCCAGTCTGTGAATCACCATGCTAAAAAAATGCTGAAAATGTGAAGATATATATTTTGGCCTGAATATCAGTGTCAGAGAGGTACTTAGCTTGAAAAGGGGGAAGGTCATAACTGCACCCCTCTGCTGCTTGTCTGTCGCTTCACCCAGAACCACACGGGGGGACATAGTGAAGTACCTGCAGAGAGCTGCGACCAAAGTAGCAAAGGCTACCATCAGTAACACACTAAACTGCCATGCCTACTGTACAGCGTGGTGGTGTAAACATCATGCTTTGGGGCTGTTTCTCTGCAAAGGGACAAGGATGACTTATCTGTGTATAGAAAAAAATGAATGCGGTCATTAAGCTCAGAGTTTCTGTATTGTCTATTTTTCACATTAAATTGGTTTTGATAATCCAAACTTGTAACCACTGTTCTACTTTTAAAACTTAACTAGTTGTGTATTCTCTTTAACAAAAAGGAGAATTTTCTGTTCAAATGCTTCTTAACAGGGTTCTGTCTTATTTAACTTTGCTGTTGGAAAACTCTTCAGTGTCGTCTTACAATTTTTTCATGAATCAGCAAATTTGTGTTCTTAAATCTTTCTCCCCTGTAAAACATCTCCATGGGGTTTAAACTTTCTTTGTTTAATTGATTGTGTCTCGGATCCATTAAAATTGAATATTTTCCTAAATAAGTTTTTACACATCTAGTTCAAAATGATATTCAATTCTCAATGAACAATTCACTTTGTGATGCGATTTGTAAATGCCTTTTACAATTTAGGGATCAAGATGAACAAATACAATTTCATCTAATATTTTTTTAATCGAAGGTTTAAATAAAAGCACAATTAATTGGACTTTAAATTGACATGCTTTTTTATGGTTCTGTAATTCAACTGAATATTTATTTTACAACTGTCAGTTCAAATCAGTGCACTTCTGCCATACATCTGTCAAAATCTGTCAGTCTCTCGTCAGGGCAGGTACTACCTGACTGAATTTACCAAGATCCTGGATGTCTAGCTGCACCACTTCTACTTAACACCCTTTTCTTTTTGCTTTTAGGCTGATGGAATGCAGTTTGTCAGAGATCAGCTGTGAAGCTCTGGTCTCATCACTGAAGTCCAACCCGTCTAATCTGACAGAACTGGACTTGAGCGAGAACAGGGACCTGCAGGATTCAGAAGTTCTTCATCTGTGTGGTTTTCTGGAGAGTCCAGACTGCAGACTGCAGACTCTGAGGTCAGACTCCATGTTTCAGTTGTGTTCACATCAATATGATGAGAAAGTTGTATTGACACTAAACTGCAGACATGAGGCTGATGTTCTCCTGCTGCATGCTGACCATCTTCATGCTGAAGACTGTTTTCTTCTTCTGAGCTTTAGTCCATTCACTGTGGCAGAAGATCTCATGTTTCAATGTTTCAATTAAATTCAATTTTATTTATATAGCCCAATATCACAGCCATAGCCGTCTCATTGGACTGATATCAGTATATTGCAATGAGCAAAAAAAAATTAAACATGTAAAAGTAAACAATAGCTGGTTGTAAAACAGACTAAGCTGAACAAACATCTCTGCCCTTACACTCTCCTTCGCGGTGAGGAAAAACTCACTTTGAAGAGAGAAGAACCCTTAGGGTTAACCACATAAAGGAGGGATCCTCAACCCCAGACGGACAGGTGATGCACTAGAACTATTAAAGAAAAGTGAGCTTAATTAATTCTATAGCTACATGGTTGAATAACAAGCATATGTCTAATAAACAAACATGTCAAGATAAACAGCTACAAGTTAAGATAACAGCTAAGTATTAAATAAACAAAGAAATGTTTGAATAGTGTAGCAGGTGGGCTTCATCCAGTAGGAGTTGTGGAAAAAGCTGGGGTTGCTGGAAGAGCCATGGCGAGGTCACGGCCAAAGACAAGAGCACAGCCAGCATGGCAAACCCCATCACAGCAGGTGAGGCAGAGGAGCAGTGAGTTAAATAATCTCTGATTACTAGCTAGCCTGACAATAATCCTGTCCAAAGAGGAATGTTTTAAGTCTAACTTTGAATGCAGAAACTGTGTCGGCCTCTCTTACATGAGCTGGGAGCTTATTCCATAAAACAGGAGTTTGGTGGCTAAAGGCTTTACCTCCAAAAGTGCTTTTAGAGATTCTAGGAACCACAAGCAGTCCTGCATATTGTGAGTGAAGTGTTCTGTTTGGTTGGTAAGGCTCTATGAGATCTTTAATATATGATAGGACCTTCCCATTCAAGGCCTTATAGGTTGGCAGGAGGATTTTGAACTTGATTCTAGATTCAACTGGGAGCCAGTAAAGTGAAGTTAACACAGGAGTAATGTGTTCTCTTCTGCTGGTTCCTGCTAACAATCTAGCTGCTGCATTTTGAACAAGTTTCTAGATGATATGTTTCTGATCGTAGAAATATTACATAGGTGAAAAAATGCAGTTTTACAAGCCTGTGATACGTCAGCCTTAAATGACAAATCCTGGTCAAATAAAACCCCCAGGTTTCTTTTTTTTTTTTTTTAACTTGTCCTGCCCAACAGCTGAGCAAACAGATATGAGCTGAGAGCTTCTTGTGTTTGACAGATTTTACTCTTGCAATCGGGGGTTATAAATCATAGTGAACACAAAATGTATGTTGGTATAAGCCCCTTTTGTAATTTAAACAAAACTTTATTAATATTAATTTATTTTATTTATTTATTTATTTGTGCTCTTTTTGTTGTGTGTGTGTGGGTGGGGTGGGGGGGGGGGATTATAGAAGTTAGAGTAGGACTAATGGGAAGGGAAGGTAGAGTTGTTTATCTACAGGCAACAAAATGCTGGATCTTATACCCATTACAATAGTGAGTGTTGATCTAAAATGGGCGGGGCCTGTCCACACACTCAGCTGTTACATACCTGCCGGCTCCAAGAGTGTTCACAAGCTTGTCCACATCCAGTTCACATGCACACTTGTGCATACCAACCAACACATGTAAAGCATTACATTCTGTCACACACACTATTTGAGGGTGCAAAGGTGAGCCGACGCCTGTGCTCAGGTGAATGTTATGTTAAGATGAAGTGGATGATGGAATGCACAAAAAAGGAGGGAGAACCTCCAGCCATCCCCACACCAAGACCCCCGCCGAGGCGGCAGCGCCGACCAGGGCCCAGACCCGCACCCATACTGTGGGGTCAACGGAGGAGATCCACCCGCTAGGCAGCCCAGCCAAGCACCCAGACCAGGGCCCGCAGGACAGCCACACAGGCGGAGGCCTGTGTGGCACCCGAGCACAGTGAGATACGGAAGCAGTGTGACACCCGAGCGCAGTGAGATACGGAAGCACAGAGCGCAAGGCCCAGCCCAGTCAGGAGAGTAGCCCTCCCACTGCGCCAGTTGGCCCAGCGTGGGGCCCCACCCCGAGAGCCCCCCCACCCCAGACAAGCCGCCCACCACCACCGAGGAGCTCCGAGCATCCCCCCACCCCAGCCCCGGGTACGAGCCGGGGCCCCCCACGGGAGACCCACTCAAAGCCCCAGCCAGCTGCGGAGATCCAGAAGAGAGCACAATGGGGGTCAGCTACCCCCATCTAGAGGAGGGATGACCAAGAGAAGTGGGGGTCCCCGAAGGTGTACATTGCCTGACCAGGTTTCTAACTGTGGGATTGGGGGCTATATTTACACCATCCAGGGAGACCATCTGAACAGGTAGGGCATCTCTGAGGTATTTTGGACCTAGTATATTGACCTCAGTTTTTTCTGGGTTTAGGAGGAGGTAATTAACTGCCATTCAAATCTTGATGTCTCTAATACAGGCATTAATTTTCTCTAAGCGGTCATTCTGGTCAGGTTTAATGGATAGATACAACTGTGCATCATCCGCATAACAGTGAACATTAATCCTGTGTTTCCTGATTATGTTCCCTAGTGGCACCGTGTAAAGCATAAACAGGATGGGTCCTAGAACTGAGCCCTGTGGGACTCCGTGGTTAACTCGACTATAATGGGAGGAATGTCCATTTACATGAACAAACTGGTACCTATCAGATAAATAGGATTTAAACCATTGAAGATCATCTGATCCCTATGTCATGCTCTAGTCTCTGGAGTAAGATGCTGTGGTCTATAGTGTCAAAGGCTGCACTAAGATCTAACAGAACCAGAATACAGATTAGTCCCTTTTCTGTGACCAGTAACATGTCATTAGTGACTCTGACTAGTGCAGTTTCAGTGCTATGGTGAGGTCTGAACCCTGACTGGAAATCTTCAAAGAGGCTATTGTCCTGTAGGTGGCAGTATAGCTGTTTAACTACAACTCTTTCTAATATCTTTGAGATAAAGGGGAGATTTGATATTGGTCTATAGTTGGCCAGAATGCCAGGATCTAAATTGGGATTTTTCAGAAGAGGCTTAACAACTGCATATTTAAAAGACTGTGGCACATAATCTGTTTCTATGGAAGTATTTATAATATTTAAAAAGTTTAGTTAAAAAGCTTAGTGGGGTTTGGGTCTAATAGACAAGTTGAGGTTTTGGAGGGTTAGGGTTAGGCTAACCCTTCTTTCCACCTTATTCTTCATTTTTAATGTCAGCTTCCTTCAGGACTGATCTTTTCTTTTCCACAAAGATTTTCTTTTCTTTTTGCAGTTCCTTGTTGCAAAGCAGTCAACTAATATTTGTACATCACAAATTCTCACCTTTCATCTCCAAACATTTGCTCGCATATATTAATCATAGCTCCCAGCAGCTTCAGTTTCTTCAATCAGAGCTGAAGTCACTGATCAGGGATCAATGTCCAACATTTGCTGCTGACACTTCACATCACTTCCTCCATCTCTTTGCTCTGATCTAAATTTTAATTTAAAGTGTTCATGTTCAAAACATGCTAATTTAGCCACACCCATTAAATTAGTCTAGGAGAGAACATGGCTGGTGTAAATGCAGGAAGAGGTGCTGCTTCCTCTGATGACATCCATCCATCTATCCATTTTCTTCTGCTCATCAGGGTCTGGTAGCAGTCTAACCAAAGAATTAACTCAATTTTATTTATACAGCTCAATATCAAAACACAATTGTCTTAACTTCACACCGGTAACTGTACAAAAACACCAGTCATAAAATAAAAACAATCGCTGGTTGCTAAACAAAACTAAACAGACTAAACTAGGCCCTGCCCTTAGACCCTCCTTCTCGCTGAGGAAAAAACTCCTTAAAAAATTAATAAATAAAAAAATGTCAGGGGAAAAAAAAAGAAACCTTAAGTTTGTCCACATGAAGAAGAAATTTTGTCTTTTCTGTCGGTTCCTCCAGCTCCTCTAGGGAATCCTGTAACTTTTCCAAATTAGATGTCACTTAGCTCCTCTACATGTGGAGGAGCAGCATTTCTACTCTGAGCTGTCTCTGTGTAATCAAGCTCCTCACCTTTTATTTCTAAAGGAGCACATTCAGCACATTTAAAACTTTCGTAACCTATCTGGACTCTTATCTTTAAGGAGGTAGCAGTTCCTGGCTGATGTCGCCATGTGACTAGAACATGACAATTGGATAATTGCAGAAAAAATAACTCTTCATATGGGGAGCATTTACATATACAGTGGGCTCCTCCATGAACCGCCACCTTATCGTGGTGGAGGGGTTTGAGTGCTCGGAGGATCCCAGGAGCTATGCTGTCTGGTGCTTCGGCTCCTGGTAGGGTCTCTCATGGCAGACAGGTCCTGGGTGACGAGCCAGACAAAGAGCGGTTCACAAACTCCTTTATGAGAAGGCACATCAAAGATCTAGTTACGTCGCCCGGATTGGCGTTACCGGGGCCTCACCCTGGAGCCAGGCCTGGGGTTGGGGCTCGCAGGCGAGCGCCTGGTGGCCGGGGCTCCTCCCACGGGCCCCGGTCGGGTAAAACCCGAACGGTTGACGTGGGATCACTCCCCAGTGGGCCCACCACCTGCAGGAGAGCTCAGAAGGGGCCGGTGCAATGTGGTTTGGGTGGCAGTCGAGGGCGAGTGCCTTGGCGGCCTAAACCCCGGTCATGGAATTTGGCTTTTGGGACATGGAACGTCACCTCTCTGGGAGGGAAGGAGCCTGAGCTTGTGCGAGAGGTTGAGAGGTACCAACTAGACATAGTTGGGCTCACCTCTACGCACAGCCTGGGCTCTGAAACTCAGTCACTCGAGAGGGGTTGGACTCTCTACCATTCTGGAGTTGCACATGGTGAGAGGCGGCGGGCTGGTGTGGGCTTACTCGTGAGCCCCAAGCTTAGCCGCCAAGTGTTGGAGTTCACCCCGGTGGACGAGAGAGTTGCTTCCCTCCGCCTTCGGGTGGGGGGCAGGTCTCTGACTGTGGTTTCAGCTTACGGGCCGAACAACAGTTCGGAGTACCCAGCTTTCTTGGTGTCTCTCGGAGGGGTGCTGGAAAGCGCCCCGACGGGGGACTCCATTGTCCTCCTGGGTGACTTCAATGCCCACGTGGGCAATGACAGTATCACCTGGAGGGGCGTGATTGGTAGGAACGGCTTGCCTGATCTGAACCCGAGCGGTGTTTTGTTGTTGGACTTCTGTGCTAGTCATAGTTTATCCATAACAAACACCATGTTCCAGCACAAGGGTGTCCATCAATACACGTGGCATCAGGACACCCTCGGCAGGAGATCAATGATCGACTTTGTAGTCATTTCAGGCGACCTCCGGCCGTGTGTTTTGGACACTCGGGTAAAGAGAGGGGCAGAGCTGTCCACTGATCACTACCTGGTGGTGAGTTGGATTCGTTGGCGGGGAAGGAGGCCCGAAAGACTTGGTAGACCCAAACGTACCGTGAGGGTCTGCTGGGAACGTTTGGCTGAGCCCTCCGTCAGGGAAGTCTTTAACTCCCACATCCGGGAGAGCTTCAAACAGGTACCAAGGGAGGCTGGTAACATTGAGTCTGAATGGACCATGTTTTCCACCTCCATTGTCTCTGCTGCTGTTCGGAGCTGTGGTCGCAAGGTCTCTGGTGCCTGTCGTGGCGGCAACCCCCGAACCCGTTGGTGGACACCGGAAGTAAGGGATGCCGTCAAGCTGAAGAAGGAGTCGTATCAGGTCTGGCTGGCTTGTGGGACTCCAGAGGCAGCTGACAGGTATCGGCAGTCTAAGCGAGCTGCGGCTCAGGCTGTAGTAGAGGCAAAAACTCGGTCCTGGGAGGAGTTCGGTGAGGCCATGGAGAAGGACTATCGGTTGGCCTCGAAGAGGTTCTGGCAAACCGTCCGGCGCCTCAGGAGGGGTAAGCAGTTCTCTGCAGGCACCGTTTTCAGTGCAGGTGGGGAGCTGCTGACTTCAACTGGGGACATTGTCGGGCGGTGGAAGGAATACTTCGAGGATCTCCTCAATCCTGCTGACACGCCTTCTGTTGAGGAAGCAGAGGCTGAGAACTTTGGGGTGGGGCTGTCCATTACCCAAGCTGAAGTCACCGAGGTAGTTAACAAGCTCCTCGGTGGCAAGGCACCGGGGGTGGACGAGGTCCGCCCTGAGTACCTCAAGTCTCTGGATGCTGTGGGAGTGTCTTGGCTGACACGTCTCTGCAGCACTGCGTGGCAGTCGGGAACAGTACCACTGGACTGGCAGACAGGGGTGGTGGCCCCCCTCTTCAAGAAGGGGGACCGGAGGGTGTGTTCCAATTACCGGGGAATCACACTCCTCAGCCTCCCTGGGAAAGTCTATGCCAGGGTACTGGAGAGGAGAGTCCGGCCAATAGTCGAACCTCAGATTCAAGAACAGCAATGCGGTTTCCGTCCTGGCCGTGGAACTGTGGATCAGCTCTACACCCTGTCTAGGGTACTGGAGGGTTCGTGGGAGTTCGCTCATCCTGTCCATATGTGTTTTGTGGATTTGGAGAAGGCGTTCGACCGTGTGCCCCGAGGTGTCCTGTGGAGGGTTCTTTGGGAGTATGGGATCCGGGGAGCCTTACTCAAGGCTGTCCGGTCTCTGTATGACCAGAGCAGGAGCTTGGTCCGCATAGCTGGCACTAAGTCAGACCTGTTCCCGGTGCATGTTGGACTCCGGCAGGGCTGCCCTTTGTCACCGGTTCTGTTCATAGTCTTTATGGACAGAATTTCTAGGTGCAGCCAGGGTCCGGAGGGGGTCTGGTTTGGGAACCACAGGATTTCCTCTCTGCTCTTTGCAGATGATGTTGTCCTGTTGGCTTCATCAAGCCAGGACCTCCAGCATGCATTGGAACGGTTTGCAGCCAAGTGTGAAGCGGCTGGGATGAGGGTCAGCACCGCTAAGTCTGAGGCCATGGTTCTCGACCGGAGAAAGGTGGTTTGCCCTCTTTGGGTGGGTGGAGTGCTCCTTCCCCAGGTGGAGGAGTTTAAGTATCTTGGGGTCTTGTTCACGAGTGAGGGAAAATCGGAGCGTGAGATCGACAGACGGATTGGTGCTGCGTCCACCGTCATGCGGTCGCTGTACCGGTCCGTCGTGGTGAAGAGAGAGCTAAGCCAGAAAGCAAGGCTCTCATTTAACCGGTCGATCTACGCCCCAATACTCACCTATGGTCATGAGCTCTGGGTTATGACCGAAAGAACAAGGTCCCGGATCCAAGCGGCTGAAATGAGCTTCCTCCGTGGGGTGGCTGGGCGCTCACTCAGAGATAGGGTGAGAAGCTCGGTCACCCGGGAGGAGCTCGGAGTAGAGCCGCTTCTCCTCCACATCGAGAGGAGCCAGTTGAGGTGGCTTGGGCATCTGGTTCGGATGCCCCCTGGACGCCTCCCTAGGGAGGTGTTCCAGGCATGTCCCACTGGGAAGAGGCCCCGGGGAAGACCCAGGACACGCTGGAGAGACTACGTCTCTCGGCTGGCCTGGGAACGACTCGGGGTCCCCCCAGAGGAGCTGGAGGAAGTGGCCGGGGAGCGGGAAGTCTGGGCATCTCTGCTTAGACTGCTGCCCCCGCGACCCGGTCCCGGATAAGCGGAAGAAGATGGATGGATGGATGGATGGATGGATGGATGGATGGATGGTGGGGATCGAAAGTTTGGGCACCCCAGGTAAAACGTTATTTTGTTGTGCATGAAGACCCCAAGGAAAGATTGAAAAATCTCCTAAATGCATTAGTTTACAGATGAGACAACCTTTTAATATGTCAAAACAATTTGGCTTTATTTCCATCATTTACCCTTTCAAAATAACAGGAAACAAAATAAGAGTGTGTGCAAAAGTTTGCGAACAAAGGAATAACGAGAGAAAAATAAACAGTTCGTGTGTTTAGGATTTTACGTTGTGATTGAGGCGTTATTACATTTCCGATCTGTTTTTGCTAAGCTGGTCTTAGTGTGTGTATATAAGTTTTAAATATCAAGCAAATTATTTATGTTGTTGTTGTTGTTCACCTTCTGGCACATCTCATCGCTTTTCACTAATTTGCATAGGTCGTTTGGCATAGTTACACTTCCTGACCCAACAATGTATTTTATATGGGCTGGGAGTAGCACAAGAAGACTCAGACTAGGGCCCCCTTGTGGCAATAAGGTCGAGCAGTAGAGAAAAGTACAAAATATTTAACATTTTCTTGAAAGACAAAGACAGTGGATTTATGTTGCTTGATGCTGTAATTGTGGAGTTGGTAAAATTTGGTGCATGGTGGAACGTCAGTTTTGCCTGGACATGTGTTACATCTATATTTTATTGTGCACAACTTTAGAAGAACACTAATTAAAAAAGACAATTTTAAAATTTTTAAATTTTAAGCCCCAAATTTTAACTAAAAATTTAATCTGTCTGTCTTTCATCAGGACGGGTCACACGACTGAATTTACAAAGTTCTTGGAACTCTAGCTTCAGTCACTTCAACTTAACACCTGCAGGACTGAAGTTTTGGGTACTCCCTTAGAGAACTGAGGAGGGATCATTTGGTCCCCTGCTTTGGAATGTGGTGGATTAGGGGCTCTATTTGTGATTCAAATACGCCACGCCGTTTGAAGGGCAATGTAAATGAGGCCTTGGTCTTCACGTGATAAGATTCTGAGGCTGAGCTGATTTTGAGTTTTCTATTTGAATGAAAGCAAATGAGTGACTCATCATGGTTACAATTTTTAGCTCTATCAAAACAACATTTATTATTAATGGGACTATAGGTACTTCTATTGATTATATACAGAAGCAAAGCAGTATAGAATCCCAGTGGACAACTAACCAGTTCATCATTTTTTCCAAAATCTCTTCAACATCCAAAGATACAGAGAAGATTCACCACTGAGCAAGCTTTGCAAATGGTTCTGAGTGAAGCAAGCCATTTTGGCTCTGAAGCAGATGACATCAACCTTCAAGCAGAATCTGATTCGGAGCAGACTTCAGAGGAAGATGCTCCCCCTCCCCTGAAAAAGATTCCTCGGCTGGATACCACGGTAACAGAGACCACAAAACATGGCACAATTTGGTGTAGGGAAGAGGTTGGAAGACATCTGGAATTCACTCCTATTGAACCTTACGCTGCAGATGGAGAGCCAACATATGAAGCCAGAAAAAGGATCAAAACTCACCTTCAAAGCTTCTCTGTTTTCTCTCACCAGATGCTTCATATCATTCTAGCATACACAATTGAGCGTGCAAGGGAGATAGAGACTGTGGATTGGTTCATGGCTGTCCCAGAATTGATGGCTTTCCTTGGAGTTATCATCTGGCAAGGGGTGACAAAGGTTCCATCATTGTTTGACAACTGGTCCGAGATGTACGGAAACAAACAGATCACGGCAACAATGGCTAGAGACCGCTTCAAAGAAATCACGCAACACCTTTGCTTTGATAGCAAGAACACCCAGCCTGAGCAGGTGCAGACAGACAGGTTTGCAGCAATTTCTGAAATATGAGAATTGTTTCGAAAGAGCTGCGTCACATTCTACAGATCTAGTCGGCACATCACAATTGAGTAACAGCTTTACTCATCAAAGACACGTTGCCCTTTTCTGCAATGTAATTGCCATGAAACCAGATAAGTTTAGGATAAAATTTTGGGTGGCTCGCGACCTGATTTAAAGTATATCTGCAATGTTTTTCCATATGTCGGCAAAGACCCCAGTTGTCTCAAAGAGGAGAGACTGTCTGAGAGTGTGGTTGTACTGTCAAACTTGGATTTCAGCACTGAGATGCTGGGTGGAGCACAGCTGTGGTAATTGGATCCCTTTGCCGAGCTGTTTCCTTTTGGGAACCACCTAGCAAAGGCCTGTGTGGTGGGAGGACAAATAAAAGTGACGCACATTCTCATGAAGGACAGAACAACAAACAGCAGCTGATTTCAACTGAAAACCTTGCAGCAGTACTAAAAAAAAAAAAAGGAAAAAATATAGAGGCAGCCGGCAAGAGCTGGGACTCCAAACTAAAAATTAACTTCTGAAAGTGGATTGTTTGGATTGCTTCTTGTAGATATTGTGAAGATTAAGAAACCATTTGGTTTGTGTCTTTTGATTCAAAGGTTTTTCAGCTATTATTAAGGACAAGAAACTAATTCAAACTCCCCCTGCAAACCGCAAACCAAACAATGTGATAAAGTGAGGAGTCACAATGGTGGACCACTTACAAAGTGAAAATGAAAATAAGGAAAATGAAAGTTGTATTGGTCCTTTCTGAGTGAAATCCTGCTATATCTTTGGGTGGATATCTCTTAGCCCTTTCGAGTGGGGGAAAGAAGGTATAAATTTGACAGTGGTAATGAAGTTGATGGAACCATTTCTGGACCAGGGCAGAACTGTCACAACGGAGTTTTTTTTTTTCACATCAATTTCACTTGCAAAAAAGTTGCTCAACCGGAAGACCACCATTATTGGGACACTCAAGATTTGCTGAGAAATTCCCTCTTTGGCTTGAGAGAGAAACTGCAGCACTATGGTCTTTCAACGACTGACGCCACACTCACAGCATACACAGCCAGCCGGAAGAAGACAAAAACAGTGCAAAAACAACCCTGATACCGAACGATGTGTTCATTGCTACAAGTTTACATGTGGCAAGTGCAAAAAAGAAGTGCCATGGGAGTGCCAGGTCTGCTCAGACCAAGGACAGTTCTGAAAAAGTTGTGTGATCGCACGCACGCAAAACACACACACACACACACACACACACACACAGACACAAACACACACACAGCAAATATGTGTGAATATTGTTTCTGTTTTCTGCTATGTTTAAAAAATATCAATAAACCATTCGAAATAAGCACAGTTTCAATTTTGTACGTTTCTTGTCTCTTACTAAATTTAACTCAACAAAAAAGATAAGTATGTGGTGATCCATTCTAAGCAATGTAAAATATTTACAGAAAAGCAGGAACATTCAAGCTTTCAAGACGAAGCTTGGTTTCAGAAGGAATGAAGTTAGTTTCAGTTGCTGTAAAACCTAGTTCTTCAACTCCAAGCAAGAAGCTGCCACATTATTAGCATACGGGTCAGACGACATTCCAAACAGGAGAAATAAATGATCCCTCTAAAGTCTCCGAAGGTACGGGGAATCAAATGATCCTTCTGTAGGCCCACACACTTTTCTGTCTGCTTTCAGGTTGGAGGGCTGCAGTTTGTCAGAGATCAGCTGTGAAGCTCTGGGCTCAGCACTGAAGAAAAACCCGTCTAATCTGACAGAACTGGACCTGAGCAGGAACAACAACCTGCAGGATTCAGGAGTTCTTCATCTGTGTGGTTTTCTGGAGAGTCCAGACTGCAGACTGCAGACTCTGAGGTCAGACTCCATGTTTCAGTTGTGTTCACATCAATATGATGAGAAAGTTGTGTTGACACTAAACTGCAGACATGAGGCTGATGTTCTCCTGCTGCATGCTGACCATCTTCATGCTGAAGGCTGTTTTCTCCTTCTGAGCTTTAGTCCATTCACTGTGGCAGAAGATCTCATGTTTCAAGGTTTCTTTCCATCTTCTTCTTCATTTCTAATGTCAACTTCCTTCAGGACTGATCTTTTCTTTCCCACAACGGTCTGCAGATGTTTCCTCTTCTTCATCCTCTTCTCTGCAGATGGAAGGAAAGCTCCTTCCTGAAGATCAAACTGATCTCATGTGGATGAAGGTTGATGTTTTCTGGAAGTTCTGCCTCATTCCAATAACAGCAGGAGACCCCTTTCCTTGTTGTGACTCTCAAATCAGAGACTTGATCTACATGCAGAGTTCTTCATGTTGGAGAAAGCTTGAATGGAATTTGCAGCATCTGTGTTGCTGCCATAGTTTGATTGTCTGACAGAAACGATCTTCATAAATCAGTGAGCAGAAATGTCCAGATTCTGAATGGGATCTGCAGCAGCATCTTCCTGCAGTTGCTTGTTCTCTTCAAAGATCTGCAGAAGAACTTCTTCTGTGTTTAAGCAGATGCAGCTGAGAGTCCAAAGGCTGATGTCTGTGAGCACAGTGACGTCATGCTGCAGCTGGATGCTGCTCTGACAGACACATGGTCACATCCGCTACAAACATCCTCACCTTTTCATCCACAAACATCTGCTTACATCCATCTATTCATCAAAGCTCCCAGCAGCTTCTGACTCGTCATTGAAAGCAGAAAATATTCTAATTTGGTAGCGCCCATCAATCAAGCAATCTTCAATGAATCAGCTGCCCCCACACTGACGTACCATGAGATGTAGGAAAACATGTCCGGCACTCTTTAACTCTCTGGAACTGACGGACGCCCTGGGGAGTCCTGCTGTGCAGCTGTGAGATAAGCCCAAAAAAACCGTCTACAATAAATTTAATCTTGTTTGAATATACTGTGACTGAAATTTAATTGACGTAAAGAGAGAATGTTGCATTTATTTGTAGTTGGACATTTAAATAAATAAGGCAGAAGACGTACGTTGATCAGGCGACTGTAATGCTGAGCTCAGGTCCTGCTGTGAGTGGGGGAGCTGAACGGAGCAGAATACAGCTGTCTGCTATTACAAATCCAACAAGGAAACTGATCATTGCTTTATTTGCGGATGGGGGGGGCCAATATGAATTTTCTACGAGCACCGGAATGTCTAGAAATTGCAGAAACTTCGTGGTTCACGGCAAAAGTCCCACCCACTGCATTATGACAGGGCGCAGTTTCGAGCAGACAGACACGCCTTCACCAGTGAGCAGATCCCAGCCGTGCAGAACGCCTGAAATCCAGCTATCAAAGCTCTCCAAAAAAAAAAAAAATCTCTTTTATTATTTTTCACAAACACAATAAAGAAAATGTATGAGGAATAAAAGCTGAAAAAAACAGAATTCCAGAAAAAATGCCAAATGGACATCAGTGCTCTTAGGAGAGAAATTCTTATTTTTGGGCTGCCTGGTAGCTGAAGCAACACAGGCAGATAAAGTACAGACACTGCATGTATAAAAGCACAAGAAAGGTCACATTATGGCGCTGTTAGGACTGTGATGAACTTCTATCAACAGAAACTGTTTATATACATAGAAGAAGGGTCTAATAAGGGCAGGGATGCCCATTTTATCTTAGTCTGTTTAGTTTAGCAATCAACTATTGTTTATATTTTAGAAATGATTTTATGCTTTTGTACAATTACCAGTGTAAAGGCCACTGAGAGTGATATTGGGCTATATAAATAAAATTGAATTGAATTGAATATATGTGATCCAAAGATATCTGTAAATTTTACCTGGATTTTTTTTTTTTCATTTCAAATCTGTTAGTTAGATGACTGAAAAAAAATGTTCTTGTTTTTATGAAATGACACCTAAAACTTTCATTCTATGTTGTAAAAAGGGTTCATTTAACATTTTTGGGGTTTCCACATAAAAATGAGCCACTTTTTCCAGACGGAATTTGCTGTTTTTGCATGATTTTCTCTCTAGTGTGTGAATACAATGTGAAAAGATGACCAAAGTTAGTAACGCATAGGTGAGGTTGTGCTGATTAAAATGATACCAAATAAGCAAGCAAATGGTCTTTCAAACTGAAAATACAAAGGTAAATCCAGAAGTAGACAAAAACAGAGTTTCAGACCCTAGGTTCCCAAGAGTTAAGCAGAGAAAAGTTGAGATTTAAAAGCAGGTATGTTATCCATTCAATTTTCTTCTGTGACCAAAGACCTCTAAACCTACTTCTCTTAGGTTGTTTCCTCCAGCTCCTCTGGGGGAATCCTGTCTTTTCCAGACTAGATGTTAGCTTTCTGTTGTCCATGCGGAGGAGCTACTCTGACGCCCATCTGGGTGACCAAGCTCCTTACCTGACCCTTAAGTTCTCAGCCACCCTGCAGAGGATGGCGATTTCAACCACTTGAATTTCAGACCTCATTCTTGAGGTCATGATCCAAATGAGTGTTGCATCAAAGACCAAATACTTAGGTTAAGTCAAAATTCCTTCACTATTCATTTCATAGTGCACTTTGTGGTGTGTTCACCATTTTATTGTGCTGTCCGAATCTACAATTCCAAAATCGAGTGCCCTAAAAAAATTCCCAGAAGTCTCTTCAAGAAACTAGTGTACATTGATGCTGATTAGATTGATAAAAATAGGTCAAAATACATTGCGTTAGAATTTTTTTCTAAAAGAATAATGTATTTCATTTAATTGCTTTTATTCTGTTATCTGTTAGCCTCCAATAGGGCCAGGTCCCACCTGACTGAATTTACCAAGTTCCTAAAATTCGAGCTGTCATTACATTTCCAAACGCATACTTTTCTGTCTGCTTTCAGGTTTTGGAGATGCAGTTTGTCAGAGGTCAGCTGTGAAGCTCTGGGTTCAGCTTTGAAGTCCAACCCTTCCAATATGATGGAACTAAATCTGAGCAGAAATAGCCTGCAGGATTCAGGAGTTCTTCATCTGTGTGGTTTTCTGGAGAGTCCAGACTGCAGACTGCAGACTCTGAGGTCAGACTCCATGTTTTTAGTTGTGTTCACATCAATCTGATGAGAAAGTTGTGTTGACACTAAACTGCAGACATGAGGCTGATGTTCTCCTGCTGCATGCTGACCATCTTCATGCTGAAGGCTGTTTTCTTCTTCTGAGCTTTAGTCCGTTCACTGTGGCAGAAGATCTCATGTTTCAAGGTTTCTTTCCATCTTCTTCTTCATTTCTAATGTCAGCTTCCTTCAGGACTGATCTTTTCTTTTCCACAAAGGTCTGTTGGAGTTTACTTTTCCTTAATCCTCTTCCCTGCAGATCTAACGAAAGCTCTGTCCTGAAGATCAAATTTATCTCATGTGGATGAAGGTTGATGTTTTCTTAAAGGTCAGACTCATTCCAATAACAGCAGGAAATGAATGGTCTTTGCTTGTTGTGACTCTATAATCAGACACTTGATCTTCAGGCAGTTTTTAATGTTGGAGAAAAATTGACTTGAATTTGCAGCATCTGTGTCGCTGTCATAGTTGGACAGGAATTATCTTAATGAATCAGTGATGATAAAGGTTTCATGTATTATTGTAATGTACAAAGTGTATGAAGTTTAAAGGGACAATAGTGCTAAAGAACAAGAAGTACAGGAATGGCGATGTGCAGTCTTTGAGAGGGATAATGTTCAGATACAGGGAGGAAGGGAAAGGGCGGGTGGTCTTCAGTCTGACTTTGTAGCAGCAGGGGTGGGGGCAGAAGGGGTAGACCTGAGAGGGAGTTAAGTTTCCTGACCATCTGGTGGAGAAAAATGTCCTTCAGCCACTTGGCCCACAGTCTCCTCCTTAATGGCATCAGGCTGAAGTGGCTGTGAGATAGCTTGGATAGGTCACCTGCAATCCTGATGGCTTTGTGGGTGAGGTGAAAATGATAAAAGTCTGATAGGCCAGACTGCAGTCTTCCAGTATGCTGTGGTGTAGGCTCTGTACCACTGAAAGCTGAGTGGAGGGCCGTGGAGTTGGCTTCATCAGTCGAGTGGTTGGACTGAAATGCAAACTGATAGGGGCCAAGAGTGGGGTGGGTGGTGGAAGGGGGGCAGACTTTATGTGCTCCATGACTAGCCGCTCAAAGAACTTCATGAGGATGGGGGTGAGAGCGACTGGGGGGGGGGGGGGGGGGGTAGTTGTTTTAGATGAAGGGAGATGACTTTTTTTGCACCTGGATGATGGTGTTAGCTTTGAAGTATGAGGAGACAACAGCCTGGCTCAATGAGAGGTTGAAGATGTCAGTGAGGACATCTTTGAACTTGTCAGAAGTCTCTCGGGACACAGTCAGGAATGTTGTCAGGTCCTGGGGCTTTCTGTGCCTTTATCCCTCTAAGTAAGTGCCTCACATTGTCAGGGGATGGCATCAGTACCTGGTTGCTGGTAGTAGGAGATGTTGTCTGTGCTGGGGTGCAATTGTTTGCCTCATTGCAGGCAAAGAAGTCATTTAGCTGGTCCAGCAGAAGAGTGGAGCTGTCACAGATCTGTGGGGAGGGCTCATTGTCCATGATGGTCTAAATCGCCCACCACATGTTCTTAGTGTCTCTGCTCTCCCTGAAGTGGTCAGCTATCCTCCTGGAGTACTCCCTCTAGGTCACCCTGATCCTGCGTGACAGGTTGGCCCTGGCGGTTCTCAGACCAACCTCATCTCCAGCTCAGAAGGCTGTGTTCCAAGCCCTCCAGTCTATAGACCTCTCTTGTCAGCCATGGCTTGGCCCAAAGGGTGATGGTTTTGGTGACCATGACATCATCCATGCACTCCCTCATGTAGGATGTTACAATTTCTTTGTACTCCTGGAGGTCTGTGATGTTGTTGTAGGTGGCTGCCTATTTATATATAATCCAATCGGTTGTGGCGAAGCAGTCCTGTAGAGCCTCAGTGGATCACCTTTGTAGTTGACTTGGTGACTTTAACCTGTGGCCTGTATGCTGGCATTAGAATGACAGTGGTGTGGTCTGAGGTGCCCAGGTGGGGAAGGGCTTTGAGGGTCCACTATTTGTGGTATAGACATTGTCCAAGATGTTAGTACCTCTTGTGGGGAAATTGATATATCTATGGAGTTGTGGAAACACGCTTATCGGGTTTGAATGCTTAAAGTCTCTTGCCAGGATGAAGAAGGCATATGGCTGGGCTATCCGCTGCTGGGAGGTGGGAGGCAGCTGGGAGGCATGTATGTTGCTACCAGCAAGTTAAAGAGTATGAACCGGAATGGAGGCGGACTGGATAGTGAAAGAGGGGCAAAATCATTTATGCTGCGTATGTAACATGATGGTTTGCCCAAATGCTGTCAAGTGTAGAGATTGACCGATAGGGATTTTTCAGGCATGGCACCAATTATGAAATGTCAAGAATGTATTCATGTTTGTAGTAAGAGTGAAAATATTGGCATCAAAATGAGACAAACACCATAAGTTCCAAATTCCATGACTGGGGTTTGGGTTGCCATATTTGACTGCCACACAAACCACTTAGCACCAGTGCATGTCTTATTGTCTGTGTATGCGGTATGTGCCACGTTACTGCTGTATTATTGTAAATGTGCGACTTTTTAGCTCTTTTTACCACAGAACTAATGCAAATATGTCCACGTCACAGTTATATTTATTATGTAAAGCAGACTCTTGTGTCCGTGACCTCGAGACACACTCAAATCAAATATTGCCTTGCTCTGTCATTTCTCTCTCATCAAATGTGCTGTTAACTATATGAACTCATTCAGCAACAGTCCTGGTCCTGCAGGTCCTTCAATCACAGATGTTCCTTCAGGCAGAGCAACAACACCAGAGAAATCAAATCCTGACAAAATTTTCTTTATCCTTCAGAAGACAAAATAAAATCTTTTTGGAAGTTCTTTTTTCTGAGTCTTCAGCAGCATCAAAACATGCTCTATACCTGCAGATCCACCAGGAAGACATAGCAGAAATTTCAAACTTTCTTTGTTCCTTGAATTTTGTGAGGGTTTTAATAAAATGATAAAGATTTTCCAATGGAAGTTTTTTTTCACCTATAATCAAAGTGATATTAAATGCTCAATGAACAATTCACTTTGCAGTGTGATCATACCATCTGAAAATGCATTTTAGAATTTTGGATCTCAAATCAAGTAACAATGTAATCGGACATGCTTTTTAATGAAAGGTCTAAAGCAAAGCAAAATCATTTAGATTTTCTTTACGTTCCACAATTCAAATGAAAAGTCACTTTACATTTTGTCAGTTCCATCTGCATTTCTGCCATCTATTTTGAAAATGTATTTTGTACATAATTCATGTGTCCGCAATTGTGTTAACTTCATTTTAAAGTCTTTAAAACATTCATTTACAGGTCGTCACAACTATTGTGCCCAAAATTTTAACAGAAAATGTAATCTGTCTGTCTTTCTTCTGGGTGGGTCCAACCTGAATGCATTTACCATGTTTCTAGAGCTCCGGCTGCATCTCTGCTCCTGAACACTTTTCTGTCTGATTTCAGATTGAAGAGATGCAGTTTGTCAGAGACCAGCTGTGAAGCTCTGAGTTCAGCTCTGAAGAAAAACCTGTCTAATCTGACAGAACTGAACCTGAGCGAGAACAACCTTCAGGATTCAGGATTTCTTCATCTGTGTGGTTTTCTGGAGAGTCCAGACTGCAGACTGCAGACTCTGAGGTCAGACTCCATGTTTCAGTTGTGTTCACATCAATATGATGAGAAAGTTGTGTTGACACTAAACTGCAGACATGAGGCTGATGTTCTCCTGCTGCATGCTGACCATCTTCATGCTGAAGGCTGTTTTCTTCTTCTGAGCTTTAGTCCGTTCACTGTGGCAGAAGATCTCATGTTTCAAGGTTTCTTTCTATCTTCTTTTTCATTTTCTAATGTCAGCTTCCTTCAGGACTGATCTTTTCTTTTCCACAAAGGTCTGCAGATGTTTCCTCTTCTTCATCCTCTTCACTGCAGATAGAAGGAAAGCTCCTTCCTGGAGATCAAACTGATCTCATGTGGATGAAGGTTGATGTTTTCTGGAAGTTCTGCCTCATTCCAATAACAGCAGGAGCAGAGACCCCTTTGCTTGCTGTGACTCTCAAATCAGAGACTTGATCTACACTCAGAGTTCTTCATGTTATTAAATTATGAACCTTTTCTGTTTGATAAAAAACCTTGTAATTCATTGATCAAAACCTTATTTTATGGGCCACAAATAATTGTTAATTTTGGGCAATATTTTCAAGGACCAGCTTTTACAAGGTTTAAGTTGGCGTCTGATGTTTTTTAAGATATCAGTGCCTGTAAAATCTATTTTTCACATTTAAATGGTTCTGATCATTCTTCAGGGGTAAACTAATGATGACAGTTCTTTTTTAAATCATGACTAATATGCATTTCTGCTATGCATTTAAATATTTCATTTTGTTATTAGAATTAATAATAATGAATGATATTTTATGTCCTTGTTTTTTTAACTTAATTTTAAAGTAATTTATAATCTATTGCATTTCAATTTTAAACCGTGCTGTTGTGTCAAAATCCAAAAGAAATTCCTAAATGGTCCCCTGCCCCCACCTTACCCTAAAAAGGGTGTAATGCATTTTAATTTTAACTGAAAATGCAATGTGTCTCATCAGGATGGGTCCTACCTGACAGAATTTACCATTTTCCTTGAGCTCTGGCTGTCTTCACTGCTCCTGAACACTTTTCTGTCTGATTTCAGGTTGATGAGCTGCAGTTTGTCAGAGATCAGCTGTGAAGCTCTGGGCTCAGCACTGAAGTCAAACCCATCATATCTGACAGAACTGGACTTGAGCGTCAACAAAAACCTGCAGGATTCAGGATTTCTTCATCTGTGTGGTTTTCTGGAGAGTCCAGACTGCAGACTGCAGACTCTGAGGTCAGACTCCATGTTTCAGTTGTGTTCACATCAATATGATGAGAAAGTTGTGTTGACACTAAACTGCAGACATGAGGCTGATGTTCTCCTGCTGCATGCTGACCATCTTCATGCTGAAGGCTGTTTTCTTCTTCTGAGCTTTAGTCCGTTCACTGTGGCAGAAGATCTCATGTTTCAAGGTTTCTTTCCATCTTCTTTTTCATTTTCTAATGTCAGCTTCCTTCAGGACTGATCGTTTCTTTTCCACAAAGGTCTGCAGATGTTTCCTCTTCTTCATCCTCTTCTCTGCAGATGGAAGGAAAGCTCCTTCCTGAAGATCAAACTGATCTCATGTGGATGAAGGTTGAGGTTTTCTGGAAGTTCTGCCTCATTCCAATAACAGCAGGAGACCCCTTTGCTTGTTATTACTCTCCAATCAGAGACTTGATCTACACGCAGAGTTCTTCATGTTGGAGAAAGCTTGAATGGAATTTGCAGCATCTGTGTTGCTGCCATAGTTTGATTGTCTGACAGAAATGTTCCTCATGAATCAGTGAGCAGAAATGTCCAGATTCTGAATGAGATCTGCAGCATCATCTTCCAGCAGCTGCTTGTTCTCTTCAAAGATCTGCAGAAGAACTTCTTTTGTTTTTGCAGCTCCTTGATGCAAACCTGTCTGACATTTGTGCTCCACAAAGTTCTGCTTGCAACCATCAGCAGCATCCATCAGCAATCCATCTGACACTTCCTCATCACTTCCTTCTTCTCTCTACTTTAATCTGTTTTATATGTTCTGAAAGACTTACGTGAAAACACTCAATAATAGGAGAATTTCAGCACCATGATGCTGGAAAGTCTCCATCCAAGCTGTGGCAGAGAAAGACGAAGATAATTCCTAAAAACTGGGATGAAGATTTCCAGCATCATGGTGCTTAAATTCTCCTATTATTCAGTGTTTTTAAAAAAGAGCTAAGCAGAAAGAGGATGTGAATTTTATCTGCTGTTTGTGCAGAAAAATCTGTTGATTTAGATGCAGCCACAGGCTAATGTTTGACTTTCACACACATGGACATCTGTATTGAAACAGCTGCATGTTATTTTAAATGATCTCTCAACATCTTTGGACTTTAAAAAAAAAAAATTGATTTTCTTCAGCTCTGAACTCTTTAGAAGAACTGAACTCATCTCTTTCTTCTGGATTCAGTTTGTGGAACTGCAGTTTGTCAAAGATCAGCTGTGCTGCTCTGGTCTCAGCTCTGAAGTCCAACCCGTCCCACCTGACAGAACTGGACCTGAGCTACAACTACCTTCATTCTTCAGATGTTCAGCAGCTCCAGGATCTGGTGAAGAGTTCAAACTCCAAACTGCAGACTCTGAGGTCAGTAGAGGGTTGGAGTCAGTCCAGCTGCTTCCAGATGTTTTGTCCTAAAGTTAGTCTGAGAGCAAAGATGCAGAGTTTCCTGTGAAGCTGCAGCTTCTCAGTGAAGCTCCGAGGAGAATGATGACAGGCTTCAGGACAACAGTCAGCCAATCAGAGCAGCAGAAGCTCCAACAGGTGAAGATGACAGGAAGCTGCTGCTCTGAACAGGACTGAAGCTCCTGCTGCTCTTTCTGCTGCTGTGCTGCATCACTGACTGACACACCAGGATCAGGAGACACTCCTTCATCTCTGTCTTTATCATTTCTTTCTGCAGGTGGAAGAGCTGGTGGGACTGATGTTCCTCCTTTTGGATCAGAGATCAATTCCTGGACGGTGTTCCTGGGAGGTGGAGAGCAGAGTGATGGAGGAATCAGAGGAAGTGGAGATGATATAAATACATACGCATAGATCCACATACACATATGATTCAGTTGCAATAACCCATTATCACAAATACACATATTAATAACACTTATAAAAACAGTCCATTACACATTTAAATCATTAAATATCAGGTTTGTCAAAAGGAAAATAATGAATTACTTTCAGAAAGAGTGGGAGGAAGAGAACACATAATTCCACCCCCATTATGCTGTACTTAGCTTTTCATTAATGTTTCCATAATTATCCGGTTCTTAACTTCTGATCAGTTATTTATAGTCTACCATCACAAGTGCAGATCATTCAAACAATCACTATGTATTATTAAAATAAAATGACAAAGATTAAGGACATATTAACTATGTAAGTATATGAATAGGTAAATAACTATAAGAATTATAACATTACTTCAGAAAACATAACCTATCAAAGGTTAAGTCTTAAAATTATATACATTTAAAAAATCATTGAATTATTCGAGAAAGTATTACAAATCACACAACCCGTAGTTAGTAATCCATATCATTACGGAGCATTTAAATAAATGGTTTGACTTACCAAAGAGTGAGCAGTGACTCTGATTTTAAAGCTGGAAAAATATTTAACATCTTGGTTGCAAAACTATTAATACCATTCCAGGCCGCCACTTCCTGTGAACAAATCTATGAACAAGCAGGTGCACTAATTCCGTGTTCAATGGCATTCATCATCAAAAGTTGAACCAGAAAACCCAAGAAAACTAGAACAAGACGAAACCATTTTGATCCAGACTAAATCCCTTTCAACGAGCCTCAGCCAGCTTGGACCATCACAGAAATCTGGATTTGGCAAACCAACACAGTAAAAAAGGAACAAACACAATTGGAAAGACCAGCACAAACACAAACAAACGAAAATGGCTCATATCTGTTGCAGCTCCACCAGCAAAAAAGTCTGCGCACAAACTGATCCAATCACAATGGAGAAACCCAACAATGCTGTTAGGATGACCAAGAAGATGCAGGAAAAGGACATATTCTCTCAGCGTTAGAGCTCCAAACCACTGAGTCATCTTTTCACAAACCAAGATCTCCTTCACTGATCCAGCTCCAGACCAACTTTGCTAGTCCTGTGAGCAGCTGCTGGTCAGAAAACAGCCTTCAAACTAGACCTATAGTTTTTTTTAATCAGGGTCATTCGGGAGCAACACGTTCCTGAAGATCTCAGACTGGACTCTCCCACACAAACCTCAAATGCTCCAAGTACTATGAGCGCAGACGCTAAAGCCTGATGTTGTGACTCAACTTTAGTCTGACAGGAATGACATTGAAGGAGATTTTACCACAGATGAGGATGAACGTATTGTAACAGGATCAAAGAGAAACAAGGAGACAGAAGGTAAATGTACAGATTAGAGACATTTCAGGAGAAAAACCAAACCTGGAAAGTCATTATTGTGGTTTAATGCACGCGAGAACGACGCAAAAAATTGATGTGAATGAACATTTTTGAAAAGTACAAAACGGAGAGTAAAGAAAGGCACAGCGGCCAGAAAGAAAGGCAGAAAAACCAGAAGTCAAAGTCACGGAGGAGGCCTGGAAGGAGAGAAATAGCAGTAAGAACTAAACGCCACATACCTTTAGAAGATTCCAATGATGAAATGCTCCACTCAAATGAAATGTTGGCGTGTTCATTAGAAGAAATGTCTCCCGTACGTCTTTGAAGATCAAAACGTAAATGAAATTTCCAAAGTGGCAGAAAATTTAAAATGACAGATGCAAGAGCGCTAATCGATGATGGGACTGGTTCACTCTGTATGACAATCCTGGAACTTGTTTTAATACAACCTGGAAGTGTGAAATCCATTCTGGAAATGATTCTGTTCTGAAGACTGGACTGAGGTGTTGTAGCTCACCACTAGAGGGCGCTGCTAATTTCTGAATAGTTCAAAATATAAAACTAATAAATATCAGAAGCAAACTCAATGTAGAGCAGTTCCATGTCATCAGTTAATGTGTGCATCCATGAGAGTAGTAAGCTATAGTTTTTGTTTTGTAGAGGGTAAAATCTGTCTGTTTATTGCTGTGGACATTTTCTGTTTAGCTAAAAAGCTAAGCTAGTTTAATTGGGGAAGTTTTCTAATGTTAGATTTCAGTTTGTAACTACAGTTAATGTAAGTTTTCTGTTTCTGAACCTCAAAGAAGATCCCCAAGTCAACACGACAGATTCTATTTTGTCTGATGGCCACAAAACACAATTTTGTTGAAGGAACTACACCTCCATGAAAGGAGGTCAGAAAAGAAGAAGAGAAGAAACTAGAAGCTGAAGCAGCACCTACTGGTTGGAGATCTGGAAGATCTGTGGGAGGAAAAGTTATTGCACCCAAATCCATTTCAGCTGAAAAGTCCCTGGAACAATAAGTTCAATCCTCATTGTGGAAAATGCCAATAAAAACTGAGTGTTTGTTCACTGCTGCACAAAACCACATAAAATCAATGTCCATAAAAGCTCCTTCAATGCACACCAAGATTTGAAAGAAACAGGAGGAAACGCTAAAAAAGACAAAGATCGGCGCGGCGGCCAAACAAAGGCATGAAGGACTTACTGGTTGAAGGTCTTCCTGAGAAGAAAAACAAAGTTCTTCAGAAGCTGACTCATTAGGAATGAATTTGAACTGAACCTGCTTGGAAACATTCACTTACCTCTTTATTTGCTCGTCCTAGTGTTGAGGCCCACTTTTCATTTTCCTGGACAGGCGTTGTTCTTCCAGAAAGAGATCTTGTGAAGGAGATGTCATTACAACCACAATCCCACTCTGCTTCAGACGGAAAGCTACCGGCTTCATTTCTACTTGACGTCCTAAATGATTTTATTTGGAAACATGACAACACTTGAGCATTTCAAAATGATTCTAAAAAATGTTCCTTTAAATAACAATTTCCTGTCCAATCTGGGTCCCAAAATGTCTTTGGACGGGTGGACATAATTTGGGTCGGTTTACAGTTAGTTTGGCGGTTTTTAGCACCTTATTGAAATATATTTCAACCAGGGAGGTGTGGTCAGCGGAGGAAGGTGAGGCAGTGCCCACCTGCCATCATGAGATGTAAAATTGTTAGCATTAATAAAATAACCACTAATAAGTCCACTAATCAGTGCTATAAATGCAAATTTTTAGAGATGATTCTAATAGTTTTATTTTTACAATCAAAATTTCTTTTTTTTGTGTATTTCCTGTTAGATTACAGCGTAGGCTCCAAGATGAAGCAGCATTGAGCTCTGCCTCAAGTTATGCAAACAGGGTTTAACGAATGTCTGAGCTTACTCAGTGTATGCTATTAATATAATGCCTTACAAATGTTTTTTTTTTTTATTTTCTTATTGCAGACATTTTAACAAATGCCTCACTTTCCATTAAATAGACAGTGTAATTAAGGTTTGTTGCTTATTTAGTGTTCAGATCTGACATAAAACTTTACTGAAAGTTATAAGCTGAGGCAGGCAGGAAAAACACTGCTTTTTAAAATATATTAATAAACAAACAAAACATATTTTTAAATAAAAAACACCAAATAGGCTACAACTTGGAGTAGTCTCTGGTGACAAGATATTAATTGATCTATCAATGATTAATTAATATTTGGAAAACATTATATTTGTAAGAACAGGTTATTAAAATCAAACCACGCTTAACATTTGATTGTATTTTATCTCACTTACATAAATAAAATGTAAAAAAAAATGTGTTAGATTATTTGTGCTTTTTTTTTTTCTTTCGGCTGTTTAAGGTTTGAGGAGTTTGGGCTTTCAATAAAAATTTGACTTAATAATAATAATTGATGATTGCTTCAGTCTAAATAATCACTGATGAACGTTTTTAATTTTTTTTCGGTGGGCTCTGGCGGTTTTTAGATTACTTTTGGACTATTTAGCAACACAGCTAATTAAAGATTCTAGTCAGCTCGAATAAAACATCACATTTGACAGTAAAGTTCTGTTTGAAAAGCAGAATTTGACAAACTAAATGAGCAGAATGTAGAGCCACTGACCTGAACTCATCCCGTAGAACCGAACCGCTCAGCGTCACCGGAACACAGCTAGCTTAGCAAGCTATTTGGCGCCTGTCGGAGGAGTGTGCACGTGACCAGCTGCTCTTCCGGGATAATGACCAATCAGTTTTTTTTCCTTTTTTTTTTTTTATTAATCAAATGTTTCACAAACAAATCTATGAATGACATCAGTATCAAAGCTGAGACAAAGACAGAAGAAGACAAAAACAAAAAAAAAAAAAAAGTTTAAATAAATCAAATAAATTAGACAATTTCTGTGCACTGTTGTGTTTTGTGTTACGTAAAGATTTGGATAATACAGTGAGACAGTTTAATAATCCATTATGTGAGGTTTCACCTTTAAGAATTTACAATTATTTATAAAATGCTTTGCAATCACAATCAATATGTTAATCAGAAAGTCCAATTTTTTATCCATGATGAGTGTACAGGAAGTTTATCAGCATCTTAGCCACAACGTAAAATCAAATCAACTCCTCCTAGTCTTTGAAAAGCAGCCCTGGGAACAGTAAACCAGAGAGAATTTTTGTCTGAAATAAAATAATTGAACCATCTTAGTTTAAGAACCCCATTCATAACAAAAATCTACAGCATTTGAACCTCAATCCTCGATCTTTTTGATAAGGTCCACTCTTCTAACATGTTGACATTTATTTTTCCAGATGAAATTTAAATTTATAGTGTTAATGCGTTTGGTTATTTTATCAGGAATCTCAAGTACAGGGCTTGGTATATGAGACTGGACAAGCTTTCTGTCTTTGACAAAAAAAAAACCCTCTTCCAAACACAATTATATCCATCTGTAGCCAGGAGTTTAGAATTGTTTGACATTTATCTACATTTTCAGCCGAGTTTCTTTGTCTTTGGAAATTACAATACCCAAATATTTGACTTGTGTTTTCACCGCAATGTTGCAAATAAATTGTGTTACTTGATCATGGAGAGCAAATAATTCACATTTATCAATATTCAATTACAAACTGGATCCGTTAGAGAATTTATCAACTGAGTCTTAAACGTTTGGCAGTTGGTTTTCATTTTTTAAAAATAAAGTTGTATCATCAGCAAATTGGCTTTTTACTAAGTGTTTTTCTAAAATGTTTACGCTTTCTACATTATTATTTTTAATCAGGATTGCTAACAGGTCATCAACCAGAATGAACAGTAAGGGAGAGGACCAATCTCAGATAGCGGCGCCAAGATGCACCATTTTTTTCTTTATGCTAAATGTATGAGCAGACAAACTGTTTTTGTGACCTGGTGCAACAAATAAATTTAACTAAATGAAAAAGTAAAGTTTTTGATGATAAAATAATAAAATAAAATTCAAGACGCAAGACCGCTCTAGCCTATACGCACCACTGCCATCCTTGCCGCCCCTCCCACGTGTCTCTCCGCCGCCCTGTCTGCCCATCTTTGACCCAACCCCACTGGCAAAGAAGCCACAACACATGCCTGACACACACACACACGCATCATTGTGAAAGTACTGTGGAAAAATTGTTGGGATTAGAAGTTACCAAACAGATTGACGTAATTTTAGGAAGAATCTGCAAACGTAAACATTTTAATTTCCTCCCAAACTACAGGGGAAAAGGGTGGGTTACAGATGCTGGAGGATGACTACACGGGAGGGAGGGTAGAATCATAAAACAGGCAACAAGATGCTGGAAGTTTATAATCATTACAGTCAGGTGTGAATGTTGGTCTAAAATGGGCGGAGCCTGTCCACACACTCAGCTGTTACAAACATACCTGCTGGCTCCAAGAGTGGATGTTTATGTAAAGCTGATGTGGATGATGGAATGGAATAAAAAATAAAAAGAGGGAGTGTTTCCAGTCATCCCCACACCAAGACCCTCGCCGAAGCAGCAGCAGAACCTGAACTTTTAAATTGGTCTTTGAACCTCTTTAAAATGCTGGTTTTCTTCCAGAATTCCCCAAAATCTTTCTAATATTTAGTTTTTCTTCACATTGGCTTAAAAAGTTCAGGCTGGCATGCAGGATGATTCTGGCTTTAACCCCCACAGCTGCTATTTTACCAGCAGAGGGCAGTAAACTCCCACTTGGTGATGGCTGGAGGAGGAAAAGCTTCTGTTCTGACGTCATGCAGCTAAATCTTCAACCAAAACTGAAAGCTGAACCTGAAGCAGAAGTTCTTCTGTAGAAATGACCAGAGGAGCAAACATTTGCTCTCTTATTTTCCTATCCATTGGTCTGTGTTATATTCTACAAGTTTCTGCATTTTTTTTTGTTAAACCCACTAAAAAAGAAAAAAAAAACATTTTATGTGTTTTTGGTACAAATCCCCAAGACATTCCATTACATGTTCTAGCATTGGGCTATGAAGACTGAACATTTCAAACTGTTTCATGTTTGATTTTAACAGACTTTGGTTGCCTGAGGAAGACCAATCAGGAGGCTCATGGATGCAAAAGATACAAGATGGAGGCGAAAGATTCGCAGTGACAATGTCTAAACGGGAACAACCAAGAGGCAACAGAAGAAAAGAGTAATGAACTAAGAAAAAAAACCAAATCTCAGCTAAAACAACCAAGAGCTGAAACTGTGGTCAAGACAGATCTAAGAATCCCTACTTTTCAAGTTCTGGTTTAAGTTGGTTGGGTAACCAAGGTCCTGAACTGCTAGAGCCACACCTCCTTCTGGCGATGGTGGTCAAAGAGGCAGTGGGAGTCAGGAACTCCACAGAACCTGGTACGGTTGCTGGATTGCTAGGATACCACTGTGTAACAATAAATAAATGTCATTTGGTCTTGATCCCTGATGATTGTAGATAGATGACTGGGAATGGGAATGGTTTTAACCAGCTGACTTCAGAGACCCAATCAGGAGAAAACTCCTTAAATCATTGTCAGTTATGGATGTTTTGTATCACTTATGACGCTTAGCATTTATACCACTTTTCTCTGCTGGTTAGTCCTCATACACCAGCTGCAGCAGAGCAAGAGGTAGGGTCTGTTGATCAAACCACATCACAACCTTGTATTCCTACATGGTCCACATGACCTAGTTGTCCATTATCTGATTTGTTCAAACTTTCATATTTAACGAGCGTCAAACAAAAAGTTAAAAGAATTTATTGAAAGCACTCTGTCACTGAAAGTTTATGAACATAGAAGTCTATAGTTCTCTGGAAGTCTCATTTAGTCCTCATAGACTGGAAGAATCCGGTCTTCTGGAGTTTGGGTGAGCGGCTGGCCCACCGTGGCTTCGGTCAGCTCCTCCAGCTGTAACTGTAGTCGTTCATGGAGATGTGAGTGAGGGAAGACTGGCCTAAGCTGGGGGGCTGTTTCAGCTGCTCCACCGAGGTGGGGGGTAGGCCGATGCCAGAGAGATCCACAGGGGTGTTCTGCAGACAACACAAGGACAACAGATTTTAACTGTATGCGAGTTGAACCCATAGATGTTTTATCTGAATCAGCTTGTGACTCTGAAGGCAAAAGAATCAACAGGCGATAACAAAACTTTATTGATTTAACAAATGTTGCTGCGCTGGTTCTGTTCAGCCCGATCAGTCAGCGCCACTGATCCCGTTGGGCTTTCAGTAGAGCTGAGGTTAGGATCTTTCTGACCTTCAAAATCCTGGAGGAAAAGTTCATGAGGGGGAGAGCACGTGCTCCCAGACAAGAATCTACAACCAAAGTTGTGGTTGACCTCAGAAAATGAACCGTAGGCTGGATTTCCTCAGATACACCAAGTAGAGACCAACGACCTCTTTGTAGAAACTGTCTATGAGAGCTGTAGTGAGTGAGTGTGACGACACCCATAGAAAATGGGTGACTTCTGGTTGAAATGAGAGCTTGACTGAGTGACCCCTCCCCCCTGGCAATCCAAACAGGAAGTACTTGCTGGTTCCAAAAAGCCAGAACCCCATAGACCTTTATAGAGAAATAAACAACTATTACTCAGTCAGTCATTCTATTGGTCAGAATAACCGTTCATGCTCTGGTTTCTTAACATCTTGCTAATTCTTTTTTTCATGATATTTTTTATTTTTCACAAATTATTCATGCTAAACGTAGTCTGCTGGTCCCCATGTCCAATGTTCAAATTAACAAGCCTTCCAACAAGCTCACTCCTGATTGGCGAGAATGGTTGCCGTAGAAACAATGACCCCAATCGATCACTGCCTACCGACATTCTCATCTTCTCACTTATGCCAGTTCTCTGATACAGTCTATGTGCTTCACCTATCAGGTCCCTCATGGTTTCTCATCTTTAGGACATTAATTTGAGCCTCTGTCTTCTCTGGATCTCAGTCAGATGGGGGTTTATGTGTTCTTTCTCTTGTGGACTCTCTGGATTGGAAGTAGGAGGACCTGTCATCTTCTTACTTTTTGTTGAGCGGCGTTTACGTTCATCACTGCAGTCGGCGCGTGCGTGTACAAAGACGCGGAGAAGTTCCCCTTCTGTACAGAACGGAGGAGGCCGGTGATGGCGTGAAGGGAGGAGGGCAGAACTGGTCCTGCAGCACGAAGAAAAAAAGAAACTGAACACCAGAGCTGCTAAGAAAACAGGCATCTTAAAGACAAAAGGGATATACAAGTAAAACTAAAGTGAGACAAAAGTAAGAAAAAACAAAAAAGTAAGAAAAAAATGAGGTAAAACTGTACCTGCGATTTCAAGGCTGCTGAGGTTTTGAAATCCAGACTTGAACTGGTTCTTGACATTCACACTGCGGCTCTGGGAAAACAGAACCAGTCAGACCATGCAGTTGGGATGAGTTCACGAGTGATTGGATGTTACAGAGAAAAAAAGTAAATGATTTGATCCCCTGTTGTTTTTTTTCTCTGGAAAACAAATGACAACAAGGTTTTCTTCTCCCAAAAAGAAGTCAAGTTGAGGATTATTTTCATTCATTACACATAAACCAATTCATAATTATAATTAAAAAAACTAAACCAACCTTCAGCGTGTGCAGAGTGGCTCCTCTGAAAGCCGTGGGGGCCAGTAGCGTAGGAGGTAAGCCCGCCTGTGACCCAGTTGAAGCCACCACACTCTTCCAGTTGATGAGGAAGTTGATGAGAGTGAAGGTGTGTGAGCCTTCCACACACACCACCGACTCTGGCCTGTGGTCCACGGACAAACTGTGAGCGTCCTTTTGACTGGGGGGAGCGGTCAAGAAGAGGAACCAAAATCCTTTCATTCAAAGATGATTCAAAACAGACTTTAGGCATTTTTACCAATAGATGTTGATACTGGACTGTTGCTGCCTGATACTGGTGCATGTGCCTACAGTTGGAAGAGGCTTGGTGGTGTAAAATGTCGAAGCAGTACATGAAAGACTTGATGTCATCCAATCCCTGTTGGGTTCGAACCGTGATTAATAACTTCTCCTGTATGATCACATTTTAACAGACGGGTTCTACCAAATCAGAGTCTCTAACTGGTAAAAGTTCCACTGTTATAACTTTCAGCATGTGCTCAATGCGCATGTTTTGTATGTAAAGCAAGTTGAAAGGTTTGAATGTGGAGGCCTGAAATGCACATTTACATAGACATTTCATTGGAAGCAATCGCACAACTGACTGCACAACGCTGAAGCCGGTGTGGAGGAAACATCAGTCTGGCTTGTCCTCTAGGATTAGTCTATCACTAGAGACCCTTCCAGGGGCATTTGCCCCTGGAAGGGTCTCTACCAAAACACCACTATGTTTTGGTGGAGGTCCATGTCCATCAACAAGTTTGGACGCTCCCGAATGTGTTGCTGGTTTCTGATTACAAATACACTTGGCTTTGCAGTTGGTTGAGTGCTGACATGACTGATTATTACGGCAAACTGTTGCAGCTCCACACCAGACACAGAACGTCTGAATTAGAGACGGGCCTGTCCACACCCGCAAAGAGACACAGGACATTACTGCCCCACCTACTGCTCATTACCTTGGATTAGATGTGTTTAGCCAATCAGAAGATGCTAGAATAGCATTTGTTGGAAAACACACACGGAGGAAATTCTTTTTTTTCTAAGAAACTTTTCTATGACCCGTTTGTACTGAGAGATAAACACGCTAGCTGGGTATTATAGTATAGCCTCCCTGAAGGAGGCAGTAACAGTTGCGCCCAAAAACCAACAAAGATTGCTTCTCATTTTCATTCTTAGGCAGGATTTGAACCACAAGATGTCTTTTAAAGCCAGTAGATGTGAACCAATTTGGCACACCAGTTGTGGTCATATTGGTCAAGGGTCACCAAAAGTTAGAACACACTATACACGACATGAAGGATACAGCTTTATTGTAATCCCATCTGGCTTCTTAATCTTATCTTGGACACCCATCTCTTTCAGCCACTGGAAGCTGTCGTCTCCATCATCTCCTCCTCCTTCTCCAGCCTCCAGCGTCTTCCAAAACCTGCATGTCAGATCATCGAGCAAATCTCAATCAAATCATTAGAAAATAACTGATTATTTTAGAAGTCACTGACTAATAAAATGCAGATCTATTTTTAGAAACAAGCTCAAACTAAACACGTCTTCTACCTGATAATAAAAGATTACAACTTTATTCACCACTGATTTAGTTGTCTTAGCAAGCACTCCCTCTAGGATCTTGCAAACACTTTTTGTTGAGTGAAGTTTTCTTAGAAATTGCAATATTTTTCAATAATAAAGTTCAGCTTGAGGTTGTTGGAAGACAAACAAATCTTAAAGCAGTTTGTATTATGCATCTCCAGGCATATTGACTTCATACGCTCACTTTGAGCGCAACTTTCAGTCATTATCTACATGTGTTTTCGCGATTAAAAACTTTTGTTCAATTATCGACTTTTGTTTGTTCTCTCAATACTGCAGGAGATATTCTTTACGTTCAAGAAGAACATTGGTAAACGGTTGAAACAGACTGTACAGTGGTTGCTTTTTTTTGTAGGATATGGCTAATAGTAAGAGATGCTGTCGCTGTAACTGAATGAATCTTGGGAGATGTAGTGATGCCAAACAGACTCACACCTCCAAGATTTGTTATTTTCGCCACCTTTTTGCACCACCTGACACCAGAACTTTAAGGAAACCACTAACACTGCCAACGTGATCTTTAGCTGCATTCTTTTGCCAAAAACTAAGACTTTTTCAGCCATGTCGGCACAAGAAAGTGAGGACATTAACGACATCTGACTGGTTAGATACATTTTGTTTGTGTTTTAAATTCAAATTGGAAAGTGGAGACAGTTTGACTGGTTGAATGTTTTCAAAATAAGAAAGATGGCCAAAGAACAGGGATTGGAGGAAAATTCTAATTGGAGTAAAAGTTTTATGAAGTTGTTGAATTTGCGAGAATTAGTGTGATCGCAAAAAATTAGTGTGATAAAAAAAAAAAAAAAAAACAAGCACTGAAAACAAGGGAAAGTAGGCGGGCATGCAAGGTGAATGAGAGTAAAGGACATGTGGGAACTTGAAACTACAGGATCTATAGTTTTGTTAAGCCTGATTTCCACTGGTCCCACTGCAGTGTGTCTCTGTTGCTTTGACACAAAAACAATAGAACGTTCATTAACCAGTTTGAATGTTTACATAACCTCTGTCATTCCTGTGTCTGACATCTGTCTCTTTGGATCACAAGATTTACATTGCAGTTCTATTTCCAGTCAGTTGGCATATTGATGTCGTAACAAAAAGCTGGAGAAACAACAAACAGGTCTGGGTTTCAAAGTAAAAACTTCAGTAGAACTTTCAAAATAAAAATGTATTACATTTTAGTGTCTATTTAAGGTGGCATGCCCACACGATGACACACGTTAACACAGTGGATAAGGACATCTGTTGACAAAACAGCCACAAACATAAATCGCCACGAGCGAAGAGAGTGGGACGAACTACTTGACACAGGGGTGGGGCGGGACAAACCACTCCTTCGGAAGACAGAGGGGAGGGACCAGGGGAGTGACCAGAGATGCAACGAAGACAAACTAACTGATATAGTCATAAGATGGACTCCCCACGAAATGCAAGGCAGGTGGAGCCGTGTAAATCCGGTGTAAGAAACATACTGATGGCCCTTCATACAAATGAAAAGCCAGATGATCAAAAACACTCACGCCTCGTTTGCTTCGTCATCGTGTCCGTCCTGCAGGTCTGAGCGCTTCCTCCTCGCCTTCACTAAAGGAAGACTGAACTCAATACCTGAGCAGGAAACAGATTCATAGATGTAAGGAAACATCCCCACAAAATGAAAATAAAAACTGTTGAAGAAAGGCAGCAGTTCAGGCTCACCTTCAGCCTTCATAGCTTCTCTCAGACCCAGAGTTGTTGGAGAAACGACTGCAGTGATGCTGTCGGAGCCTGCAAGACCAGCAGCTCGGAATAGCACTGTAAACTAACAATCAGCAGAGCAGATCAGACCACAGGAAGGACTTTCACGCAACAAACATAAAGATAAAGAACACTACCTGATAAGAGCAGACGTAGAAGTAAGGACAACGTTTGGACTTGAGGAGACTGTACAAAGACGACAGGCTGGCTGACCTGAGAAATGAAGAAAAACAAAAGAAAATAAAAATCAGGTTCATGCCTCAATATTTGCAGCGTGGACATCAATTTCTCACGTTAAAGAGTGTGTGAACTTATACTAAGTCCTGTCTTCCTGACAGGACTTAGTATCACACTCACTGTCTCACAGACAGAGGAGTTCCCTCTTTCACATTGGATTATTTCAATGTGTGCTCTGTGCTGGTGAGTTTGCTGTCCCGCTTTGAGGGGGTGACCTCACCATTCCCTCATCAGGCTCTGCTGCAGCGCTGCATCATGAGCCCAGGGGGCGCCCTTCCCAGAAAAGCTCCTCTCCGCATTGATCCTGGGGAACAGGGAGAGCCACGGCAGGGACGGGTGCTGCCAGTACACCAGGCTCTGCTGGAAGGCACAGCGGATCTCTGAACTGGACTGCGGGTCCTGCTGACACACAGATAATCGTCAGGTCAGGTGACCACAAACAGTCCTTTTACCTGCCGCCGCCACCATCTCCATGTACCTGGAGACTTTGAGGGAGGACACTGAACTGAGCTCTGCAGCTGTTGCTGAGTCCCACTGCCTCCTCCTGAGCTTTCGGCTGCTCCGTCCATGACAGCGACAGCGGGGAGGTGAAGAGGAGGCGGGTTTTCAGGCTCCAGTCTGCTGGGTATTCCCTGCAGGTGGGAGGAGCAATGGAGGCAGGAGCAATGGCTTGGGGGCTCTGTGGGGGACAGGGGGATCACCTCAGATGCTGACGGGATGATGAGTTAACTAGAAATAAGAAGATCATAAATCAGACCTTAAGCAGAGGCCTTCCAGCAGCTTCCTCCTCCACTTTCAGAAAGTCCTGGTCAAGGCGTCGCTCCTGCAGGAGAAAACAGGCCAGCTAAAGCACCAGGAGAGAATTCTAGTCTAATATAGTGTTAGTATCCTCCTGCTTTATGCTAAAGTGTCTTTAACTGTTCGTCAGGACTGATCTAAATTGAGACAGTACAACTATTGTCACAATAACAACAACTGAGTAAACGGGTAGTTAGGAAAAAACAATAAACAAAACCCTAGAAGACACGTAAAAATAAACAAAAACATTTGTAGAAAGGTAAAAACTGATTTTCTTTTTTTAAAAATGGCAAAAGTGAGTTTGCAAAAATAAGTAAACAAAACCCCGGGAAACCAGGGTGTGTGTAACATGTAGCTAGAGCAAAAAAAAATAAAATAAAATAAAATCAATAAAACAAACTCCTAGTACACTAGTAAACAACTCACCAGATTTTTTTTAATTGGTTGACTTATAGTTAGCAAAAATAAAAACACAAAAAGCCTATTAGAAAAGTAAAAAAAATATAGTAAGCAATTATTAACATGCCATTAAAGAAAAGAAAAACATAGTACACAATGTATTGAGCAAATAAATACATAAAATCCACAGTTGCTAGTTAGTACTAAGAAAAAGAAAGAGAGAAAGAAATAAATGAAAAGAAAAAAAAACGTTGTACACTAGTAAACAAGTCACCCAAACGTTTTTTTTAATAAATGGTTAAAAACACTGCTGGAAGTGTGCGAATATCCAACTTAAGACGCACCTGACTGTCTGGGGTCCGGTCCGGTTCTGATCCGCTGGAGTCGCTCCTAGACGGGAACCCTTCCCGGTCCTCCGAGCTCGAATCTCCGCACACTTTCTCTCCAGCCCGGTCCGGGTTCTTCACCAAGAAGAATGAGAAGCCATCGTCCTTCAGAACCAGCTTCTTCTTTTTCGGGCTGTGCGCGTTTTCGATGCTCGCGAAAGGATTTCTACGTTTCCGGCCGGGACTGTTCCGACCGAGCAGCCGCGGGCCCGGGGAGAACGGCCGGAGCTCACCCGGAGAGGAGCGGCTCTGTCCCGGGTTCTCGGAGGAGTCCGTGCCGCTGGATGGGAAGAGGAGTCCGCCGACGCTCCGGGCTCTGCTCCGCCTCATGCGGAGGATTTCCGCCGGACGCTTGAAGCTCGGCGAATATCCGCTCGGATCAGTCATGATAGAGGAACAAAAGTCATTAGATATAAAAGTTACCAACTTTCCGCCATCTTTGGCTGCCTTACGTTCCGCTGTTTACAAAGTTGGCGCCTAAACTCTTCCTCTTCGCTGAAAGGTGACAGATGTTGGCAGAGTTATACCACCACCTGTTGGCCTGGAGTGGCACTGCTGGGGGAAATGTATCAATATCTAAGTGGAAAAAACAGGAAAGAAAAAAAATATTTTTTACCAATAATTATCCTTTTCATTAGAAATTACTAATATTGTAAAAATAGTTAGAAACTATTAGTAATATAAACTAATAATAATTAAATATTTTTGTTTTCCCCTTAATGGGGGAATACATGGATCTTAGTCTTATATGTAAACCTTAAATAGCCATTCAGGAGAAACACACAAAAATCAAAGATACATAAATAAACTGTAAGAGTGTGGTTTATGTAACTAGCCTTGAACATTTGCAGATGGAAATAGATTTTTAGTCTATAATCATTGACTATATCCATAAGTGTCATGTCACCCATTGGGGGAAAAAATAAGTTTAACTAATTAAGTCAATTCAGTTGTTTTTTTTTGTTTTTTTTTTTTTTTTTTTGCAATGTGGCTGTCCCCGTGTTGGAGCCAGGCAACATCAGTAAGCAGTGATTAGTCTGAGTCGGTCATTTCTGAGTCAACATTTCTATGGCAGCCAAACTGGCCAATCAGGAGTGACCTTACTGGAAGTTCACACCCTACGTCTTAAAAGCGAGCTACTCAAAATCTGTCAAAAGTTTGAACCACTGGATGCTGGGGCCAGCAGGCTCAACCTACTGTTATTGAGTCATCTGAGTGTTATGTTTATAACTTAACCTAATAAAGAAAAAAATATCATTAAAAATTAGGATTATCAAGAACATGTTTTTATTGAAAAAAAAAGGCACCAGAGCAAGAAAGATTATTCTGACTAACAGAACGACGGAGTAATAGATGTTTGTTTGTCGATAGAAGTCCATGGGATTTTAGCTTCTTTGAGCCAATGAGTACTTCCTGTTTGGGACATCAGCGGGTAGGGGTCATCCAATCCAATTCTAGTTTACAGTCAAATATGCTAAAACTGTATTAACATTTGTTGAACTGCATGTATTTTGACAACTGTGTCATGTACACATGATGACCAATGGATGAATACAAAGAAACAAACAAAAATCCCACAACAGCATGTGTAAATGAAGGGAAGTGTCGATACCCAAAGAAAGGAGTAACTTTACAAGAAATTATTTCTGCATGGTCTATTTAAGTAACAATAATATAGTTTTGTGTGATTCCAGACTTTACAGCTAATTCAAGTGATTACACGTTTTCTCAGCATCCCCAAAAAAACCACAAACCATAAAATCAAGGCTTAATGCTGCTCAATTCCTGCACATTAGTCATATTTAGAATTCATGTTGTTAGCTGGACTGGCGTTCCAGGCTGTTTACCCTGTTTGCCTCCCATGATGGCTGTTATCAGAAGAAACTGCACACACCACAGATGTGAATATTTGCATTCAAACCACACACATACACACACCAATCCACTCAACGTCTAGAAAAATGTAGGTCAAACTACAGTCGTGCCTTTTCAAACTCCCCTGATCATCCGCTAGTATGTGTAAATAACCGAGGAAGAACATTGATGCAGTTTGTAAAATGCATCTTCAAAAATCTTCTCATTCACATTAAAGTGAAACGTGACAGCGTTTTGGGAGACTTTCCTCGAAACAACATCAAAAGAGCTTGAAGAAGACGGCGATACGGTTGGTCGATAAAAGAAAACCCAGGAGGACGAACTCCAACAAATCCAGAAAAACCATGAGAGCTTGATCGGGGGCTTTTCAGGTTTAACCACAATTTTGTTTGGACATTTGCATGTAAAATGGTCAAACCAAACATTGATGTTATCAGCCGGGATGTTCTTCATGGGAGTCCTGTACACGGTTCTAACCCCAATGAGGTGCACAAGTTCAAGAATGACACCAAACCGTCACATTTTTCAGAAGACGGAGGGTCCTTGGTCTCGTCCTGTGACCCACACCCCTGTGGTCAGAAGTGGACCGTTCCATTAGGACCAACATCTTTGATCATCTTTGGGTTTGATTCAGGACTCCAGCTGAAATGAAGACATTTCCTAGAAACAACATTAAAACCCCATAAAGGGATTTAGTCAAAGAACTTGAAGAAGATTCCACTTGAAAAGCATTAAAGCTGGAAGCAAGTTTAAATTCCTGATTCCATAGTTTGAAAAAGCAAAGTTGCATGACCAGGTAAATGATGTGGATACCTGTGATTCACGTCCATGGTGCCACTCACGTCTCTCTGTGAGGAATCAGTGCAGCTCCAGCATGTTTAGTGCGGATCACCTGGTGTCAACAGATCCCGTCATACACGAGACACCAGAACATCTCTTTCTATCATCCTAAAGATATAAAACCGTTAGTGTTTGGGGGCGTGTCTTCAGGGACCAACCACTGTTAGGTTTAAATATTTAGAAACAAACTAGTGGATCACATGATTTCTCGTGATAAACAGCTCTTGGAGACCTTCAGTTCTTGCTGTAATTCATTAGGAGCAATGACTCATGGTTGTTAGTATTTCTGACAGAGTGTTGGACTGACACAAACTGATTCTATGTCTGCAACTCGTTCCTTTCAGTTCAGACTTAAACCAAAGACGCTGATTTAAGTGCTGTAGATTTGAACTTGGTAGGAAATATAGCTTCCTGGCTTCACGTAGCTTCTACCATCCAAACACTGCAGTATAAATCAAAGCTTTCCTAATCATACTGTTCTGGTTGTTCAATTTTGATAAGTTTGTGAGACCTTTAGTCTGATTTCTGGGATGTTTGACCAGTTTTCATGTCACGTCTGTGGCTACTGGGGTTAAGACTGGAGTTCCCGTTAGCCGTCCGTCATCCCTGAGCGGTAACTCCCTTCATTACGATGCTGTTTGTTTTTTTCACTTGAACGAGCTTTGATTTGTCACTTTAATTGGAATGGTTGTTTGTGTCAGAGCTCTTCTCAATGAACCAGTACCAGTGGGGGTGTGTGCCGTCTCCTTTACCTATGTCATGTGACCTGTGATGCAATGAGGGGTTTGGATTCTTATGTTGCATTAAATGATAGGTGGTGGCTGTGGTGCTGAGGTGGAGCTGTTGACTTTCGTTTGAAAGATCGCAGGTTCAGTCCCCACATTGCCTCCCTGTGCATCAAGGTGCCCTTGGGCAAGACACTGAACCCCTACGTTGCTCCTGGTGGCTACAGGTTGGCGCGATGAATGGCTGTGGAGCCATCATTAGAGAGTGAACGGGACTGTGAAGCGCTTTGGGCCTTACTGGAGGTAGACAGTGCTATAAAAAAAACAAAACACTATTAACCATTGATTTTTTAAATTCCTGTCCGACAGTGGTCATTTCCAAAAGGATCCCTCCAAAATAAAAGAAGCTTTGTTTTGTTTTGTTTTTATTCGATCTGCAGAGCATGCGGACACATCTGGAATGGTTCTGAAAGGTGCTGTCAAACAACAAACCCAAAACAACGTTGAGGAAGGAACAAAATATATCCTTGTGTTCAAAACATTTTTGGTGACATTTGTCGTATGCTCTCTATATCAATATAAAGGTAAGTTACTGTTAGGCCTCAGTCTATTGACAAGCCAGTGTTTGTAACTCAATGGGTTGTAATGATGTTAGTTGGATCTAGTCACAAAGTGTCTGCTGTTACATGTCCAGGACGTCGGCCGTGATGGCCACTCGTTGTCCGCCTCCACCTTCACAGCTCAGTATGGCCTCCAGACGGCTTCACCTGCAGCCATGTTGTTAGGAGAGCTGCTGTGGCTGGACTCCACCTGAACATCTACCCCTTCATTTTGGTTGGGTAGTGAGGGGTGCAGAAGGGAGGAGCCTGTGGAGGCGTTGGTGCAGGGCGGCAGAATCCTCGGCGGTGTCCGTGAGTCGCTGCCGCCTCCCCCCCCTGCCATCATAGAAAACTGGTACGAGCCGGTGGTGGCGGAATAGTAGAGGTGGTATGGCGAGGACGTCGACTGGAAGGGCGCGTTTTGAGTCTGATGCGGCGTGTTTGCAGAGTAGGGCGGCGGAAGGTAGGTGTGGTACCGACCCGTCGGCGTTGTTGCCATGGCCGTTGCCATGGTGATACCGAGGGCGCCGTTGGAGACGGTGTTGTGAGTTGGGTTGTAGGTAAAAGCAGCCGCTGTGGGGGGGTAGTGCACGCGGGGGTCAGAGAAACGGGTGTCGGGAAGGGATGTTAACGAGGTAAAAGGCCGTTCTAAGGCCATCCTTGGGTCACCAAAGGCGGCAAGGTCCGGACCTGTGAAAAGGGGAAGGCCAAAATGTAAGAAAGGATACTTTCAGTCGGCGTTTTATGCTGAGTGATGTCATCCTGTTACCTGTTAACCGCGAAGACAGGTCGCTGAGTGAAGAATGACCGGGCGAAAGCGGACTGGCTGTGTGGACACTGGGAGTTGTTATCTGGCCAAGGTAAGGATATGATTGTTCATAAGACCAAGATGGAGATGACTGCATCTGTCTGGACTCTACAAAGGAGAGAAATAATAGGTATTAGCTCAAGAGCAATGGTCAGAGTTGTAAGAAAATATGGACTCTTCCCGTGATTGGTGGTGATTTGGAACAATCTTTCTGACAAGTCTGACAATCAGTTTCATCAAAGAGCAGAAAAATCCTTAAACCTGAGGTTTAGCAATGATGTTATGGAAGCAAAGTGCAGAAATAGTACTGGAACTTTTAAAAAAGAATCATAAAAACACAAGTAAAGAAACTCAGAGTGAGGTCTTCATTAGTTTTTCAATCACTATACAGATCATGAACCTCTAACACACAAACACCCCACAAATACTGAGGCTGCTAACAGAACTATGCATTTTGTACTGTATGCCTCACTCCTAGTCTTTTTTTTCACCTTTTTTTAATGGAGAAGTGAAATTGAGGAGCAAAAAGATTAAATGAGAAATGAAAGCTTTGCAGCGATGACAAACAGGCCAGAGGAGAGGAAAGAAAGGAGGAAGAGAAAGAGCGAGGCCTTTAGTGGCCTAATAACGGTTTCCTGTTAGTATTTTCACTTGACAGGACCAGACAAAACTTTAAAAGATGGAACTGCAAAGAATCTCCTTCTTTTCCTTTTTTTTACCTCTCAACCTGCCACAAAGGGTATCTTAAAAGATTCTCAGTTACTCAACTTCTACCTCTATAGTGACTAAAATGTTCACATGTATTTATCTGAAGATGCTTAAAAATGACATGGAAGAAAAGTCTCATTTAGTACAACATGAAGCAAAAATTAGAAGTTAAAAACACTTTCATACTGTAAATACTGGAGCCAAAAAAATGCAAATTGCTCAGGACTAGAAGTGAAGATTTATTGACTTAGACCCCAGATTTGATCCTGGGAGTAGCGGGTGGCAGGAGAGACTTGGAGGAAGACATTAAATGTCCCTTTCGGGTTTAAACCAAGCAGATAATTGATTGTGACGGAACATATATAAGAGACTGACTCTAATTTCGGTTAAATGAAGTCTACAACTGTCAACCAAACCATGTGATAGATGGGGAGTGGGGTGGAGGTGATGAGCGGGAATGGTGGCTCTAATGTCCAGACCTGAACATTTTTATATTCTGAAGTTCTCAGTAAGGCAGTGAGTTTATGCAGGCACATGTAACCTTTATCCAAAATATGTTCCTCCGTCCCACAAACCATGAAACAGCAACGAAACTCATTTCCTGGGCAGAGTCTGCTTCTTCAGATCCAGGTGACACAGATGCTGGTGATTATTCTGGGAGAGCCCAGGATGAATGGCCTGCGGTGAACTAACGTGGTTTTACTATGCAGTTTCTGTATACGTGGAGTTCATAAACTGCACTCGTGGAGTGCAGTTTATGAGCTGGAAGGAGAGCTCTACATCCTCACTTGTTCTTCTCCTAATAAAAAGTCTATGCAAATTCATGCGTTTGTGTGTTGCTACGCAAATTTGTTTCGCAGTGTTTTCGAGCTCTACGTAAGAAACGTGTCCATTGAAGTACGGGGAAAGTTAAACCAGCTGAACTTTGATCAAGTAGGGACTCAGATTTGGTAGTGACGTATGGGTAGCGTCCTTTTCGAAACACCAACGTACCAAATGAATAATCAAGGAGAAATTAATAATTGCAGTTTGTGCAGAAATTCTGACACCAATTCATTCGTATATCGGAATAGAGCTGTGAAAGAAAATGCCTGGAGCGATATTCATGAGATTTGAACCACTTTGAGATTTTGCACCAAGACTTTTCCACTGTGAGTCCATGTGCTTGTATTAGTTACAGTCCAGTGTGAACGCCATATGCAAAAAGTGCATATGGTCCAGATAGAGACAGTGATGTACATTTTGAACAGAGAGGAAAAAAATACTTCTAGCATTAATGCAAAACGGTAAAATAATTAAAATATTGGAAAACATTTTATTATGAAAAGTTGAGTGGTGAACAGTCAAAGCTGCAGCTGATACTCACAGGATGAGATCGTTTTTCTTCCTGCACATTACTCTTATTTTGAAAACACAAACAATGACTAACAAAAAAAGATGATCTTAGTGCACGCATTAAAAAAAAAATCTAAATTTGGGGCTTGCGTATCTTTCTGACTTTTATTTACTTATGTAGTATTTTGGCAAGAGAAAAACAAATGTTCACAGTTGAAAAGTAAATGTATTTAGTGAGGCTGCCCCTCACAAATTACCGGGTAACAGTTTACAGAACGCTACATAACGGCCACGCGAGCCAACGTTTGACATTACCGTCACTGAAAGAGCAAAAAGGGAATAGATTCTGTTTCCATACCACAAAGAGTATCTATGGCAACCACAGCTCATACAACTCCCCCACACTCAAAACCATAACAGCTCTTGATGAAACCACAAGGAGGAACCATGAGGTTGCTGCACACATGCCAACACACACACGCACACACACATCAATCCACGCTATGCAGCGTTTAGATTCCATTACTACACTACCTTTAGTGAGTGTGTATGGGTTCACTTTAAATTCATTCTATTTGTTTTTTGGTCAGGAAGCGTTCACAACACACTTTACTGGAAATAAAGTGCAGGAAATGCTGATCCGCTGATCACATGGACGTGCTGCAGGTTTTTGGGGTGTTCGCGCCCCTGGAAAGGAACGGTCGCATCTCAAGGAGAAAAACGAATGCCTCAGAAAACTGTTCCTCTCCCTCCAGCCTTTAGCTGAAACATGTATTGACATTTTAATCTTTATTGTCTTATGTATGTCCTCCATTATCAGAAAAATACCACAAGAACATGTTAAAAACTCCATTTTCATTGGAGTGGGTCTTTAAGACCTTCAACCGGTATCAAATCTTCACAGGTTCTGGTTGAGTAAACACACCTCATCCAGGTGTTTTTATTGGTAGGCCGTGGAAAGCAGAAAAAGTGGGGAGGTGGTAGATCTTAAACACCAGAGCCGAGATACTCTGGTTTCCCCTCATTCCTACGTCTTACCTGCAGAAATCTGCGTGTGTGTGGGGCTGGAGAAGTTGGCCGAGCCGAGAGCAACAGACTGGCGGCTGCCGGCAGAGGGTTGGTGGTGGTGGTGGTGGTGGTGGGGAGGGGTCACCCTGATGGAGCTCCGTCTCAGCTGCTCCAGCTCCGTCAGCCTCTCGGAAAAAGCCAAGGAGCCGGCTTTGACCTCGTCCAGCTTCTGACGGTGGCCTGGAAAGGGCAAAAAGAGTAAGGCCTTCAGACCGAGCTGCAGTTACAGCCTCTACAGGTGGAAATGACTGACAGCTGTTCACAATGAAGCCGCTGAAGAGGTTTTCCCGCCTCATCCACTCTGTGTATTCCAGGCATTTCACCGTAAACACGTTACTTTTCCCGACAGATTCAGTCCTTCCTGCTCATCAGCCTCCATCTGTCAGTAAAGACTCTAGATGGAGCTGAATGAGAGGAACTTCCTGTTGCATCAGCTTCCTCCTGACTCTCAGTTCAGAGTGTGACAGTGGGATTCACAGACACTTCTGTGCTACTTTAGATAATGAACTTTACCAATTAAAGTGCATCTCATAGAAAGACTTTACCAAGCCAGTCGCTGTAAAAGACTTCCTGCTGTCATTAAGAGAAATCTTTCAGCTAATACTGACTAATGCAGCAATTCAATTCCCACTGATGAATTAGATAATATTGAACTAGAATTTCAGGATTATTTGTGATACATTTAAAACAAACATCAATTTTATGATAGATTTTTTTCATACTTGACTCCTCCCCTGTTGCCTCCTGTCACCGTTGTGTGGCTACACTATAATGGAGGAGAACTGTGATACGGTGGTTTAGAAATCACCAGAGTGTGTGAAGTGGACTCACGTCTGGGCTCTCTGGGTCCGTCAACGGTGATTTTAATGGCTCTTTGGTATGTAGCCACTTGGGGTGGGTTGGTAAAAACAGTGATGGTCAGAGTGAAGCTCTTTCCTGGAAGATAAAAGGTCAAGACAAAGGTAGCAATGGAGAGAATAAAACCAAAAAAAAACAAGCCAGTGGAATGGACATAAGCATCTAATAAAAATGAGCTTAATGTTATTTTTTTAAGGTTTAGGGAATAAAGGATTACACCCTAAAAAAACAGTCATGATCATGATTTTAGTACACCCAAAATATTGTTGGTAACAGAAACCTGGCAGATTCAAGACATCTTAAAGCTGATTAGGATCTGTCAGGTCCAACAGAACCGCTGCTAAAGACCGTACATGTCCTCCTGGCTTTGACCATCTACTCTACCTCAGATCTGAGCCGTTTCTTCTGCCTTTTTCCAATCCAACCATCTTCCTGAATCCTCCTAATCAGATCTGCTGGACACTCTCACCTGTTTGTCAGCACTGAGTTGTGGACATAGACTTGGATGTAAAACAGGAGGCGGTTCAGGTTATGCTACGTTCAGATTAGCCTGGGCAACAAGCGACTACTTCCAAGGAAAAGTCTTTGTAAATTCATGTTTCAGCCTTCCACGTTCAAAACTCTCGTGTTCACGTGTGGCTACGCCAGTTTCTACGACTGTTTTTGGACACTACGTACAAAACGTTGATCCACGTCCGGAACACGTGTCGAAAGTTAAACCAGTTAAACTTTGACCAATTTAATTTAATTTCTTTTTTTAATTCACCAAAGTGCCGACGATTTGTAGACTGATCATGAAGGAGAAATGACTAATTGCGGCTTGAGCTCGGCTGGAATTATTTGGCACCAAGTCTTTCGTATATCGGAATAGAGCTGTGAAAGAAAAAGCCTGGAGAAAGATTCACCAGATTTGCAACATTTCACACCAAGTCTGTTCCAACCACAGGTACATACACTAGCATCGGGTTAACACCATGTGCTAGACCGTTTCACATCTTCTTGTATGCGCATCACATGCTCAGTGTCTTCTTGGCATCAGAGTTCTTCTTTTTTTGCACAAACCAACATTGGATCCAGCCCCCATTTACTTCTGAAAATAAGCACCATTGGACAACCGAAAGCCAAAAAGGCATTTGAAGTCTTATTTTCTTCATTAATGAAACTAATGCCTTCTAGAAAGAAATTGTTTTTTTTTCATTGTGAAACAAAACTAGAACACACCCATTTAATCAAACACCTAGCACGTAACTGCAGTTTATTGTGAGTCTTTGTGTGCTTGTCCTAACTGCTTCGGTTTGTTGCAAGAGGGCAGATGATTTAGGACTTCACCAACAAAATTTCAAATTACAAACATATAATCCAGGTTAACAGCAAATGTCCAAAGAGCTGTTGACCTACACCTTGTGGTTGAAAAAAAGAGAGAATAAGAAATGCAAAAAGGTAGACAAAGAATAGGCACTTTGAATATTAGACAACTGGTGAATGTTTTCAGTGACTGTGTACTCCATACAGTACAGGATGTACTAAAAGGCTAACAAGCAACAGAAACACAACACTGCATACTTAGCGACCAGATCTGCATTGCGCCAGAGTCCACAGAATCGTGTTCTACATAGTTTCAGATGGGGCTGTGTGACAAGATGTTGGAGAGTGAGAGGATACTTGAGAAATGGAGAAGTGCTCTGGTGCTCATTTTTAGAACACGGAAGACGTACAAAACTATGGAAACTACAGAGGAATGAAGCAGATGAGTCACACCATGAAGTTATGAGAAAGAGGACTGGAAGCGAGGCTGAGGTCAGAAGAGAACATTTGCGAGCATCAGCTTGATTTAATGCAAAGAAAGAGAAGCACAGATGCAGTATTTGCTTTGAAAATCTGACTGAAGGAGAACAGAGAAGGTCAGAAGGAGCTGCATTGTGTCTCTGAAGATCTAGAGAGGTTCAAGGTGGAGGTGGGACTTCTCCAAGTATCAGCTTTCAGGTCCTTGTTCCTGAGGTGACAAATGAATCTCTGTGGACCATGACGTTTGCAGATGACATTGTGATCTATAGTGAGAGCAGAGAACAGGTGGAGGAACATCTAAAGAGGTGGAGGTTTGGTATGGAAGGAGAAGAATTAAGATCAGCTATGGCAAACCAGAGCATTTTTTTTATTCATTCATTGGATGTTTTTTTTAAGAAGTCAAACGGAATTTCCTCTTAACTCTGAGAGAATGCAGCGCTGGGCACCCTCGTTCCCAAACATATCAGCATCAACATTTGAACAAGGCAGGCAGTGAATACGCAAATGTTGATGGTTCCAGTTGACTTCCTCTTCCTGACGCTCCAAGTCAACGACGGTTACCACCAGAGGCTGCGCTTTTGTCAGACAGACTGTCGTTCCAGTTATCAAACCAGGAATATTCCATGAGGATGGCTGATGGAAGTCATATAAGTCAAACTGGACCATCTCCTGAGCGTCGGGTTTGTCAGACTGATGTCCTCTTTGCAGGAACCAGAATGGAATGTGCGTCAACCATCACTTTGTGGATGATGAGATGTACGCCCACACACCCAGTCACTCCATTTACACAAATTCAAAGTGTTAGTACTGTGGGAGAATATTGGACCGTGGAGTTTTATTTCCAATTATTTTACATAAAACTGGTTTCTATTTACACCTGCTAACCTCAAGGGTGGCTGTGTGATGAGGTGTAGTTCTACAAAGCTGGTAATGTTGGTAAGTAAACTAAAATAAATGTTTTTTTGGCTTGAAATGTAAGATTTCATGCTGATACAAACTATACACAAGTTCTTAAACTTCATAGCCATAGGGGTTGTAGGTATTTTTATTATTTGATAAACCGTTTGAGTTAACTTGAGTAGCAACACCTGTTTGCTTTATGTCTTCTCTTTAATTCTTAGATAGCTTAAATTCGGTAATCTCTTACGCTACGTTCACACCAGGCTCAGAAACACACTTTCAAGCTAGCACTTCCAATGAAAAGTCCAAGTAAACTTCCATATGCGAGTTTCGGGCTTCAAAACTCTTGTGTTAATGGGTCGCTCAGCACGTGTTTAAGTCGGTTTTCAGGCTCTAAACAAAACTTTTGGCTAAAGTTAAACCACTTGATCAGGGAGTTGGATTTGGTAGTAACGTAAGAGAAACGTCCTTTTCAAAACACGGAAGTGCCAACTGTCCAAAAGGCTGGAGCGAGATTTGCACCACTTCAACATCACACCAAGCCTCTTCCAGCTGTGAGTAGATGTGTTAGTATCGGGTAGTGACAGTCCAGTGAGAGCAACAAATGCTAAAATCCTGTTCAAAAATCAGAGTTCAACGCATCCTTGAACACGCCGCACACGCCTGGTGTGAAACACAGCTTTACTCCAGAGACAGAGAAATTTTAGTCACCGTTGATTTCCCTGTTGCTGCTGTAAATCAGTCTGAGCTTCACATTTGGCTTTTTGCTCTCCTTATGCACACAAATAGCAGAGGTGTGAATTGTGAGTTTACTAAAGTAACACTGACCAGCGTTTCTAGAACCAGAATTACACCGTCTTCTGATTCTGACAAAATGACATCAAAGTTAGGGTCTAGGTCTTAGTTTGATTTGTTCATCTCAGCCAAAAGTGACGTATCAGTCATTAGCCGCAGCGTTTTGTTCCTAGTAAATATACCAGGAAGCAACAGAAGATGTTTTTTCTCTCCGTCATCTTCGGTTTTTTCCTTCGAGTGCGTCACTGGCCACGCAGCAAAGCTCAACAAGCTGCTTTTTGTGAACAGAACCCAAACTGACCGCAGCTGTATCTTTCAGTTCTGTCTAGGTCAGGATGAGGAAAGTCACCGCATTGTAGATTGTAGTGGGTAGAGCTGAATTTGAATGTAAACAAATGATTTACCCACTTCATTTGAATGTGGCAGTGGATGAATTAATAATACTCACAGTGGACAACCACAGCACTAAAAAAAGGCCAAAAAAATAATACTGACAGTTCATTAGATACTTCCTGTTAGGTTGAGCTGTAAATGTCTTGTTTTTCTAGGTGCTGCAGAGATGATAGAGTCTGTGTAAACGTTTGCTGCTTTAAATAGAGCGGTTGAAACATTTGCCTATAACTGATTTAGAGTAACTGCAGTCGGGTGTGTCGGTTGAAGACAAGCGAGAGTGAGAAGGTGAGGCAGAAGGAGGCAGACGCTGAACCAGAGATTAGGAGGAAGTTGCGTGAATTCAGTTTTTATTCAGATGTACTTCCCCTACTTTATGGACTACTTTATGTGCAGCATACTTGTGCAAAACATTTACATTTACACCAGCGGGAGTCATAATCTCTGATACTTACATTGACAACTTTTTTTTTTTTTTGCAACTTTTATGTCGGTTTAATGGGAAAGTTTCACCTGAGACGGTTTGGAATTTAAACCCACTGTTGATTCATACCAGTACTCTAAATTCTTCAAACTCCTACCTCTGCCACTGCGCCCCACGAAGCGCAGGTCATTGAACCTGGCCACTTGGCTCTTGATGGCCGCCGTGGCGTTGCGAAGCTCAGCCGAGTAGTTCTCATCGTTTCCTGCCATCACCGTCACCAGGGTGCCGTCAGGAATGTCGCCAAGGGCGACCACCTGGTGACATAGCAGCATATTAAAACGGTAAAAGCCAAATTACACGAGACAATAAAATCACCACCCACAAAAATAAATGATTCAATGTTCAATGATTCAAGAAAAGTAGACAATTAGATGTATATATTGATGTATCATCTACAGCGGATTACAGGAGAGTAAAGGATTCACCGACGGCTGCAGATCTGGTAACAGTAATTGTTGAATGTGTAGGATTTTATTAACATATATGAACAAGGAGGTCACATGTTCACACGCACCACCAGTCAAACGTTTGGACACACTTGTCAAAAGAATGCATAAGCATTATTCATTCATTCATCATAAATACACATCAAACGTCTGAACACAAATGGCCGCGACACAAACACACTAACGCTTAATCCAACAGCAGGATCTTGCACTGAGCAGCAGCCAAAACGCATGACATCACACCAGTATAGTTTTAAACCTGCGTACACCTGCCGCTTTTTGTTACCAAACCCCCCAAAATGTTCACATATTTTTGTTCAATCTCTGTAAACTACGTATGTTCTCATGTCTTTGTGACTGGAAAACAGTAAAGAGATTTTCTAAAAACTGAACATAACAAAGGTCTTAGCCGGGGAGATTTAAGGATTGTCAATAATGTTTACTGTGCGGGGTTGACCCCTACGGATGCTGTGGGTTTTTGGGTTGCCATGGAGAGGACTGGCAACATTTTAAGGGGTGCGCAGCTGAGTCTTGCAGTTCCCTTGAGGCTCGTTGAAAACGGAACATACCATTCTTGTGCGTGTGGTAAGTGTATCGTAAAGATCCAATCGCTTGTAATGAATGAGTAATGCTACTACTGCTGTCCTTAAGGCTACTAGATACAGGCTGTCTGTGTGTGAAAATTACCAAACCTTAACACTTTATCTGCAGGATTTGAGGTGGGGGTTTACTAAAGGAGAAATGCGTTTGACCATTTTTTCTCAGCTGCTTTATCCTAGCTTACGCGTTGTATAAATGTTCACTACGACCTGTCGCCCGTAGCATACCCACAGGAAAGCCGTCTCTGAAACACGAAAGCAATGAGTCCATTTCAAATTTGGTTCTTTATGTACAAATACATTGTGGGTAAACATTGTTATGTTGGAGAAAATTTAATTTACTACTTAATCTGGTTAACGAATGGAGAAAAAAATAATCCTGTAATTGAAATAGTTTCTCAATATTTTTGAACAAAAACAAGACATTTATAATGAATAAAACTATTCAACCAAAAGAGCCGTTATGTTGCTGTAACATTCTATGTAACGTTCTCAATCGTGCTCTTCCTCCTCACTTCCTCTTTTGAGCTACAGACTGTGTGACGAGCGTTCATGAACGAGGGTCACATGGTTTTCACACCAGCTTTTCCACTGTTTCCTAATGCATGTCCTGCATGTCCTGCTACCTACAGCTGGAAGAGGCTTAGTGCAAAGTTTCTCATATATAAAAGACCTTGTGTCGCATAATTCCGGTCGGGCACAAACAAAAGTTATTCATTTTTCCTTCGTGATCAATTTTCAAACGGTTGGCATTTTCATGGTTTAAACAGGACGCCATCAATAAGTTTCAACCAGGTCTAACCTGTTCAATGGCCACACGTTTTGTACGTAGAGCTGGAGAAAGGTCACAGATGCTTGAGTGACACCACAGCGGCCAGATGTGCAGCAAAAGTCAGAGTCAAGATGACGAAGAGGGAGCCTCCTCTGAGGAGAACACCCCATTTCCTGTCAGGTAAATCTTTGGAGGGCGTCCTAGGCATGACTGATGTGACATGTTCGTTTTCACATATAGATATCGCCACTTTAGTGTGAACTTATTAAGAAAGACGGCAGAATGCAAGCTGGCATCTCCTCCTCAGTGCAAAACATGCATCTGCGTCCAGCCCCGATGTATTGATGTGCTCTTCTGGGAATCTTCAGCGTTTCTTAATGTACCAAACTCCCGCTGACTGTAATGCATAATCCTCGATAAATCAATCATGGCAGCTAAGAGCTGCTTTTCCACAAATGTATTTTGTGGGAAAAAAACAGGAAATCTCTCACATTTGAGAAAGGAGGAAACGGGCCGATGGAATGCAGCGAGAGGGCAAGCGTCCTGTTCTGATCCACATGACGCTTGTGGTTGTGCTCATGGGCATGACCGTGACCGTCTGCTCACACATCCACAGATACGAAGGCTTTTTTAACCTAAATGAAAGGTGCAGACCTTGAACGCGATGGGCAGCGTCTTGTTGCATCTCCAGTGGGTGGGCAGCATGGAGCACAGGAAGTTGGGGCTGTCGGTCTTCACCAGCTCACTGGGATGATCGGTGATCACCTGTAACGACAGCAACCATCAGGCACCTCCCCGTCCTAAAGTTTGCCCTCCACGTTCCGGCATACCATCCTACCTCCACCATGCGCTCACCCATGCGCAGTTTGCCCACCAGCGCTGCCCCCCGGGCGGCCTCCTGGGCTCCCAGCGGCAGGGCCTCAGACATCTTCCCCCCCGAGGACAGGGATGTGGAGGGAGGCGTGTACCGCCGGGCAGGCGCTGGGTCTAGAAAGAAGGACACGCCCACATGAGTCACATTTGTCCTTCACATTGCAAACAAATCAACATCGAAAGACCTGAAATGAATCATCTTGTCTTGATCTTAATCTGATTGTTCGGTCAATAAATGTACCTTTATGATGCGTTCATACCGAGACAGGAAAGGCACGGTCAAGCGACCGCTTTCAATGAGAAGTCCTTGTAAACGCAAGTTTCTGCCTTAAAAACTCTCACATTCATGTGTCACCATGCAAGTTTATGTAAACCAGTCGAACTTCGACCGGTCAGGGACAGAATAGAGGCGTGAAAGAAAAAACCTGTGCCAAGATTCACCAGATATGCATCGCTTTGACATTTCACAACAAAACTCTTCCAACTGCAGGTACATGTGCTAGCATCGAGCAACAGTCCACTGGGAACCCCGTATGCTTGTTTAGCGTGTTCTGGAGCGCACGTCTCATCACCAGTGTGCACGTAGCGTTAGAAGTCCGAGGCCTTTTTGAGCCTTTTTTTTAACTACTTTACAATTTCTTGGATAATTAACCTTTAAAACAAAGTTGTAAATGTTTTCATTTCCTACTGCAAAAATGAAGATCAAACTGTTTAAGTTTTTTTTAGCAAAAATCAAAACTGTAAAGAAAAAGCAAAACAGTTCAAATCCTAAAACAAAGCAAATATGAGGTCAAAACAGCGTCAAAATGTTTTTGAAAAACATTCAAGGCTCAAAACTTAAGCGTATGATGTTAAATTGATTCCAGGCATCATAACTTAAAACTAAAAACTTCAAAGCTAAAAAGTGAAAGTTTCAGGTTAAATTTTCAATGAAACCTTTGTAAGCGGCTGGTTTGTGTCATTCCTACGTCACTGTAAACAACCGATGTGATTGGCACTGCTGAATGCGGAGACTACTACGAGTTAAAAATAAATAAACAAAAAAGGAGGGGTGGGATTAAGATGTTGGGTCTTAATCCTCTTTAGGGTCTGACATCAAGAAGGGATCGTATATGTCATGTGACAGTCCTCACTCATCTGCAGTCACTGCATAAAAAACTGGTTTTGTTTTATTAGTGAGAAAAACATAATGTAAAAAGAGGTTAAGAGGTTAAGAATAGAACAGAATAGAATAGAATAGAATAGAATAGAATAGAATAGAATAGAATAGAATAGAATAGAATAGAATAGAATAGAATAGAATAGAATTCAACTTTCTTGTTAAGATAACTAATTTCAAAAATAAAATCTAAATATAAAGTGCAGATCAACACTAAAACACATCTCCTGCCCGTCTCACACAGCGAAACACAGTTTACTGTAGCGGATGACTTCACACAGCACTGCAGGACGCCCAAGGACTTCTTATTTTCTCCACACATTGTATGTTTCTTTTGAGAAAAATTTATGTTTTTTTTTTTCTTTGTGTGCAAAAGTCATCATCCAAGGACTGATTCCATTATGTATGTCAGAGAAGCACGCCGGACGCACAGACAAAGCAGACATCGCAACAGTCCGTTTCCATCCACACGCAGCTATTTTGTTTCATGGTTTAATTCTCTTAGTTAAAACGTAAACACTTTGTCATGCTAGAAAGACTGAACCTTCTCAGCAGAAGGCCAAACACGGCGTCGGTTAGCAAAATAAAATGCATTTCCTGCATAATTTCTGCCTTTGCAGGAAGTTTCGCTTTAATATTTTTATTTTTGCCCTCGTTTTTTTTTGTCTTCCTGCCCAAACAGTCCTCCAGAACTTCACGAGTTAAATGTTTGGTTCTTTAAATAAACGTTTGATTGATTAATACGACCTTTAATTTACACAAAAATTTGTGGAAGAAAACAAAGAGCAAAGGTAGATTTTTCAGTTTTCTGTTCAAAAGTAATTAAAAATAAATAAAAGCCTAAAAATGATTATTTTGGTGTAAAGCTGAAGTATGAAAACAAACAAACAAAACAAAAATATGATTGAAAAAAAGCCCTGTACTTTTATGCATAACCTAAAAGCATCGTACTACAATTTCACAATAAAATTATAGTTTTCTTTTATTTTGAAAAAAAAAGTTCCTTTGTGCAGGAGTTAAAACCAAATCCAGTTTATTTAAAGAGAACAACCAGTTATCTAAGCTAAATCTTTTTAGGATTTGGCTCCTTTTATATCAGGATAATTAACATGTAATGGGACAAAACAATATAAGGATCTATTTTGACAGAACATAATGTTTATGAAAATTGCTTATTTTTTGTGTTTTTCCACTGCCTTTATTTCACATTTGACTAAATTAAAATTAAAAGCCTTGACGTAATCACAGACAAATATTCTAGAAAATATGTTGCAATATCAGCAGAAATTTAGAAAAATTTTGGGGCCTTAATTTTTTTAAATTATTTTTCTTGGGGATAAATTCAGATGAATGAAAGAAAAAGTTTAGCAGTAAATAGATTTGTATCTAATTTTGATTAGCCTCTGGGGTTCCTTTATTTTGGAGGGTTCAAAGCCTCCCAGGTGAGGTATAACAGGTCCACTGCACATGCGCGAACGGTCCTGAAGGATTGATTGAAAGGTGGGCAGACATCAATCAGCCTAAACGGTGGGATCAGCTGTCAATCAACAACCCCTTCCAGAACCATGATGATGACAGACTGCCCCCCCTCATACCTCCACCCTCTGCGGGTGACCCGGACTGGTTCTGGTCGGGTTCAGATCCTTTATCAACAGTTTTTCCTGGAGTTTGGAGGCGGCACGCGGACAGAGGAGCACAGGTGCACCTGTCTGTGCTCCATCACGTGACTGACGAACGGCTTTCCTTTAAGGTGAAGCTCACACGAACAACACCTGGAACCGTCATCGAACCAGCAACCCCAGTCCAAAAGAGCCCTGGGCGCGTGCAGAGCAGCAGCAACCAAAGCGCGCGCGCGCGCTCTACGGTAAAGACTGACCCCGCGCGCCTCCTCGGCTCGTACCGTACTTGGAGTCCCACAGAAACACCATCTGGTCGCTCTCCACGCTCCGCAGTCGCGGTCGTGACGTCACGCCGTCCTCCTCCCGCACTTTGTAATGTGAAATCCCCGCGCGCCGCCTGGCCTCGGTATCCTGGCAGGAGCCCGCGCGGACCCGGAGAGGAGCGGCGCGAGACGCTTGAAGTCTTTTCCTCCCGCGAGCTCCTCTCGTCTGCCGGTCAGCCAGCAGGCGCCGCGGAGCATTTGCATCCTCTGAGCCCGAAACTGCTCCCGGCCAATGAGGGGACGGACTCTGACCAATCAGCGGCCTGTCCGTCCGGGCGGAGGCGGGGCTCTGATGAGAGGAGGCTGGGGGGGGCAGCAACACCGTCGGAAACTTCAGAGAAGAGCAGCCGCGTGTCTCCTTCTGTCTTTCAAACCGCTCAGCAGACCTGAAAGCGCGCGCGCGCGCGCGGAGCTTCCGCCTGCACGCGCACAATACCGCACACGGACAGCAGGAGGCGGTGTGATGGAGGCAGTTTCATTTCCGGGAAATTCTGTTTTTCTTTTCTTTCTTTTTAAATGATTTTCTCTTTAAAATGTGTTTGAAGTTTCAACGAGGACCGCTTCCTTCCACCAGTTATCAAACAGATGTTTCTGGACCTTTTTATCAACAGACTGCTGCCCCTGCGACCCGGTTCTGGATGAGCAGAGAAAGATGGATGGATGGATGGTTCCAGTTTTGGGTTCTAGTTTTTGTCCTGTTTTGTTGTTGTTAAAGTCTTACAACAATATTAAGTTCCAGACGTCCTTCTTTTCGTCTTCTACATTTATATTCATGATGGCCACTCGGATGAGGAAACGCAACAGATCTAGTCTTCAACATCAAATTATTATTATTTTTTTTTTAAGTCTCAGATCCAGATTTCTCTGATTTGTTTTAAAGGTGCAGCTACAGAGATCAGGGTCTCTGAGGCCCCAACAGGCTTAAAGAATGAAGTTCAAACCGTGCATGTGATGCACGTTTAAAGCTACAGTCACACCCACCACGTCGACTCGCGTTCAAACAGCCACTTTCAATGAAGTCTATGTAAATACACGCCAATGCTCGTTTTGAACTTCCACATCCAGAACTCTCGCATTCACGCATCGCATGTCCGGTCGCAGGCTTTGCGTATAAAACGTTTAACCAGTGGAACTTCTTGACAGCTAAATCGCGAAAACGCTGAACTTTGACCCATCAGGAACTCGGATTTGGCAGTGATGTAACGGTCGTGTCCTTTTCTAAACACGGATGTGACAACCGAGAGATTTGTGCCCAGCTGCAAGTATTTGACACCAACACGCACTTTTCTAGAAACAAAGCTGTGAAAGAAGAAAACCGTGAAGCAACACTTGTGGGATTTGCTCCGCTTTGACATTTCACATGAAGCCTCATCCCACTACCTGCAGCAGACAAGTGCTAGTAAACAGTAAAAAAAGCAAAAGAAGAAGCCCCTCCCTGCTTGTCCGGTGTGAACACCACCGGCTACCTGGACTGTCTCTATCAGATACTTAGCGCATGTATTTACATATGCATGAATGCGAACGTTTTCAACACTCTTTTAGCGTTACCTAGACCGTCGCTACCTGATACTAGCCGGTAAACCTACAGATGCAACACATGTGAGAGTTTTGAACACGGAAGCACGAAGCGCATGAATACATGAGTTTACATAGACTTTTCAATGAAAGTGGTTGCTTACTGTTTTGATCAAACATACTAGGAGTTCTAAAATGTTTAAGATAAAAGTTCTGAGTTAAGGTTGTTTTGAGACCTTGACAAGACAAGAAGAACTTTATTGATTCTTCAATTTAAGGAAAAAACAGTTTGATTGAGCAAAAGAAACTTCCATTGAACAGAAGATCAAAGTGAAACCCCTCACAAAGCAGAGCGAGTCAGGACATCACATGTATGAATCATGACTGAAGTTGAACAGAAACAATAAGACGGAGGGACGACTTGAATTTCACCCAGGCAGCATTCAGCTTGGCGAGCTGGTAACACGACACAGCTGTTCTCTGATCCATAATCAATACGCAGCCATCATCACCTGATCGCATCGCCAAAGCTACTGATGCTGCCGCAGATTTGTTTCCTCAGCAGCAAACCTCTGCCTCAGGCCGCCACCAACAGCTGAGGGAGAACCGGGGACCAGCTTTTGGTGTTTTTTAGGCATCCACAAGCCCTCGATCACCAGATCAATCTGATGGCGGCGTGTGACGTGAGCTCATCCAGAGTCTGTCATGTCGCCGGTCGTCTGCTGTGGATAAACTCTCGTGGTCTGAAACCTTTGATGGAGCATTTTGACGGTAGGTTTAGGTTCATGTGAGTCCTCAGTCTGTTCACAGCCCCTCAGAACCAGTTTTCCTCTGCGGTTGGCCGAGCCCAGACACCGTTTTTTTCTCCACCTCCTACAGCTGGAAGTGAGCGGATCAACAGCAAACTGTTCATTTCTCTAAAGAGGAGTCTCTTTGGTCAAGAAGAGTGAGAACACCGTACCAACTGCGGCAAAGCTGCAACCAAATCTCACTGACGCAAAATAAAGCTCAAATCCTTAAGTTTTTCTTAGTCAAGGATGTACTGAACAAAAACTTCTTTTTCAGTTTTGGTGTACATTTGACCATGAAAAATAAAGTATCTATCTACCTAACGACCAACCTATACCTATATACCATAGACGGTAAAAAGACATGAACAGAGCCGGCTGGGATGTCCTCCACAGAAAATGCCTTACCTCCAGCGCCAGCGAACTTCAGTCAATTCAGTCGCCATTTTTCCATGATACGGGCGCCACCTTCTGGAGCCAGTTGACAGTGATTGGTCTGAGTGATGCTTCTATGGCAACTACAGTCGCCAATCACGAGTGAGCTTGTTTCAAGTCCACACCCCTTCCACTGAAAGCGAGCTCGAGAGAATCTGTCAATCAAACGTTGGAGGTGGGGGCCAGCGGGCGCCACGTGCTTTTACCGAGGCGTCTGATTGGTCAGTTTATAACTTGCGATGAAGAAAAAAAAAAGGATTATCATGAAGAGGCTAAGAAAAATGTATCAGAGCAAGAATGATTATTCTGACACACAGAATGACTGAGTCATAACTGTTTGTTTCTCTATAGAAGTCTGTGAGATTTTGGCTTCTTGAAGCCAGCAGGTACTTCCTGTTTGGAACGCAGGAGGGGAGGGGCCGAGCTGTCCAGTGATGTACAGTTTATGCCACAAACCTTCCAATCTACCTACTAACCTACCAACATATACCCACATACCTGCTAATCTGCCCACCAACCATATCCAGCTACTTTACTACCTACATGCGGAACATCAAACAGCCATGAAGGTTTCAATGGACGGTAGAAGGTGCAGGTTCATGGGGATCCTTCTATGGGTAAACCCATGATCTCAATATTTCTTCCAAATGGCCAGAGCTCAGACCCAACATGCCGAGTGGAAACAGCAAAGCTGCTCCGTGTGCACAGCATGACTGACCGCGGGCAGTGTGCCGGGGCCTCCAGGTAGATCGGGTCAAAGATCAGCTGAGAAAAGGTTTCCCTGGAACTCTTTCCTAAAGTCAGTCTCTGGTCTGCACAGGAACAAAACACCAGGAAAGCTGAATGAGGGTATAAAAATTCAATGCGGGGTCATTTTACCGATTTCTGAAGGTAAAGTACGGTCCACAGGTATCGCTCCGCTTCAGCCTTTGGATTTACGTGTTTGAAAGACAAAAACGGAGCGGGCAGCTCTGGTGACAGCCTGTGATGATGTCGGATAAATCTCCTAAAAGCAGAACATTTTGCCGACATAATTTGACCACCAGGTCAGGTGACATGTCAACCTCAAAGCCAAGGAGAGAACACGAGAAACGGTTTCACCGACAAAAGAGAGGAGCTGTGAGGTTATGAAAACAAGGAAGATCTTTACCAAAGAAGGCGCCGGCGCCTGTCTGACCTTTCCTCATCAGGTACATGGCCCAGGACAGCGGGCCGGAGTTGCTGAAAGTCCCGGGGTTCATACTCCAGTCACAGGTGACAAACTCCCAGAAGGGATGGAAAAAAATACCCAGGAAAGAATGAAAAATGTTAAAAACCAAAAAACAGGAAACACGTTTTCACCGAATCACGAAGCGGAGAAGAATGAAGAGGAGAGGACAATGTCTTAACCGCAAAGAAAAAGCTCTCGCTGCATTTTCATCTTCCTCCTTTTATACACCCCATTCACCTCCTCGCCCCCTCCCCGTCTCCCCACACATATTAGCAAAAAGTAGGAAAAGTAAGGGAGCGTAAATAGGAGAAGAAGGAGAAGAGCCAGTCAAGCTGAATTCATGCGCTGCTTCTCTAAAGCATCGCCACAGGGGACAAGACTCCACTCTGCCCTCAGGCTCTTCAACACTGTTAATTTCATTTAGCTCCTCCAATGATGAGCACACATGCACTCACCCTCGGTGTTTGGAGCTGCAGGGAGAAGAGGAGGCTGGAGGAGCGCCGCTGACTTCTGCTTCAGTGTTTGACACGTCCAAAGGCACACGGAGACTGAAGACGCCGCAAGTTGACTTCATCTTTGGAGGCTGGCGTGCTTCGTTTAGGTCTCTGATGGAGACAGAACCAGCCCTTTCAGGGTCACCAGCTGTCTGTCGACGACACAAGTGGGTAAAATTCACTCTAACGTGAACTAGAGACCATGGACGAATTCTCAGGCTGGCCAAATGCGATATCTCCTGCCAGAGATGTCTCCAGATCTCTGCTAGGTGTTTGGGTCTGTCACAGGGTCACTTCCCAGTCAGACCAACCGTGGACCTCCAGCCCTTAAATAAAACAAACGGAAACAAATGTTGTCCAGTTTAAAAAAACAATATTTGGTGAACATTAAAATGTTGCCTTTTCCTATGGTTCCTATGGATTTATGTAAAGGGATTTTGCATTAGGTGAAGGTGCAGATGGTGGCTAACTGTGAATAACAAGGACGTCCAGCTGAAGGGTCACAGGTTCCTTTTGGGACCAGGTGTAGTGAGACCAGATGAACAACCTAGACTGGACGCAGAAGTGAAGGAAACGAGTCTTTACCATGAATGAACACAAAGAAGCATGTTCTGCCTTTGTCCTCTAGACAGCAGCAAATGAAGATGTTTCCTGGTCACCACACTGGAGAGGACTCTGAGTTTTTGGGTTGTCCAGTTCTATGGAGAGTCACAGAGAGGAGAGGCCGCATCCTAAGGGGAGCACAAGTCACATGGCCACCCTAAGGAATGTCATGAAAGTGAAGCAAACCATTGCTGTGTGGTAAGTGTATCATGAAGCATTTGCAAGCTTTTATGACTTACATGTGATGCTGTCGTACGGTGTCCTTACACCACATTCCAGTTATTACAGTAGTAAGATGTGAGTATTGGCTCCTTACCAACTGCATGCAAATGTTGCATGCACTGGAGGTGCACGTGAAACGTGAGTGCCTGTAGGATGTCCATTTCCTCATTTCTCGTCTGTATCTCACCTACTTCACCCTTTTTTACTCTTTGATCTAAGTGTTTGCTGCTACCGGTCACCCACAGCATGCCCGTGCACTTACAGAGCAGATATTTTTGCGTGGGCCACCGGTGTGTCCTGTACATGTTTGCCCATTTTTTCACCTGTGAGGACCGATGCTTTAAGGGCCTGCAGGTAAGGTAAGTTGGATGAGCTTGATGAAGATGTAGAGAAGATACAGGACATCAGAATAAAACCTGAGTGGATCAGATCCCCAAGAATCTTCCCTGCCTAGTGACCCTGAAGCAATGCCATAGACCCCAGTTGGCCCAGTGGAGCTCCTTGGTGTCACAAGGGGATCTGTGGTTGTACTGGTCAGCTGATGGGCATCAGAACCCCAGGTCTTCTGGCCCACTTTCCTGCTGGTTTTCTTTTTGCTGTTCCCTTGAGTCAGTTCAGAAGCAACAGCAGCAATGTTGGCTGGAGAGGGAGGAACCCCACACCTCAACATGGAGCTCAAACAGGTGGTGCCACAGCAATGAAAGTCATCGATGGTCTTTCAAGAACTACCAAGGCACTCCTCTTTACAATAAAAAAATGATCTGAACAGATTTGAAGTGATGTGAGACACTTTAGTTTAAAACACAGAAACCAAACGAGACGGGTGTGAAAGTGTAACAAACCAAAAAAAAAAAAAAAAGACCAACCTCCTCTTCCTCCTCCTCCTCCTCTGTGCCAGAGGCAGTCTGTCCCCATCTTGCCCTCAGATGAGACCTCCCCGAGGCCAGTGACAGCAGGAAGGCAGGGATCAATACCCCTCCATCACACACAGTGCTGTCCCGACCGTCCACAAACACACACACACACACACACACACACATACACACACACACACACACACACACACACACACACACACACTGCAAAAGATGTAACAAAGAAGCGGGAATAATGAGTGATGGATGGAGTGTGAAGTGGTCCTGGGTGCATTCGTCTCTGGTTCCACATCTGCACCTATTCCACCACCCTGTGCTTTTCCAAGGAAACACAACTACTCAATTTAATGAGAGAATAGAAGAATAAAACCATTGACAATAACGGCCAAATTGCAATTGACAAAACGGACAGTTTAAATAACGTAATTCCAACCGATTCTGATGCAGACGCTTTTCTGCACATCAGAATCGGCTGATTTACATTGTAAATCGTAAATATGCGCTCCGGTGTAAACAGTCCAAGTGTTAGAATACGTCAAAGAGTGTGTTATTTTGGCGTCATCTCTGGTGTTAAAGGATCAAAAATTAAAGTTGAAAGACAGATGCTGAAGTGCTGGCGCTGATTTGAAAATGCCTCCATGTGGACACCAACAGGAATCCTCAATTGTGACCAAAAACCGAGGATGAAAGTCTTCCTCTGTGCTTTTGTGACCACCTTTGAGACAAAATGTTGTGGGTCGTCAGATGCCATGACAGCACCCACCTGTGCTCAATCAGCCACCAGGTATGGCCACCATGATTGCCTGCACCTGGGTCTCCAGCAGATGTATAAAGGATGGTGGAGATCCCAGTTCCGGCGCCAGACTGGTAGCTTGCCCAAGACGGTAACGTGCTGGCTCCCAAGACGTGTCTTAAGACTCCACTCTTGTCATAGATTTTGCCTATTAACTTGTGTGTTTGTTTGCCAGTGGCTCCCGCCTTCTCTCCACTACCCCTGCTGCCTCCCCGAGCTCATCCAACTCCGCTCCCGACGCAAGACCAATCCATACCGGACTTTCCCCCATCAACATTCATCGCCCTACCCTTAAATAAACCTCATAACTACAATTGTGTCCTGCGTGTGGATCCTCCCCTTCCTGCTCACCGCATAACACAAAACTTAAATTCTTTTTGTTTTGTTTCTCTTTTTTCCAAAAACTGCACACATAAAGACTCAATCAAAGGGTTGTTTCAAACATGTTGAGTCCATTCAAACGGCTAATCAGCAGATTTGTCCCGACCACCCATCAATTGATCAGCAACCGAGGAGTGAGCGGCCGCCTCAAGTTAACACACACACACACACCCACACGCACATACACACACTGAAATCCACACAATTTGTGCATAATTTATGTGCTGTACTATGCGGATGCAGTTAACTGCCGGTTTAAAGTAATTAATTGATTTTATGACATATCAGTTAGCAGCAGCACCAAGTAGTGACACACAAAAACACATACACACACACACACACGTACACACGTAGTCATGAAGTAGTAATCTACATCATTACCATTAAACAATATAGCTCACTTTTGCTGTTTTTGGATTTCCTTCACGAATTGAACCCTTGTTGGAAGTGTATGTTTTACGTTGTTGTTGTAACAATCTGCTGGAATCTCTATGAAGACACTGAATTGGTTCTGAGAGTCCAAAGAATCCAGCTGACAAGAGTTTAGGAATGTTTGAGGAGGAAAATAATCCTGGAGGTCAGAAAAACAAGACACAAAAGTTCCTTTGAACGGTGACAGCTCTCTGATGCTATTTTTTGTATCAAGGAATATATGAGGAAAGCAGTAAAGCCGACGCATTTCTCAGCTATTTAGATGCAAAAAATGTTGGTAGGGAAATAAAGTAATACGAATACAGTAAGTAAAACATTAAAGAACTCGGGAACGCTTACTCTGTTGTTGAAGAGTGTCTCTGGTGCTGAAATGAACATTTGACTTTGATCTACACCATACTGGTGTGAAAAGGATGACTAATAATGATGATGTCATCGAGAGGTAATGTTGTCCGAATTTGAAGACTTTATTTTTTCAATAACTCTGCACTTGGAGAGCTACATTTAGTGGTAGGGAGAAGCCCTTGGGGAAGGAGAAGAATTCATATTTTGCCTTAGCATTGAAACTGGAAACCCCTGATGGGTGAACCGCATTCAGTGTAAAAATAACTTAAGAAAAAATAAACCATCATCTGAAGGACTCCGTAATTACATTTTTTTGCATTGTAGACATATTTGTAACACAGCTTTGACAGCAATATTTGCTACCGAGGTAACTGGTAACATCTACAGTCTACCAGCCAAATCTAGACTCTACGAGCCAATCATTTCTCAGGAAAAATAATTTGTGTGTTTCAAAGTAAAACAGTTATTCCCCTTTTTAAAAAAAATAAAGTTTCAGTTGATGATTGTTTTCTTGCAGAAATAAAACACTAATAATAACTGAAAGTCTTATTTCAGGTTTTATAACATCACAGAATTGTTATTTTAATTAAAGACACTTCTGATCTTATAACGCTTTTATGAACACAAACCTTTCTTTAAAGCATCGACTTGATCTACAATCATTACACAGCAGAACGTTGAGGAAGTACTGAATATTGACCAATATGTAGAGTGTTTGTTTGTTTTGTGAGTCAATCCCAGACACAAAGCAGCACAGTCCATGGCTGACCTGCTGGGGTGGCCGTAGTGGGTGTGGTCAACTTAGTGGCTTGCAGTTTCTTTTTCTAAATATTTTTTAGGATTTTTAATGTAATTTTCTATGGAAGCGTTTTGCATTCAATTAAAAAAAAGAAGACCACCTTTTTTAATTGAATGGAATATGCTTATAGAACATGCAATAGAATAATTACTTTAAAGTTTTTTTGTTTTTAAAAAATGTCATTCATTCATCTTCTATACCGGTTTTTCCCCTTTCGGGGTCAAAGGGTTGCTGGAGCCTAATCCGGCTACTCATGGGTGAAGGCAGGAGACACCCCTGGACTGGTCGCCAGTCTGTCGCAGGGGCCACAATTACACATCCATGCACACTCAAATCCACACCTAGGGACAATTTAGAGTGACCAATGAACCTATGAAGCATGTTTTTGGACGGTGGGAGAAAACCCACGCATGCACGGAGAGAACATGCAAACTCCACACAGAAAGGTCCCCATTGGTGACACTGTTTCAGGTCCCCCAGCCAGGACTTGAACGGAGACTGTCTTGCTGTGATGCTAGACCACTGCTCCACCATGCAGCCAAAAAAATGTCATGCAATGCAAAATAAAACATACATATATTGAAAATGTGCAACATTTTTGTCTTTTTGTGTGTGTGTTCTTACACATCAGTGTGTTGTAGTTTTGAGTCTTTGTCATTTCAAAAAGTAACAATGACATGGAGCAACAAGTGTGTGTTTGTGTTGGCTGAGATCAGTGTCAGCAAGTGCTAGAAATTACCAGCGCACCTGAGTGCAGCAGTAGCAAGCTCCCAATGAAAGCGCATAAGTGCAGAAATTCCGTGCGGCCCCTGAATGCACCTCCTGCTGCAGTGAATGTGAGGATTAAATCTGCGCAATAAAGTCAGAATTAAATGTGTTAAACCAACTCTAGGATTGATGCTTATGGTGGCCAAGTGGGGGGCAGGCAGACACCTAAAAGTCATGGTTGTGAGTCTGAGCCCCTGTAAGAGATGATGAACAACGGCTTTTACTGGAATAAAGATAGTGTTTGGTTGTGACATCATGCCGTCATCATTGCGAGTTTATGTAATACATTTTTCTTTAAAAATGACGTCAAATCTGAGACATCTGAGGAGGCGTTTCAACATCAAACAACACAAAGTGACCACGAAGGAAACAAAACAAAAAATTTCAACTGGATCTGTGAAAACTCTCATTAAAATGGCCCCATTGTGTCCGTCGAAGCCGTGTTTTTATTTGTGTGAGCTGGTGTTAAATTATTCAGTTTGGCTTCTGTGATGAGAGAACTCCGTCTTATTCTTGCTAAACTAAAAATTGATTTTCTGACACAAGAAATGAAGGAGGGAGGGAGAAAGGAAGGGTGGGAGGTGGATGGAGAGCTCACCTATTCAATCATGCACCCTGTCAGAGTTAGTTAAATGTTTGTTCTTTCAGTGGAGAAATGGAAATAAAATGCAGGAGCGGAGAGTCAGCGAGAATCTGACAGAGATAGAAGTGCCTCTGGCGCTGTTTAGTGCAGTATGAATGGATAAGCAGGTGCAGCAGAGCAGAAACCTTTAACACTCGTGCACGGACGCACACACACAAAGACCGGCTCATTCCATGCATGACGTCCCGTGCACGTGTCCAAGCACGGCCACGAGGCCAAGACAAGACATTTTATACTGGAAGTCCAAATCACCAACAGCACTAAAGTACGCATGGCGGCGTGTCTCTGTACATTTTGTTGTCCGTTTGATAGAAGTGGAACAGCTTTGGCATTCAGCTGTTCTGCAGACGGTTAGTCTCGGCCTCACGCGGCAAGACAGTAAACTTATAAAATACAGAGATGACCCGAAAACTGGTACAGGCTGTTATAGGTATTTCAAGGCTTTTATGGTTTGTGCTTTTACCCTTTCTAATAAGACTGTCACGATTCGATTTAACAACGATTCCATTCCTTTGATAATTTGTGGTTGAGGATAGGATTCACGGTAGATATTGGTTCACTTTGATCCCATTCACTGATCTAAAATAGATCCAGGAAATCTATCGCCAGAACTTCAACCAGTGTGACTCAGAGATAAATCCTGGTGCTGAACAGTGCAGGTGAACAATTCCAGATTACTTGCATGTCTTGCAAGATAATCAAATGTTTAAATAAAAATATTTACTAATAACAAGTAAAACAAACCAAAATCTACTGTGCTTCAATCCAAATAGGATTTTTCCAAATTGATTATAATCAACTTATTTCATTTTATAACAGTATAGGTCAATTCGATTAGCAACTTTCCTCAGACAGATCCATCTGGTTGGATCATAATAATAAAAACCGATGAAATCGATTAATCATTACACCTCTACATTAAATCTTATAATCTATACATTGCCGTCTCAAACTATCAGCCAGCATTGGCGTTTCCTACCATCTTATTTTTGTCTTTTGAATGTTGTTACTTTTAGTCTTTTGTGTTGATGATTTCTTATTGTTTGAACCTGTTAGTGTCTTTTGTTTCAGGCCCCTTGTGCTCTCCTCTCGTTGATGACATCCGTTCTACAAATAAAGTGATTGATTGACTGACAGACTCACTGATCAACTAATTCATTAGTTAGTTGGTAGATTGATTGATTGATCATACAGTCCAAGCAACAAGTAGAGCTGCCAATCAGACCCACAATGCAGTTGTGAAGTACAGGTCCAGGATGGAAGCGGACTGCTCTCCGGGGAAGCAGCCGGCGTATCAGATGAAATCCATGCAGATCCAGCTGGATCAGCGAACTGCAACTGAGGCTCTGGAGCCTCATGAGGCTTTTTTATCCCATCATTCAGGCGGTGATGTGGAACTTTGTGGACCGACCGATTCTTTTGGTGCTAAAGGTTGAAAACCCCTGAGCCAGATGATAAAATATTTCACTCAAAACTCTACACATGGAAACTTTTAAGATTATGCCGAAAGCTCCCAATTAAAAGTTAAACTCCCATTAGCTGTTACACACCCATGTGTGTGAACTGTGTTCTCTGCATTTGACCCATAAAGTCAAAGTGCAAAGTGAATGCTGAGTGTACTGTGACACACGTTTGGTCTAAAACAAGGACGGTAACTCCAGGCCCTACTAATGACTGATTACCTGGTTCAGGTGTGTTCAGCCAATTAGAGCATGCCAGAAGAAAGAATACAAGAGGGATAGAAATCTGAAGACAAGATGAACGTATTTACTCCCGAACCTTACAGGTTAATAATGTGATCCGCCATGCAAAGAACTGACATTTAAACAAGATCCTGTTTTGAATGGTTGGATCAGCGAGAAGCTTTAAAGAGTGATTGGTGACTGAGTGGCCAATGGTGATGGTGTGCGGTTGTATTCCTACCAAAAGCCCTCTAGTGGCTTCTTTTATATGGTGACCTGGTGGTAAAATGGTGCAATGACATGCCTTTCGAATGTACCGATTGTTTGACAAGAAACGTGGCCGGAAAAAAACAGAGGCAGAAAAAAACAACGAAAAGCTTGGAGTTGAAGATGCACTACAGAAACCGGCTGTGGCTTATCAGTGGATATGAATACAAACCTTGGAGAAGCATGGTAAAGGTAGAGGCTGTAACACCGACTCCAAGCAGCATGACGTTCTTTTGAACACAGTTGCGGATTTTATTTTGAAATTCAAGGCCAAAAAACTGCGGTTAAGCACCCTAGACTTGGGTGACGGAAAAGATGACAAACTGAAAGGACGGTAAATATAAGTGTGAACCAAAAAGCCGAGAAACCTCACCTAAAACAGATAAAGATGTGTCTTTGCAAGAAGAAAAAGCTGCAAAAGCGATGAATGTTTAGCTTTGTGGTTGCATACGAACTCCGCCCACCACCATCACCATGACCTTCATTACAACATTTGCTTTTATTAAAAAAAATCAGCTTTATGCTCACAAGCTCAATAAGGACGTTTTAAAGGAAGATAAATTAACAGAGAATTTGGTCAATAAATGTTCTTATTTGTCATTTTTGAGTTTTTAAATCTGGTGATAAAATCAATTATTTTTTGAACCATAAATATTCTTTATTTATTTGGGATGAATGTGACTGTGAGAATTTTAAATAAAGTTATTTTTGTTTGTTTGATTTTTTTTTTCTTCCTTTATTTTGTAGGGTGATCACGGCTTATCATGCATTAAACCTGTTTTTAGTTGAGTTTCCTCTGATTTATTTTTCCTTTTAAAAGCCAAATGTCTCAGAAGTAAAAGTGATGAATGAAGGCATTAAGGTCAAAGGTCACCCTTCTGGCACAACAATCACTTTCTTTTTATGTTAAATGTATGCATAAAGGTTAAAACAGCAAATTCCAGCTCAAGCCTCTGACTTTAAAGCTGCGTTCAAACCCAACATGATTCATGTGTTACATTTGCAAGCATCACATGTGATCAAAAAGCTGACGCTCCCATCGCTATAGTGGGAGGAGCTACAGTCTAAATATATCTATGAATGTAACTAAAGACTTGGCACCACAAACGCTGCAGCAAACGCATCTCCAAAACCAGGAACCAACAATCACAGTAAGAACCCAGGAAACCTTCAAAAAAAGCAACATGGAGCACAAGCGTTAAACTCGGGTTGGATTTTGTGAATCAAAGGATCTAATACAGACATCCACAAAAACAGATGAATTTAGTGTCTAAAACACATTTTAAACTAGATGAGGATCAAATTTTACTTTTAATCTCCACATCAAGACATGACAAACGCAGTGACCGTCTCTACATCAAAAAATAGGTCAAGTTGTGTTAAACGGAGCTCTAAGTGAGATCACTCAATGTTCGGATGGACAGTAGCTTTACATTTTAGGATTTGTTGGATCTAAATAATACGATTGTACACTTCTAAAAAGCTTTTGTTCAACATTTTATGGTTTTACAGTCTGTGAAAGATTTTTCATGAGAGGCAAACCCCAGCGAAAGGAGGGTCACACGTTACAGTCACTGGTCAACAGTCGTATTCCTGCTGCACGACAGTCAGATGAGGAAACTTTGAATGGACTTATTAGGCATTCACACCCCTCAGGCTCTGATCATGCTCGCATTAGGGCCTGCGTGGTAAGTAGCCCAGAAGAATCAGCAGAACACAAATGTTTCATCACAATAACAGGACGGCGCAGGAGCAGGCGCAGGAGCAGGCGGCGTGAACCCCGGATCCCGACCACACGACGCCTCTCCGGGTCCCAAACGAACGATGAATAAATCAGAGGGCTCCGTAGTGGGCTGGAATTCACCGTACGGAACAGACGGTCACTAATGGGCACCGGCTACGCGGAGACAACACTTTGCATTCACTTGTTAACCACAATGTGGTGACAAATGGTGAAGGAGGGAAGCGCGCGGGTGAGGAGGAGTGAGGAAAAGGGGGAGGCAACACTTTGCATGACTTTTTTTTGTCAACCGCAGCACTGAGGGGACCCGGCCTCGCCCGGCTCAGGACGTATGTCACACCAGGCTTTGGAGGCGCGCATGTAACACTCGGCCCATTAAGGAGGAGAAGGAGTCTGTGCGGTTTAGGGAAAAATAAATGAAGGAGGGGATTGGGGACGCCTAAAAAGCTCCAGATGATCATCGATCGTCACATGGCTGTTGGCGGTTTCTCAAGACTTCAGAGGAGCTTACAGTCAGCGGGGAACTGTAGCGAAGCTGAGAGGAGTTGAAAGCCAAGATGGATGAAGAGCGGCAGCTTGTGCCCCCAATGGCGATGAGCCGCCAAAAGTTTGAGTCTTTAAGGACATTTGACATCATTGTCACCTTTTTTCCATCCGAAAGGTGAAGAAAAACATCAAAATGTGTTCTTGTGTCTTTCAGCTGCAAAGTCTAGTTTTTTTAGGAGGGCGAGAACGCCAAAATGTACGTAGTATGACTTACAGTGCGACGTGACGCCACAATGAACTCTACCGGTCATTTCTGACAACGGTGTTCCCTTGTTACACAAAGGTTGACCTTTCACACTCTCTTTGTTTTGCACATTTATTCTGGTGCAGTTTGCTAGCTCTTTTTTTTTTAAAGAGTGCATCGTGTTCTGCATTCTGATTGGCCGTAGATCTTGTCAATCAATCTCCTCCGTGTCTCCTGTACAGAATGCATTCTGTTTGATCAACCCACATACCGGTAAATCTTTCATCCCGATCAGATCTTTGCCTTAATTCTATAATTCTGGACTTTTTTTCTATGGAGGTCTGAACTTTGAGAGTTTTCAAAAGAGATAAGTGTGAAAATGTTCGTGTGTGTCTGAGAAAAGCGTAGAAAGCGTCTAATGAGGAGTTGCTGTACTATGACAGCAACTGTTTTGTGTACCTTGCTCACACCCAACAGTAGCTGGGTTGGCTCCACTCCAGCAACCTTGTTACTCTGCGAGGGATTCAGCGAGTTCAGAGACTGTGAAACTTCTGTGTAACTGTGGTGGCATCAGCCGTCACGTTAGGCACAGATTAGCAAGTTTCCTGAGTGGGAGAAGAACAGGCGGGAGTTCTGATCCCTGGAATCAGTCCAGGAAGTGGACGACAGACTTCCGTGATTGAACAGGTTTAGGACGCTCGTCTGCTCTGGAGAGCAGCTTTAGAGACAGACTCATGCACCCTCACTGTGTGAAGGAGAGACGTTGGCATCCTGAGCTGCAGTTCCCCAGGGAACTGTCCTGGGCCCCTTTCCTTGTGTTAAACGAGCTGGTCCAAGTCACCCACAGTCTGCAAATGAAAGCTCATTTTCTGGAACAGTGACAGACTGGTATTCTCCTATAATCATGAATCCACTGTTTCTGCCAACTATATTAGCAGCATCCTTTGAAACATTAGAAACAATAGCATCACTATTATGGTCTGTAGGAACAAATGTCACAAGAAATCCAAATTTGGAGTAAAGACTCCTGGTTTTGCCTGTTAAATAAAGCTTTTATTTTGAAGTTAAAGGCTCTTTTTATGTTTCCTCTTTTCTTTCCAAATGTTTGTTTTTGTTAACTTGAATAGCTTGGAGGCTTCAGGTTAGCGATCTCTTAAGTTGCTTTGAGAAAGCGACCGAGCGATTGGAAAGCTGTCAACATATGGTGGGGAGAATCCAGTAATTTTCCAAAATAAAACTTCCTTCAGACTCAGATTATAAATAAATTGAGAGAAAAACATGTAGATTGTGGTTTTCTTTCCTCTATTTAGATGTCAGTGAGGACAACTCCTGTGTTTACGAGTTAAAAGTCACAAAAACCTAATGTGCATGAGTGCAAAATATCCAAATAGGCTTTTATTTATATATTTTAGTATTTCATGTTTCGGATGGACCCTTTCCCTCTCTGGGTCCATGCGTTTGTCTCATCGTGTCAGCTGCATTACAGTTCTGCTGTCTCTCGTGCTCCACTCTCATCTGTCTGAATAATCTTCCGGCTCTTCTTTGTGGGCGTGTGCTTCGAGTTTCAGCGGTGGCGTTGGAGCATTCACGCTGCTCGTGTCCAGGTGGAGGATTTGGTAGGGTTTGTCTTCATACTCTATTGTGGCTTTGAACTGTATGTGTTTGTGTTAACCACCTTAAACCATTTGTTTACACCACTGAAGGAAGTGCGGCCAGAATGGATGAGACTGATGAAGACGGCGTTGGGTGTGTTTGTGGTTTGTGTGTTCGAGCATGGTGCAGATCAAACTCTGGGAGCTCCACACAACAACATAAGTGAATGTCTGCGTGAGACCACATGAACCAGACTGGATTCCAACATTTGCTAAACTAACAGTCCTGGTTTGGCCTTCATAGCCAGAAAATGTTTTGTGGGGTGGCCAGGACGGCAAATCCACTGAAAGCTCTTTAGTCTTTCCAATGTTGACTGATTCTGTGAAGAAGTGTCTTTTCTACAAGTGATCAGTTCGATCAGGTGCCTTTAATGCAGGTGTGAGGTCTAACTGATCTATATGAACCAGAACTCTTAATGGTTTTGGTGATCAAATCATTATTTCCTCCACTGTACTTGGCTAGGTGGCCCCCACATTTTTCTTTTCTAGTAAAAATAAAAAAACAAATAGTCAACATTTGACCCAGCATCCTGGGAGAAAGGAGTGGGAGGCTCTAGATCAGCTGACCATTGACCCCCTTCGTGTACAACCAATCCAGCTGCAGCTTCCTGGGCAGATCCGTCTCTGGAGGCGGTTAGTCACGTTGTTTTTAGTCATTTAGCGTTCATTATGGTCAGAAATAAATAAATGGAATCGGTTTTTTCTCAATGAAGTGCAAAATAAAAGTCTTTGTAGGTTCTGAGATAGAGAAATGTGAAATGCAGGTATCGTCGGCATAGAAGTGTCTCATTTAAGACCATACAACTGTCTGTCAATTAAAAAAAAATCCAAAAAGAGGGAAAAATGAAGATCTGGTCAGTCGACCACACACAGAATTGAAGAGATCAAACACAGGGGATCCTTTTGAAATCGCAGCACAGAAGCAACAACGAGAGAAGGACAAAAATAAAAAGTCTGGAAGACATCGACCAACAGCTGATTCCCTTTCTGCTCCTTTGTTTGCATTTTTCCACGCCGTCTCCTTCTTGCTACCCCCCATGGAGCTCCCACGACATCAGAACCCACCACATCTGCTCCCGTCTGTGTGTCACTGTGTGTTGCTACAGCTGCAAAAATACAGATTTAGCCTTTGAGTCCACCAACAAACAAAACTGCTAAGTGGAGTTGAAACGTTGAAGCTTCTGTTGTTGCCCCAACAAACCGGAATCCTTTAAAATGTCGTGCACTTCTGTTTTCCTACCTTTACTGTAACGTCAAGATAGACTCTGAGATGCTTTTAGTCCATTTTGATCCCGCATCAGTCTTATTCTTTGCCATTAGAGATTACATTTGAGACAAGAAAAAGAGACAAAGCTGAGTTTTGTTGAGTTGCTTTCACACCATGTCATCTCAGTAAATTCTGGTTTCAATACAAACTCAGACATCAGACATACACACCTTCTGACCGCTGCCTATGCATTTCTTACTACATGAGTAAGACTTGTTTTGTTTGGAATATTTAAGGGTAATTGTGTGTATTTAGTACTTAGTGGGTCAGTGTTTGGCTCAACCACTGAAGGGAGCAGCTAAAGGACAAAGGAGTTCACCGGGTAACCACTAGTTGGCTTGTTAGCTCAGTGTCCATTCACTCCAATGTAAAACAGTTCAAATTCATCAAAGGGACAAAACTCCCACAATTCAGAGGTAAATTTCTGTTGAACTATTGCCGCTCTTTGATTTTGGCCAAGACCACTGGGAATACTTTTAGGATAGATCAAAAGATGATCGGAGTGGGGCTTTAAACTTAGAATTTTGAGCTACAAATGTATTAAAATCTGTGGATAACTGAGGTCTTTTGCTGGCGATTAAGAGTTATCAACAAAAATGAATATCTGCCACAACATGCACTACTAAAAGTTCATTTTTACAGGATATTCTAATAGAAAAAAGAAACACTCTCATTCCTGCAACATACATAATAACATTTATATCCAGAATATTTTCTTTATTCCTTTTTAATAAATCTAATTACATTTATACTTAGTCTTCATATAATGACCATATTTTCCGCACTAGAGGGAGCACCAGATTACAAAGTGAACCGCCAATGAAAGTTCTATTGATGAACTTCTGTCACTGATGAGGCGCATGAAGCAAAAAACAAGTCAGAGATAAGTCCATCAGTCAGACAGATTGTATTTAACGGTATTCACACTAACTTTCTTCTAACACGTTACAGATTAGCCCCATTAGAGGTGTTACCTATGCTAATGTATTAAAACAATTCCACTCACTTCCAATCTTGCTTGCAACAAGTTGAAAAAAACAGACCGATCCAGCTAAAACAAACTACAAAAAAAAAAATCAACACCTCTACATGTTAGCCACGTCAGCGTACACAACTCGCACAAAAACTACACAAAAACTCGCAACACGTAAAAACAAACATATTAGGCTATTCTTTAAACCCAATACTCCCAACCTTGTTTGCAACGCTTAAAAAAAACCAACCTGATACTACTAAAACAAACGTTACTGCTAACTTGCAACTTTGTTGGTAAAAAAAACAAAACAAAAAACAAAAACCACATTCCACGGCCCAATCAGAATTCTTCCCTTCGCCCCTCCACTTCTCTCTTCCTCTACAATTAGCCCTCCAAACTGAGAGTCATGGAGAAATAGTGTCTCTGATTTCAGACAGTACTACCACTCTATGACATCACCATTAGTCGCATTAGGGGCTTGAATACACATAACCACATTGGTTTTGTAACTTTAAAAAGGTCATGCTAAAACAAAAAAGTCATTACTTTTACATTACATTTAAATGTAAACTTCTGTGCTTCAGAGTATACACACATGAAGAAAAGCGCTTCTCCTTCGTGGCATAGCGTGATGCGGAACTCCCTCGCCATGGAGGGCTCCTTATCCTTCCACTTTGAAGGTAGTCCTTAAAAAACTATTTTCGGACAACACTACAACACTACAAATGCCCCTACAAATGGAGTGGTAGGGAAAAGGGAAGAATTCGGATTGGGTCCAACAATTCTACATGTTAGCTGCGTTAGCAAACTCACAATACATGTAACTTCCAACCTTTACAGATTCCACTAAAATGAGCAGTACTGTGACTACGCTAACTCGCAACTTTGTTAGTGACACGTAAAAAAAAAACGCAGTCCAACAATGATACAAATGACCTGCGTTAGCATATTTACAATAACACCCAAGCAAACATTTTGACAGAGCACCACGTATCTCTCAAAATCACTTCAACAGCAGTAAGCTAAACCAGAATTAACAAGGCTCTCCGGATAATAAGACGCACTGCCGTGTTTTTATTTTCTTATTAAGGCTTTTTAATTCACCCTATAGTACAGGAAATACGGTAAATAGAATTGAATAATGGCAGAAAAAAACAAGCCTTTGAGCATGGAGACCTAAAAAGGTTTCAGGAAAATAGGCAGAGAATCAGAACGCAATGAAAAAATAATTGGAAAGAAAAGATCTTTACCAAAGCGAGGAGCTGAGAGCACAATAAACATCCCAAAACCTGCAATAGTCAATCAGGATTAAACCAACGAAGGCAGGAAACTGTCAGGTGAGTTTTATTGATGAGAAAAACGTAGCAGCCTTCAGTGAGAGCAGCATTTTGTTGTGACACTGAACAATAGGAGCTTCATGCCCTCTAATGAGAGGACTGTCTGCACATTCAGAGCATGACTATCAGGCAGGGCTGCAGTTTAGCAAACAGAGCATGGTACATCCCATAATTGGTCCCAAGTGTATATGTCTATGTCTTTCTGTTAACATTTTGTTTGTTTGTTTATTTTACTTTTTTGACAGTAACTTCTTTCTTTATTTGTGCTGGAGCTAAGCTGTTTTTGTTTTGTTTTTTTCCGTTGCCCAGAGAAGAAGGAGCCGACACACAACAGGAGCACAGCCTCCTCAAGCCTCCGGCCTCTACAGTAGCTCTTTTTTTGAAAAAACAACACGTCTGGTATGAAGGCGGAGCCAGACCTTTAAAAGATGAAGAATGAACCTGTGAAGTACAAATGTAAAATAAACCTGTGTAGAAAATGATTCTGTTTCTTGTTTGCACAGAGGGCCAGAAGGGGAATCCATGTGTTGCACCCAAATATGTGCAGCTAAATTTGGCATTCATGTTCCTGTTAAAAGCAAAGCTTTATTGGTTATTAAAATAAATATTTGCATACATTTATTGAATGTAACCTCTAAAAAAAAAGACAAAAGAGCAATCGTGGTGTTAGTGAGCGATGAGTCTGGTGGACGGAACGGTCAGCACACCAGGAACTGTTTTAAGAAGGTCCAACTTCCTGTTTCTGGTTAGATGAAACCTGGACAACGAAATGAGTGCTCCTGTCATTGCCACGCTGAGGCTACTTTTTATACAGGTTTGTGTTTGGCTAACAATGGCAACGTATGAAACCGTAAGCTTCGTTTACCTTCTCTGTTAATGGCCTCTAATGAGAGTAACTCTGAAAAGTTGTAAGTAGTGCTGAAGGTTTCAGTTATTTTTGCTAAATTTGCACAACCTTTAGCTGAAGAAGTTTAAGTTTGATTGAGAATAAATACTGGGTGACTTGCTGGAGTTTGTTTGCCTTAAAAACTGCTGAAGTTCCCGTAACCATAAGTGTCAATGTACAGCTGGGATTTTGTTTTCATCCCTTGGGGAATGGGGTGAGCTGCAGTCACAGCTGTGCTCGGGAACAGCTTGGTGGCTCAACACCCCAATCCATCCCCTTATGGCTGAGCGTCAAGCAGGGAGGCATTGGGTCCCATTTTTAGAGTTCTTGGTATGACTCGGGTTGGATTTGAACCCAAGACCTTCCAGTCTCAGGTCGGGCACTCTACCATAGCTGGTTTTTAACCGTCTGTTTTCTCTGACTGGAACACCTGCTAGAGCCTTCTCTTTGGTCCAGACACCAAACGTTTCTCCAATGTAGTCCCGAACATAGATTCCTGAAGAAGAAGGGAAAACGGGAAGGCACAGGCTTCCTTTGATACTCTAGGACTCAAAATTGACCACAACAAAACAAACAAACAAACAAAAAAGTGCAGGTCTGCATTATATTATTGATTATGTGTATGAACTGATACAGTTCACTATGAAGGTTCTGGCACACTCATTCCATTATGTTCAGAAACACTTTCCTTCAGTCAAGTTCTGCTCGTGAAGCTGAACTGGGCTCATGGGAGTGGCTGATTCTCTAAGGTTATCAGATACCGTTCTAGCTCCTCCCCCTACGGATAACCAGAATTGCACTTGGAAACTACGTGTTCTTCAGCTCACGGATGAGCGGAGTAAATGGCATTTATTCACAGTATCGTTCAGACGACAAATCAACGACACGAAGCATCGGCTTAAATGAAGGAAGGCAAGAGAGAGAAAAAAAGACACTGATAGCATCATTCTCCTCCAGAGATGACTGAAACCCTTTTAGGCTCTCCTTCTTTGTCCCTTCATCATCTTCCTGTCCTCTCTGCTATCCCCGTCTCTCCCTCTCTCTGTTACCCTATCATGCAGGGTCCCTGTGGTCGATAGGGCCATTAGTAAATAACAGATACATAATTTATTAAATATCCTCAGATACATATTTCAGCATCAGATTACCAGGCAGCACAGAGGAGGGGAAGGGGAGGAAGGCCAAACAGAGGGCCGCGTACTTGTTGACACATCAGTTTTACTTACAGATTAAATGTTTGTGGTGGATGTGCAGAAGGTCACTTCATTCACAGTCCTCACTCTGGGCTCCGGTTGAAAACTCACAGCCATTTACAGAGGCGTGGAAGTGGATACGGGTCAGTAAATGGTTTGGAGGCAAAGACAAGAGTCAGAGGCGAACAACTGTTGTTCACTTGTTTTTATTTATAAAGTCCACTAAGGTCAACACAAAAACAATAAACACCGGATTTATGCTTCTTCAGATTAACCACCAGATATTAATTAACGTTGTTTGGATTGACACATAAAGGGTGGGTATAAATTAAAAACAAAAGCCTTTCAAAAAATTGAATAAAAATGTGCCCCCATTTAGTGGGGGGTGGCCCTCCTTTAACATTGTGGAGGGGTTTTAGAGCTCGAGTAACCCGGGAGCTAAGCTGTCTTGGGCTGGTAAGGGTTCCCATGGCAGACAGGCTCTAGGTGACTTGCCAGACAAAGGGTGGTTCAGAATCTACTTTATGAGTCGTAGCCAGAAAGATCCAGTTACATCACCTGGACTGGCGTCACTGAGGCCCCACTCAGGAGCCAGGCTTAAGGTTGGGGTTCCCTGATTGGTCCAGCCCTTGTGGGTCTACCTTCTGCAGGAAAGCTCAGAAGGGGTTGGTGCAATGTGGTTTGGATGGCAGTCAAAGGAAGGTGCCTTGGTGGTCTGGTCTTGGAACTTGGCTTTTGGGACATGGAACATTGCTTCTCTGGGGGGGAATTAGCCTGAGTTTGTGCAAAAGGTTGAGAGGTACCAGCTCGATATAGTTGGGCTCACCTCCATGCACAATCTGGGCTCTGAAACTCAGTCCCTCGAGAGGGATTGGACTCTCTACCATTCTGGAGTTGTGCCTGTTGAGAGGCGACGGGCTAGTGTGAGCTTACCCGTGAACCCCAAGCTCACAAGTGTTGGAGTTTGCCTTTGGGTGGGTCTTGGTCTCTTTCAAAGGCGTACTGGAAAGTGCCCCAACAGGGGACTCTATCGACCTCCTTGGGACCTCAATGCCTGTGTAGGCACTGAACCTGAGAGGCGTTTTGTTGTTGGACTTCTGTGCTCATCATAGTTTGTCCATAACAAACACCATGTTTGAGCACAAGGGTGTCCATCTATACACATGGGATCTGGACCTCGGCAGGAGCTCGATGATTGACTTTGTAGTCGTTTCAGGTGACCTTCTCCCATGTGTCTTGGACAATAAAGAGAAAGAGTGGAGCAGAGCTGTCCACTGATCTCTACCTGATGTTGAGTTGGATTCGTTGGCAGGAAGGAGAACAGAAAGACTTGGCAGACCCAAACGAAGTGTGAGGGTCGTACTGTGAAGTTTAGTGAGGCCATGGAGGAGGACGACCGGTTGGCCTTAAGGAGAATTCAGCAAACCATCTAGTATTTCCTATTTTCCCCATTCACACACAGATCGTAATCACCCCAAAAGGACACAGTTGAGACTAAACCATAAGTTATTTGTACACCACAGTTTGCTAGAAACTCAATTTCTCTTTAATTTATAAGAAAAACAAACTGTTGTTTTTTACGCTGTAGGAACAATTATGAAACCCAGCAAAGACTCAGAAACAAGACGGATCCTCAGAGCGCGTCTCTGACTTCCACATGGTGTAATTTTTTCCCCTCACATAATAATATGTGAATATTTATTCATATTTGATGGCAGGTGAGATAAAAAATCAATGTTGTAATCAAACTGCCTCGACTCCGGCTCTGCTTTGCATATTCACCGCTGCTCACCTTATTAAAAACTCATCCATCGATGCCACGGCCCCCTCTTCTTTGTAATTAGTTTGACCAAACATATTGAGCAGCAGCAAACCCCCCCCTCACACACACACAAGTACTACACCCAAAATGGTGAGTGTCTGTTTGCTGCAATAATGCTGATTTGGTATAATTTTCATAAACATTAAGGCTGTAAAGCTTTGACAGACGGGAATTGACGGAAAGCTAATGTGCTGCAGTCAGAGCTTTCTGCTGTCAAAATAAAAGTCCACTGTGGAAGGCCCAACCGACAAGGCCCAAGCAGTGCATTGTCTGTGTTTCAAATACAAATACAAGCCTGGATTATTAAAGAAATACTGCTGAGTGTATTTTTTTTTACCAAAATAAGTACATAAAAAGTGATTTTTTGGTGATAGCAAAAGCAGGGTAACAAGCTTTCTCCAAACATTTTCAGATTTTATCTTATTTTTAGTTGTACACAATACATTTTATATTGTATTTATTTGTTCTGGATTTTTGGTACTTTTACTTTCCAAAATTCTTTTTACAGTCCGCTGGGTGAGCAAAGGAGGCCTTCCACCCTCTCTTTAGGTCTCACACACCCAAAGAACAACACCCCGGATATGTCTTTTGTTTACAGTCAGAAGAATGGGAACTGCTAAGGTTTTTTGGTAATAACGTTCAAAAAGAAACCAAACACGGAGCAAAACGATCCGTTTACGTTTGAACGATTTGATTTAAGCTCCTTACTGACAGCTGGAAAATGAGCACAATCTTTGCCTTGCTTTTCTCCAATGCCTTAAATAAATGAGAGTGTAAATAACAGAGTTATTAAGTAGATCAACCAAACCAATATCATATTTTGGCAAGAATAAAGCAACACTCTGAGTTTCCAGCTTGCACTATGCAAGGACCTGCCTTAACGAAGGACCTCCAACGGCTTATTTTAGTTGCGCTCAAATCAAAACACAAGCACATAACAATTATTAGGAGGTTTCTATCTGAATTCAAGACTCTAATCTTTATAATATGTACGTTCCTTCAGTCTGTGGCTCAGTCTGGCAGCCGGCAGTTTAGGGGCGGGGCTAAATCCTGTGTGTAAGTGCCTTTGAAGTGGCTCTTTCAGATTGTAGCTGCTGATGGAACACCTCTCATGTGTCAAAATGACAGCATCACCTCCTGCTGCTGACCACACACCCACACACACACACACACACACACACACACACTTTTGGCTTACCGCTCCCACAAAGCCACAGTGCATCTTGGGAACCATTAGGGTAACCGGAGACCACGGCAGTGGGCAAAGGACACAAACACAGGAGGAAGAGGCTGAGAAATAGAAATGGATGACAGAGACGGGAGGTTAAAGCTTCAGGAGACATGTATCTCAAACGTGCACACACACACGATAAACTGTAAAGATCCAGTGTTAAAATTCAAGCTACAGACAGTCCAAAGCCTGGCTGCTCATTTTCTAACCAATACTAAAAATAAGGAACCATTTACTCTGGTAGAAGCTGCTCTCCATTGGCTCTCTCAACACTTTCATCTTAATTTTAAAAAATGGTTTATTTGTCTTCTGTTGTCTTTGTGTTTTTGCTGCCGACCTTAACGTCACTTACCACTCTCTGTGGTCTTCTCTGGTCAGCGAATCAAAAGTTTAAATAAAACCTGAACCCCACCCTCTCACGTTATTCTACTTATGTAATTGTTTATTTGTTTTTTTTTTTTTTTTACATTTTTGTGAGACAAACACTGACAATCTTCCACGCACTGGCTTGACCTTACCTGTCAGTTTCTGAGCATGGTCAGCCAAACAGGCTCGTACGGTTATTTTGCTGACCACACCCAACACAACAGGGAAAATAAGTGTTGGACACTTAAAGCATTTTTTATCAGTAACTGTTGAGAGTAATGCCTCTCACCAAGAATGGAATACAGGAATAAGGCAAACCAACAGGAAGTAGCAGTGCCACTTACAAAACAAAAGTCTCCACCCCAAAAGTTCTCATCTTAACATGTGTTTATTGATGATCCTTAGAATATGCACAAAATGAAAGATGTATTTGGTGAATTTAAGACAATTCAAAGGGAAAATGGGCCACATTGAGAGTTAAGGCTCATGAACAAACTTTCTACAGTTTTTCATCAGACACAACAGTGGATCCACCTAAACAGAACTAAATCCTACAAACAAAAACCTCCAAATGATCGCCTGTAAGGAATGTTCTTTCGTAAAATAGAGAACTTTTTTAGGTCTTTAGATTTTTTGTAAACTGCAAGTGTCAAATATTAAGTTCTTAGGACTTACTGATAACGCTTTGGGAGCACTCAGGGTACACTTTGATTAAGACAGAAAAGGAAATATGCATTTATAAAACATTTCCATTTTTTGAATAATTCAAAGCTATGACGCTACTGGAGCAGGATCAAAATCATAAGGCAGCTTTGGCGTACCAGGAACAAACTGGTAGGGCCAAACGATCCTTTAAAATCACAACAAGTAAAACCTGTTTTCTTCTCTGTTCTATTACATAAATGAATATAAGTATGGATTTAAGTGCATTTTTAAAGAAAATTATGAGTTTTATCTTGCTAAATCGCAGTTAAACACTGACTTCCTACAACCAACCCAAATTGGCTCTGTGGCCAGATGATGCTACCCGTCAGTTAAGTGACGTCATGTGTTCATGGCTGTTGGAATGATGAACTTTGAATGACTTACTGGCAAAATCAGCAGATCAACACAAAACCAAAGGCCAGATACAGATGAGTCTGTGAGGCACTGAAGTGAAGAAGAGCTTAGCAACCAGAGGAAAGGCTGTAAAGATATGTGTGTGAGATGCAGCTGGTCAGCTCAGTCTGTGATGTTACTAACACTGACACTAGCGGAACCTGATAGGCTGCGTTTCACGCTAACCACCACAGTCTGCAGGGGCATCTCCTTCTAAACACACCCCAACCTCACAGACAACCACAGTCAGGCCTTTTTTGAATGAACCAGCCTCATGGAACAGTCAAAGCAGAAAAGAACCATTTTTTAGGAACACAGGTTTGACTAACTTGGGCAAAGTTATGCAACAAATCGTAAATGGATTCTCAATGTCGATGAGTGATGATTTGATGCCTAGTGTCTTGTGTTTGACACATCGTTTTTTTCTTACTGATGTAAATCTATAATGATTGATTGTGTTACATATGTGTTATTCTTACTCTTGCCTGATTGAAATAAACCATTTCTAATCTAATCTAATCTAATCTAATCTAATCTAATTGAAATAGTGTCATGTCATAAAAACCCATCAGAATGTCATGGCATGAACCTCTTTTTCAGGACCACATGCATCCTGATAGGAAAACGTCACCTCCTGAACGATAGAAAAGGCACGTCAGAGAAAGGATAAATTCATCAATATAATCATAATACAAATGTTTTCAGCCCATGTCGCTACATACCTGCAATAGGGTTTAAACATTTCATTACTTTGAGAAACTCATCTACTAAAAAATACTTTATAAAATGTGTTTTTAGGAGAAAATCAATTAGAATGTTGGGGAAAAACATCTTAAATCCAGCCTATCCCACAGCATGTGACAAACTGGACAACTTTTACAGAATTTTAAGAATTAATGTTTTCAATTAGTCTGAACTATTTATTTTCATGGTGTTTTTATTTTTCTGTGCATATTACTTTATCAGAAAACTTTAATGGGCCATGGACCCAAAACATGTGAATGGAATATGAAATTCATAAATCCTAAATTCTAAGCCAAAAAAAATATTTAAATGTGTGGAGGAAATAGGCTACTAATGTAACATTTAAGATGTCCTAAAAATGAAACACCCCATTCTCCTGAGTGTGGTAAGTGTATGGTGTAGTATTTGTAGGGATAATGTAAGTTACACACACTTATGACATGCTGGTGATGCTGTAGTATGGTGTCCTTATGCTACAATCTAGTCCAGGGTTGGGCAAATTTTTCGGATCGTGGGCCACAAAAGGTTCTAAAATATGAGAGACGGGTCAGATCGAGTGCAGATGCGCGGAGAGTTATAGTATAAGAGAAAGAAATAACATGGAATCTGGACGAAAACATTTTTTCATTTTGATTGAAAATTAATAAATATATCTTTTTAAACAGATTTTTTTGTTGTTGTTATTTCAAAACCAATGGCTTTTGTTCTCATTTTAGAGCCAGTTGCACCAATGATGTCCCTCATCCATCCAACTTCCACTGCTCATCCGGGACTTCCTTCTCCTTGTTCACTTCCTACAGCTGCTCTGGGACAGGACACGCCCAGGACATGGTGGGTCTTCCCCGGGGCCTCCACCGAGTGGGACATGCCCAGAACACCTCCCCATGGAGGCGTCCAGGAGGCATCCAGACCAGATGGCTGAGCCACCTCAACTGGCTCCTCTGAATGTGGAGGAGAACCTCCACAAGCTTCTGGTAACCAAGCTTCTCATCCTATCTCTAAGGGAGCGCCCAGCCACCCTACTGAGGAAATATTTCAGCCGCTTGTATCCGGGACCTCGTTCTTTTGGTCATGACCCAGAGCTCATGACCATAGGTGAATATTGGAGCGTAGATCGACGGTAAATAGAGTTTTTCTCATATTTCGATCTTTCATCACTAATGAATAAGATCCTTAGACCCCAAAATACTATAACTTCTCCACCTGGGGAAGGAGCACTCTATCTACCCAGAGAGGACAAACCACCTTTTTCCAATCAAGAACCATGACCTCAGACTTAGCTGTGCTGACCGTCATTCCACCCATTCTTTTACTGCAAACCATTCCAATGCATACTGGAGGCCCTGGTTCGATGTAGAAACAGGACAAAATCTGAACACCCCTGAGTAATACACCCTGGACCCCATTCTCCAGAGCATCCTCCACAGAACACGACGGGGGGATGCAGTTGAACGCCTTCACCAAATTCACCAAACACATGTGGACTGGATGAACGAATTCCCACAAACCCTCTGGAACCCTAAAGAGAGTCTAGAGTTGGCCCACAGTTCCACAACCAGGACGGAAACCGCACTGTTGTTCCTGGATTTAAGGTTCATTTATCAGCCACACTCTCCTCTCCAGTACCCTGGCATGTACTTTCCCAGGGAGGATGAGGAGTGTGATTCCCTGGTAGTTATAACACAGCTTCCGGTCCCCCTTCATGAAAAGGGGAATCACCACCCCCTGTCTGCCAGTCTACTGGTACAGCTGCCGACTGCCACGCAATGCTGCAGAGATGTTTTAGCAAAGACGCTCCCACAGCTTCCAGTGCCTTGAGGTGCTACTTCTAGTTTTCCCACTGCTGCTCTAGATCCTCTGGAGAGCAGCTGGATGGCTCACTGGACTGGGTGTTGGGCTGCCATCCAGGAAACCAGGGTTCCCAGGGCATGCATTGAGCTTTGCCCAGTGTGAGTCCTTCAGCAAGACCCTTGACGATGCTGCCTAACTGGGTCCCTGTGCCTTGATAAAACAGGGTTGGGTCATGATGGGCATCCAGCATCAAACCACCCTGCCAAATCAGCAATGTGAAACAGGGACCACTGATGTGGTAGACCAAAAGGTGACCGCTCTGGGTCATTTGGGGGACCCCGGAGCGTTCCCACACCAGGCGAGTGACGTAGTCTCTTCAGCATGTCCTGCCTCTTTCCCATGTGGGACATTCCTGGAACATCTCTCCAGGTGGGTGTTCAGGAGGCATCTGCACCAGATGCTTGAGCCACCTCAAACGGCTCCTTTCAACGAGGAGGAGCAGTGGCTCTTCCCGGAGTTCCCTCCGAGTGATCGAGCTACCCATCCTCGTCTCTAAGGGGGCGTCCAGCCACCTTAAGGGTGAAAGGGTGAAGCTCACAGCCCAGTAGCTATGATCTGTTTAGGGCTGGGGGGGTTTCCGGTGGGTGGGTAAGGTTTTTTTGTCGCTAGACCTTTAAAGGCTTTATTTAACTTCTAAAAAATTTGTTTGATTGAAAGATTTCCTAAGAATCAGAAAACAGTCTATGGAATATTTTCCAATATAATCTTTTCGTAACTTGAATAGCCTAAATTTCTTTCTGAAATCTCTGTTTTCTGTTGGAAAATTCAGGTTAGCTCATTTTCATCAATAAGTTTTATTATCCTGGACACTTTTATTCCAATACAACTTTTCACCTCACGGTTGTATTTTATGGAACAATTCGCACAAACAGAGATAGCACTGAACATCTGTTTGTAGATTGTTCTGTAGTCTCTGTTGTTTGTGACGCAGAGACGTCAGGCATGTTTGGGAAAAATGTTACTGTAATTACAAATAGAATACTGCCAGCTATATCATTTTTATATGTTGGGTTGGGGTTATTGTAATTTTATTTGTAATTTCTTTTTTATTCTTAAATTTTTTCCTCAGGTTCCTTACATTCTAAAACTAATCAACTGTCTTACAGTGTAAATCTTTTTATTCTTACATTTTTTCCACAGGTTTCCTACATTCTAAAATTGATAAACTGTTTTACAGTGTAATTTTTTTATTCTTAAATTTTTTCCTCCGGTTTCCTACATTCTGAAATGAATCAACTGTCTTACAGTGTAATTTTTTTTATTCTTACATTTTTTCCTCAGGTTTCCTACATTCTAAAATTGATAAACTGTTTTACAGTGTAATTTTTTTATTCTTAAATTTTTTCCTCCAGTTTCCTACATTGTAAAATTAATCAACTGTCTTACAGTGTAATTTTTTTTAATTCTTACATTTTTTCCTCAGGTTTCCTACTTTCTAAAACTAATCAACTGTCTTACAATGTAAATCTTTTTATTCTTACCTTTTTTCCTCAGGTTTCCTACATTCTAAAATTAATCAACTGTCTTACAGTGTAAATTTTTTTTATTCTTACATTTTTCCTCAGGTTTCCTACATTCTAAAATTAATCAACTGTCTTACAGTGTAAATTTTTTTTATTCTTACACTTTTTCCTCAGGTTTCCTACATTCTAAAATTAATCAACTGTCCTACAGTGTACATTTTTTTATTCTTTCATTTTTTCCACCGGTTTCCTACATTCTAAAATTAATCAACTGTCCTACAGTGTTAATTTTTTATTCTTACATTTTTTCCTCAGGTTTCCTACATTCTAAAATTGATCATGTTTTTTTGTCTTCCTTCCAAAAAGATCGTTTCACTGAGCGTTTACCGACAGTGATGAACTATCTTTCTTCCAAGTTTAATAAAATCGGTTATGACTGCTTTCTTTCTTTGACCTGTCAGGTCCTTGTCACGGGGTTTAGATGGAGGTTGTGGGACCCTGTGCCGAAAAGAATCCATGCTCGGTTCCAAAAGCGGGAGTGGTGGTCTGCCTGTCAACTCCTGTTTTGTGAGGCAAGTTTCATTTGTGCTGAATTTACCGAGGACGTTGCCTGAAACGTCGCGATATTCTTGCACCATGACTGAGTTCAAGTGTTTTTTTGTTTCTTTTTGAGTTGGAGCATGTTCAGGATCTGTCTTCTGCTCATGCATTTTGGCCATTTCTTGCTCCTTTTCTAAATGCCATTTATCGTAAATTTCCTGCTCTCTCTCTGCTTTAGTCTTTTTTACATATTGACCATCATGTTGACTAACATGCAGACGTTTCCCTTCTCTGTTATAGACTTCCAAAGTTGCAAACGGTGGTGAGTATCTTAGCTGCTTCTCTTTGTTGTCCCAATTTACGGCACGTTGATGAAGTGCTTCCTTATTAACGTCCCGATATTCTGGTTTTAAGAGTGAAGCCCTGAGCAGTCTTTTCTTGTCTTGAGAAATAGGAGGCAATTCAAGCTTACTTGGCTTTTTTTGTCCTACTTTTGAACTTCCCAGGATGTCAAGTTTTTCTTCCGTCATTCTTAGACGTGGCAGTTCAGCCCACTGGGAAACGTTGAATGCCCCACGACGAGGATGGTATTGTCTTTTAAAATCGCGATACTCGTCTTCCATCATCATGGCATTGATTTTTCTCGTTTCTTCGTCTGTCTTGAACAATTTCCTTCGTTCCTCTCTTTTTATTTCTTTTTGTCTCTGCTCTTCCCATTTCTGTTTCAAGGCAAGGTCTTGAGCCTCTTTCTTTTTCATGAGCTGCTCTTCCCTGTACAATTTTTCTGCTTGGTTTCTCTTTCGCTCTTCCTCTTTCTTCATTTGAAGCTGCTCAATCTTTTCTGCTTCTTTTATTTTAGCCAAACGCCTTCTCTCTTCAGTGTCACGCAGTTTCTTGAGCGCAGCTTGTTCTTCAATTTGGAGTTTCATCTCCCGAAAGCGCCTTTTTTCCTCAATGTCATCCAGTTTCTCTTGGCGGCGGACTTTCTTTAAAGCCTGTTGAGCTTCCTTCCTTGAACGAACCTCTTCATCTCTTGGCTTTTCGTCCCATTTCAATTGAAGCCGTTCTTCGGTCGCCTCTTTCTCTTTTCTGAGGGAAGTTGGACATTTACCACGTTGATAAAGTATGTTCCCATACATGTCCTGATAGTAGGGAGCCAGTATTAAGGCCATGTTCTTTCTTTTTTCGTCATCTTCTTCTGAACTTAGGTCAGCTTCCTTCATTTGAAACTGCTGTTCATCAAACATTTCCGGACTTTTCTCTCCTTTGGCCTTTTCACTTTGTTTCACACCAGCCAAACCCTGTTCCCTTAGTTCACGCAAGTGCCTTTTTTCCGCAATTTCATCAAGTTGCTTTTGATGGCGGACTTTCTTCAGAGCCTCTCGATGTTCCCTTTGAGCACGGAGATCTTCTTTCTCTTGATCTTCTTCCCGTTTTCTCTGGAGCTCAAGAAGTCTCTTGTTGTTCATTTCCTCCATTTTTTTCTTTTTCTTAGCCTGTACCAATTCATCATTGACTGGTTTTACTTCAGTCAAATAATAATTGAGTTCAGCCGCTGTTGGTTTTCTGTGAATCATTGTCCAGTTGTTTGTTCCTTTCAAAAAACCTGTTGCTTGTTTTGCTTGTCTTTTCTTTAGTTTTTCTGTTTTTAACAGAATTCGTGAATGCAGGTTTGGTTAAATATGTTGTGTTCAAGAAACCTTTTGATGATGCGATATTGTCAAATTTTGTGTCAAATGTGCATCATAGTGACATGTTGTGATGTCATTATGTCACATTGAACATGCTGTTGTCATCTGTCTGACTTTGTGACTCCAGTGACTGATGATGACATCATCAGCCTGCTGTTGTCATCTGTCTGACTTTGTGACTCCAGTAAGTGATGATGACATCATCAGTCTACTGGAGTCACAATGTCCTTGTGACATCATCAGTCTGGTAATGTCAGCAGTCTGACATTGGCTGTGTCTGAATTCATTCACTACTCACTATAAAGTGCGTTCGCCATTTTGTAGTGATGGCCGAATCCAGAATTACAAAATCGAGTGCACTAGAAATGTCCCAAAATCCTCTGCGAAAAACAAATGTAAATCGATGGTAACTACATTGGAAAAGAAAGACCACAATGCATTGCGTTTGAATAATTTTCAAGTTGGCAGAAGCAAGTCGCTCAATGGAGACATAAATGTAAGTATTTAAGTATTTGTAGTAGAATATAACATTATTACAAATATAATATAATATTGTCGCGGCCGTCGTACCACATAGGCCTAGATGGAGCAAAACTCAGCTTTGCTAACTAGCAAGGTTCTAGCGTCTATCGCCTAAGCTACTCTGGCAAAAGAATGAGCTGACCCGTGTCTCATACGCTGCAGGACTCCGGGTAGCTGGAGAGTTCAGGAGGTGTAATAAAAAGGCAGAGTCCAATGCACTTTGCAGAATGTTTTAATATGCCAGCTTAACATTCATCACATTCAACAGATTGAACATTGCAAACGTCTTGCGTAGCAACACCCAACTCACTCATGGTTCAACAGAACCAAACCTAACACCCACAATTCACTGGTGCTGTGTGCAGGATCACTAAAATATTATATAATATATGTCATATTAGATAATTATTTTTACCGAGGATGTATGAATATACATCCTCCTGGAGCTTTTCAGTTTTGCTAACGCTATTGCTCTGCTAACGCTAAGGCTGTTGTTTTGCTAACATTATTGTATTGCTAACGCTAAAGCAATTGTTTTGCTACCGCTATTGTTTTGCTAACGCTAACGCTGTTGTTTTGCTAACATCATTGTTTTGCTAACGCTATTGTTTTGCTAACATTATTGTTTTGCTAACACTAACGCAATTGTTTTGCTAACACTAACGCAATTGTTTTGCTAATGCTGTTGTTTTGCTAACATTATTGTTTTGCTAACGCTATTGTTTGGCTAACATTATTGTTTTGCTAATGCTAACGCTAACGCTGTTCTTTTGCTGACATTATTGTTTTGCTAACGCTAATGCTGTTGTTCTGCTAACATTATTGTTTTGCTAACGCTTTTGTTTAGCTAATGTTATTGTATGGCTAACTTTAGTGTTTTGCGTTGAAGGCCTGAAATATTCATAGTAGATAATAAAATAAGGGGTTTTTTACCTGTAGTCATGAGTTGATAAGACATTTTTACAATATGTTTACACACGTAGGGACAGACGAGGACGTACACATTTTGATCTGCCTGCGGATGGCGAAGAGGGCCTGTTTTCAGTTAAACACTGCGCCTCAGCTGAGATGTTTATTAATTCATCATTAAACTGTTAATTATTGTCTTTGGGTTAATTTTTTTTTTTTTTTTCCTATTTAGAGCCGTGATACAGGTGACCCACCTCATTAGTCCAGCCAGAGTAGCCAAGAAGTGGGAGAATGTAAAGAAAACATAGGTTTGGGACATGAAGGTCTAGACAGTTCCTTGTAGTTTCAATTATTTCTTTGTTCACAAGTGTCTGATTTGAAGGAACTTATAAGGCCTCCCACTGGCAGTGGCACTGAAGCAGAGAAACCCTTAGCAGCTTTGTGGAAGTGGTTCTTCTTAATGAATGAAGCCATTGGCAGCAGAACATCAGTGAGGCCTCATCCTGGGAGAAGGGCCTTCCACATCCTCTGAACCACCCCCTGCCTCAGTGTCACAAGAGCAGGGGCAGACAGGGAAGAGGAAGAGACAGAAGAGGCTTCTTCAGCCAAGAGGCCACTGCGTGGCGGCATATTCAGTCTGCTGGAGAAGGCAGAGAGGAGGAAAGGGCAACATTTACTTTTTATGCATTTTAAGAATAATCACAGTCCTGAAGAGCCGTTCATCTGACAGTTGGAGCTGACAGGAAACAAGAGATTTGTCCTCGCAGGCGGATGCCACTTTGGTCATGCTGCTGGTACCTGGTGTTGTCCTCCTGCTGTCTCTCAACATCTGTGGGCTCCAAGCAGACCCCTTCACTGATGCACTGACCATGACTGATGGTGCAGGATGGAGCTGAATTATCCTAACTGCAAAGGTTGGTTATACTTCCAACGTCTCTAGAAATATTGCTCTCCATCTTGTCTTTATCATCTCAAATGCTCTCTCCACCACAGAACGTGCCCTGGCGTGGTGTCGGGAGTAACAGGGCGCAAACACATTCCTTACGGGTTCCTGTAGGATGTCAGCAGCGTGATGGGATGCACAATACAGGGATACCCACTGTCACCCAAAATGATGAATCCTTCAGGTGTTTGATCAAAATTGGTCTGTTTCACAGAACCCGTGACCGAGGACTGATCCTGGACACCCACCAAAAATATGTAAAAATGTGGCATTAGAGTCACATACAGCCTGCATTTGGATTGAATAAAAAAGCTTCCTGTTAGAATAACAAGCTGCATTTTCTTTTGGGGTCTTTATTCTTATGTGGCAGACGTTGATCCTCACGACCTTTTTGAAAGCAGCAGATCCAGTGAGCTGCTCAAAACCAGCAGCGACTAATGGCAGTTCATCCACACTGGAGACCAGCATGACGCTGCGCATCAGCTGGAGGATGTGGTCTGCTGTTCTGTGGACAATGTCACTCACAGTGGAGCGTGGCATGTCAAAGGCCATGGCTGATACACGGTAAGATGTGCCATAACACAGCTTCCGGTCCCCCTTCATGAAAAGGGGAATCACCACCCCCTGTCTGCCAGTCTACTGGTACAGTTGCCGACTGCCACGCAATGCTGCAGAGATGTTTTAGCAAAGACGCTCCCTCAGCTTCCAGTGCCTTGAGGTGCTACTTCTAGTTTTCCCACTGCTGCTCTAGATCCTCTGGAGAGCAGCTGGATGGCTCAGTGGTTTCAATCCAGGAAACCAGGGTTCCCAGGGCATGCATTGAGCTTTGCCCAGTGTGAGTCCTTCAGCAAGACCCTTGACGATGCTGCCTAACTGGGTCCCTGTGCCTTGATAAAACAGGGTTGGGTCATGATGGGCATCCAGCATCAAACCACCCTGCCAAATCAGCAATGTGAAACAGGGACCACTGATGTGGTAGACCAAAAGGTGACCGCTCTGGGTCATCTGGGGGGACCCCGAAGCGTTCCCACACCAGGCGAGTGACGTAGTCTCTTCAGCATGTCCTGCCTCTTTCCCATGTGGGACATTCCTGGAACATCTCTCCAGGTGGGTGTTCAGGAGGCATCTGCACCAGATGCTTGAGCCAGCTCAAACGACTCCTCTCAACGAGGAGGAGCAGTGGCTCTTCCCGGAGTTCCCTCCGAGTGATCGAGCTACCCATCCTCGTCTCTAAGGGGGCGTCCAGCCACCTTAAGGGTGAAAGGGTGAAGCTCACAGCCCAGTAGCTATGATCTGTTTAGGGCTGGGGGGGGTTTCCGGTGGGTGGGTAAGGTTTTTTTGTCGCTAGACCTTTAAAGGCTTTATTTAACTTCTAAAAAATTTGTTTGATTGAAAGATTTCCTAAGAATCAGAAAACAGTCTATGGAATATTTTCCAATATAATCTTTTCGTAACTTGAATAGCCTAAATTTCTTTCTGAAATCTCTGTTTTCTGTTGGAAAATTCAGGTTAGCTCATTTTCATCAATAAGTTTTATTATCCTGGACACTTTTATTCCAATACAACTTTTCACCTCACGGTTGTATTTTATGGAACAATTTGTACAAACAGAGATAGCACTGAACATCTGTTTGTAGATTGTTCTGTAGTCTCTGTTGTTTGGAGTGACGCAGAGACGTCAGGCATGTTTGGGAAAAATGTTACTGTAATTACAAATAGAATACTGCCAGCTATATCATTTTTATATGTTGGGTTAGGGTTATTGTAATTTTATTTGTAATTTCTTTTTTATTCTTACATTTTGTCCTCTGGTTTCATACATTCTAAAATTGATAAACGGTTTTACGGTGTAAATTTTTTTATTCTTACATTTTTTTCCTAAGGTTTCCTACATTCTAAAATTGATAAACTGTTTTAAAGTGTACTTTTTTTTATTCTTACATTTTCCCTCTGGTTTCCTACATTCTAAAATTGATAAACTGTCTTACAGTGTAATTTTTTTTTATTCTTACATTTTTTCCTCCAGTTTCCTACTTTCTAAAACTAATCAACTGTCTTACAGTGTAAATCTTTTTATTCTTACATTTTTTCCTCAGGTTTCCTACATTCTAAAATTGATAAACTGTTTTACAGTGTAATTTTTTTATTCTTAAATTTTTTCCTCCGGTTTCCTATATTCTAAAATTAATCAACTGTCTTACAGTGTAATTTTTTTTTATTCTTACATTTTTTCCTCCAGGTTCCTACTTTCTAAAACTAATCAACTGTCTTACAGTGTAAATCTTTTTATTCTTACCTTTTTTCCTCAGGTTTCCTACATTCTAAAATTGATCAACTGTCTTACAATGTACATTTTTTTATTCTTACTTTTTTCCTCAGGTTTCCTACATTCTAAAATTAATCAACTGTCTTACAGTGTAAATTTTTTCTTCAGGTTTCCTACATTCTAATATTGATCAACTGTCCTACAGTGTACATTTTTTTATTCTTATATTTTCCCCTCAGGTTTCCTACATTCTAAAATTAATCAACTGTCTTACAATGTACATTTTTTTATTCTTACATTTTTTCCTCAGGTTTCCTACATTCTAAAATTAATCAACTGTCCTACAGTGTTAATTTTTTATTCTTACATTTTTTCCTCAGGTTTCCTACATTCTAAAATTAATCAACTGTCCTACAGTGTTAATTTTTTATTCTTACATTTTTTCCTCAGGTTTCCTACATTCTAATATTGATCATGGTTTTTTGTCTTCCTTCCAAAAAGATCGTTTCACTGAGCGTTTACCGACAGTGATGAACTATCTTTCTTCCAAGTTTAATAAAATCGGTTATGACTGCTTTCTTTCTTTGACCTGTCAGGTCCTTGTCACGGGGTTTAGATGGAGGTTGTGGGACCCTGTGCCGAAAAGAATCCAGGCTCGGTTCCATAAGCGGGAGTGGTGGTCTGCCTGTCAACTCCTGTTTTGTGAGGCAAGTTTCATTTGTGCTGAATTTACCGAGGACGTTGCCTGAAACGTCGCGATATTCTTGCACCATGACTGAGTTCAAGTGTTTTCTTGTTTCTTTTTGAGTTGGAGCATGTTCAGGATCTGTCTTCTGCTCATGCATTTTGGCCATTTCTTGCTCCTTTTCTAAATGCCATTTATCGTAAATTTCCTGCTCTCTCTCTGCTTTAGTCTTTTTTACATATTGACCATCATGTTGACTAACATGCAGACGTTTCCCTTCTCTGTTATAGACTTCCAAAGTTGCAAACGGTGGTGAGTATCTTAGCTGCTTCTCTTTGTTGTCCCAATTTACGGCACGTTGATGAAGTGCTTCCTTATTAACGTCCCGATATTCTGGTTTTAAGAGTGAAGCCCTGAGCAGTCTTTTCTTGTCTTGAGAAATAGGAGGCAATTCAAGCTTACTTGGCTTTTTTTGTCCTACTTTTGAACTTCCCAGGATGTCAAGTTTTTCTTCCGTCATTCTTAGACGTGGCAGTTCAGCCCACTGGGAAACGTTGAATGCCCCACGACGAGGATGGTATTGTCTTTTAAAATCGCGATACTCGTCTTCCATCATCATGGCATTGATTTTTCTCGTTTCTTCGTCTGTCTTGAACAATTTCCTTCGTTCCTCTCTTTTTATTTCTTTTTGTCTCTGCTCTTCCCATTTCTGTTTCAAGGCAAGGTCTTGAGCCTCTTTCTTTTTCATGAGCTGCTCTTCCCTGTACAATTTTTCTGCTTGGTTTCTCTTTCGCTCTTCCTCTTTCTTCATTTGAAGCTGCTCAATCTTTTCTGCTTCTTTTATTTTAGCCAAACGCCTTCTCTCTTCAGTGTCACGCAGTTTCTTGAGCGCAGCTTGTTCTTCAATTTGGAGTTTCATCTCCCGAAAGCGCCTTTTTTCCTCAATGTCATCCAGTTTCTCTTGGCGGCGGACTTTCTTTAAAGCCTGTTGAGCTTCCTTCCTTGAACGAACCTCTTCATCTCTTGGCTTTTCGTCCCATTTCAATTGAAGCCGTTCTTCGGTCGCCTCTTTCTCTTTTCTGAGGGAAGTTGGACATTTACCACGTTGATAAAGTATGTTCCCATACATGTCCTGATAGTAGGGAGCCAGTATTAAGGCCATGTTCTTTCTTTTTTCGTCATCTTCTTCTGAACTTAGGTCAGCTTCCTTCATTTGAAACTGCTGTTCATCAAACATTTCCGGACTTTTCTCTCCTTTGGCCTTTTCACTTTGTTTCACACCAGCCAAACCCTGTTCCCTTAGTTCACGCAAGTGCCTTTTTTCCGCAATTTCATCAAGTTGCTTTTGATGGCGGACTTTCTTCAGAGCCTCTCGATGTTCCCTTTGAGCACGGAGATCTTCTTTCTCTTGATCTTCTTCCCGTTTTCTCTGGAGCTCAAGAAGTCTCTTGTTGTTCATTTCCTCCATTTTTTTCTTTTTCTTAGCCTGTACCAATTCATCATTGACTGGTTTTACTTCAGTCAAATAATAATTGAGTTCAGCCGCTGTTGGTTTTCTGTGAATCATTGTCCAGTTGTTTGTTCCTTTCAAAAAACCTGTTGCTTGTTTTGCTTGTCTTTTCTTTAGTTTTTCTGTTTTTAACAGAATTCGTGAATGCAGGTTTGGTTAAATATGTTGTGTTCAAGAAACCTTTTGATGATGCGATATTGTCAAATTTTGTGTCAAATGTGCATCATAGTGACATGTTGTGATGTCATTATGTCACATTGAACATGCTGTTGTCATCTGTCTGACTTTGTGACTCCAGTGACTGATGATGACATCATCAGCCTGCTGTTGTCATCTGTCTGACTTTGTGACTCCAGTAAGTGATGATGACATCATCAGTCTACTGGAGTCACAATGTCCTTGTGACATCATCAGTCTGGTAATGTCAGCAGTCTGACATTGGCTGTGTCTGAATTCATTCACTACTCACTATAAAGTGCGTTCGCCATTTTGTAGTGATGGCCGAATCCAGAATTACAAAATCGAGTGCACTAGAAATGTCCCAAAATCCTCTGCGAAAAACAAATGTAAATCGATGGTCACTACATTGGAAAAGAAAGACCACAATGCATTGCGTTTGAATAATTTTCAAGTTGGCAGAAGCAAGTCGCTCAATGGAGACATAAATGTAAGTATTTAAGTATTTGTAGTAGAATATAACATTATTACAAATATAATATAATATTGTCGCGGCCGTCGTACCACATAGGCCTAGATGGAGCAAAACTCAGCTTTGCTAACTAGCAAGGTTCTAGCGTCTATCGCCTAAGCTACTCTGGCAAAAGAATGAGCTGACCCGTGTCTCATACGCTGCAGGACTCCGGGTAGCTGGAGAGTTCAGGAGGTGTAATAAAAAGGCAGAGTCCAATGCACTTTGCAGAATGTTTTAATATGCCAGCTTAACATTCATCACATTCAACAGATTGAACATTGCAAACGTCTTGCGTAGCAACACCCAACTCACTCATGGTTCAACAGAACCAAACCTAACACCCACAATGCACTGGTGCTATGTGCAGGATCACTAAAATATTATATAATATATGTCATATTAGATAATTATTTTTACCGAGGATGTATGAATATACATCCTCTTGGAGCTTTTCAGTTTTGCTAACGCTATTGCTCTGCTAACGCTAAGGCTGTTGTTTTGCTAACATTATTGTATTGCTAACGCTAAAGCAATTGTTTTGCTACCGCTATTGTTTTGCTAACGCTAACGCTGTTGTTTTGCTAACATCATTGTTTTGCTAACGCTATTGTTTTGCTAACATTATTGTTTTGCTAACGCTATTGTATTGCTAGCGCTAACGCTTTTGTTTTGCTAACGCTAACGCTGTTGTTTTGCTAACATTATTGTTTTGCTAACGCTAACGCAATTGTTTTGCTAACGCTAACGCAATAGTTCTGCTAACGCTACCACTGTTGTTTTGCTAACATTATTGTTTTGCTAATGCTATTGTTTGGCTAACATTTTTGTTTTGCTAACGATAACGCTGTTGTGTTGCTAACGCTGTTGTTCTGCTGACATTATTGTTTTGCTAACGCTTTTGCTTTGCTAATGGTATTGTTTTGCTAACTTTAGTGTTTTGCGTTGAAGGCCTGGAATATTCATAGTAGATAATAAAATAAGTGATTTTTACCTGTAGTCATGAGTTGATAAGACATTTTTACAATATGTTTACACACACAGGGACAGACGAGGACGTAAACATTTTGATCTGCCTGCGGATGGCGAAGAGGGCCTGTTTTCAGGCAAACACTGCGCCTAACACCCACAATGCACTGGTGCTGTGTGCAGGATCACTAAAATATAATATAATATATGTCATATTGCAGCATACAATTACAGCATACATGCTGCCTAACTGGGTCCCTGTGCCTTGATAAAACAGGGTTGGGTCATGACGGGCATCCAGCATCAAACCACCCTGCCAAATCAGCAATGTGAAACAGGGACCACTGATGTGGTAGACCAAAAGGTGACCGCTCTGGGTCATCTGGGGGGACCCTGAAGCGTTCCCACACCAGGCGAGTGACGTAGTCTCTTCAGCATGTCCTGCCTCTTTCCCATGTGGGACATTCCTGGAACATCTCTCCAGGTGGGTGTTCAGGAGGCATCTGCACCAGAGGCTTGAGGCACCTCAAACGGCTCCTTTCAACGAGGAGGAGCAGTGGCTCTTCCCGGAGTTCCCTCCGAGTGATCGAGCTACCCATCCTCGTCTCTAAGGGGGCGTCCAGCCACCTTAAGGGTGAAAGGGTGAAGCTCACAGCCCAGTAGCTATGATCTGTTTAGGGCTGGGGGGGGTTTCCGGTGGGTGGGTAAGGTTTTTTTGTCGCTAGACCTTTAAAGGCTTTATTTAACTTCTAAAAAATTTGTTTGATTGAAAGATTTCCTAAGAATCAGAAAACAGTCTATGGAATATTTTCCAATATAATCTTTTCGTAACTTGAATAGCCTAAATTTCTTTCTGAAATCTCTGTTTTCTGTTGGAAAATTCAGGTTAGCTCATTTTCATCAATAAGTTTTATTATCCTGGACACTTTTATTCCAATACAACTTTTCACCTCACGGTTGTATTTTATGGAACAATTCGTACAAACAGAGATAGCACTGAACATCTGTTTGTAGATTGTTCTGTAGTCTCTGTTGTTTGGAGTGACGCAGAGACGTCAGGCATGTTTGGGAAAAATGTTACTGTAATTACAAATAGAATACTGCCAGCTATATCATTTTTATATATCGGGTTAGGGTTATAGTTATTTTAACTGTAATTTATTTATTCTTACATTTTTTATGTAAGGTGTCCTACATTCTAATATTGATTACCTGTTTTACAGTGTAATATTTTCTTTATTCTTACATTTTCCCTCTGGTTTCCTACATTCTAAAAATGATCAATTGTCTTACAGTGTAAATTTTTTTATTCTTACATTTTTCCCTCAGGTTTCCTAATTTCTAAAATTAATCAACTGTTTTACAGTGTACATTTTTTTTTCTTACATTTTTCCCTCAGGTTTCCTACATTAAAATGAATCAACTGTTTTACAGTGTAAATTTTTTTATTCTTACATTTTTCCTCAGATTTCCTGCATTCTAAAATTAATCAACTATCTTACAGTGTAAATTTTTTCTTCAGGTTTCCTACATTCTAAAATTAATCAACTGTCTTACAGTGTAAATTATTTTATTCTTACATTTTTTCCTCAGGTTTCCTACATTCTAAAATTAAACAACTGTCCTACAGTGTTAATTTTTTATTCTTACATTTTTTCCTCAGGTTTCCTACATTCTAAAATTGATCATGTTTTTTTGTCTTCCTTCCAAAAAGATCGTTTCACTGAGCGTTTACCGACAGTGATGAACTATCTTTCTTCCAAGTTTAATAAAATCGGTTATGACTGCTTTCTTTCTTTGACCTGTCAGGTCCTTGTCACGGGGTTTAGATGGAGGTTGTGGGACCCTGTGCCGAAAAGAATCCATGCTCGGTTCCATAAGCGGGAGTGGTGGTATGCCTGTCAACTTCTGTTTTGTGAGGCAAGTTTCATTTGTGCTGAATTTACCGAGGACGTTGCCTGAAACGTCGCGATATTCTTGCACCATGACTGAGTTCAAGTGTTTTCTTGTTTCTTTTTGAGTTGGAGCATGTTCAGGATCTGTCTTCTGCTCATGCATTTTGGCCATTTCTTGCTCCTTTTCTAAATGCCATTTATCGTAAATTTCCTGCTCTCTCTCTGCTTTAGTCTTTTTTACATATTGACCATCATGTTGACTAACATGCAGACGTTTCCCTTCTCTGTTATAGACTTCCAAAGTTGCAAACGGTGGTGAGTATCTTAGCTGCTTCTCTTTGTTGTCCCAATTTACGGCACGTTGATGAAGTGCTTCCTTATTAACGTCCCGATATTCTGGTTTTAAGAGTGAAGCCCTGAGCAGTCTTTTCTTGTCTTGAGAAATAGGAGGCAATTCAAGCTTACTTGGCTTTTTTTGTCCTACTTTTGAACTTCCCAGGATGTCAAGTTTTTCTTCCGTCATTCTTAGACGTGGCAGTTCAGCCCACTGGGAAACGTTGAATGCCCCACGACGAGGATGGTATTGTCTTTTAAAATCGCGATACTCGTCTTCCATCATCATGGCATTGATTTTTCTCGTTTCTTCGTCTGTCTTGAACAATTTCCTTCGTTCCTCTCTTTTTATTTCTTTTTGTCTCTGCTCTTCCCATTTCTGTTTCAAGGCAAGGTCTTGAGCCTCTTTCTTTTTCATGAGCTGCTCTTCCCTGTACAATTTTTCTGCTTGGTTTCTCTTTCGCTCTTCCTCTTTCTTCATTTGAAGCTGCTCAATCTTTTCTGCTTCTTTTATTTTAGCCAAACGCCTTCTCTCTTCAGTGTCACGCAGTTTCTTGAGCGCAGCTTGTTCTTCAATTTGGAGTTTCATCTCCCGAAAGCGCCTTTTTTCCTCAATGTCATCCAGTTTCTCTTGGCGGCGGACTTTCTTTAAAGCCTGTTGAGCTTCCTTCCTTGAACGAACCTCTTCATCTCTTGGCTTTTCGTCCCATTTCAATTGAAGCCGTTCTTCGGTCGCCTCTTTCTCTTTTCTGAGGGAAGTTGGACATTTACCACGTTGATAAAGTATGTTCCCATACATGTCCTGATAGTAGGGAGCCAGTATTAAGGCCATGTTCTTTCTTTTTTCGTCATCTTCTTCTGAACTTAGGTCAGCTTCCTTCATTTGAAACTGCTGTTCATCAAACATTTCCGGACTTTTCTCTCCTTTGGCCTTTTCACTTTGTTTCACACCAGCCAAACCCTGTTCCCTTAGTTCACGCAAGTGCCTTTTTTCCGCAATTTCATCAAGTTGCTTTTGATGGCGGACTTTCTTCAGAGCCTCTCGATGTTCCCTTTGAGCACGGAGATCTTCTTTCTCTTGATCTTCTTCCCGTTTTCTCTGGAGCTCAAGAAGTCTCTTGTTGTTCATTTCCTCCATTTTTTTCTTTTTCTTAGCCTGTACCAATTCATCATTGACTGGTTTTACTTCAGTCAAATAATAATTGAGTTCAGCCGCTGTTGGTTTTCTGTGAATCATTGTCCAGTTGTTTGTTCCTTTCAAAAAACCTGTTGCTTGTTTTGCTTGTCTTTTCTTTAGTTTTTCTGTTTTTAACAGAATTCGTGAATGCAGGTTTGGTTAAATATGTTGTGTTCAAGAAACCTTTTGATGATGCGATATTGTCAAATTTTGTGTCAAATGTGCATCATAGTGACATGTTGTGATGTCATTATGTCACATTGAACATGCTGTTGTCATCTGTCTGACTTTGTGACTCCAGTGACTGATGATGACATCATCAGCCTGCTGTTGTCATCTGTCTGACTTTGTGACTCCAGTAAGTGATGATGACATCATCAGTCTACTGGAGTCACAATGTCCTTGTGACATCATCAGTCTGGTAATGTCAGCAGTCTGACATTGGCTGTGTCTGAATTCATTCACTACTCACTATAAAGTGCGTTCGCCATTTTGTAGTGATGGCCGAATCCAGAATTACAAAATCGAGTGCACTAGAAATGTCCCAAAATCCTCTGCGAAAAACAAATGTAAATCGATGGTCACTACATTGGAAAAGAAAGACCACAATGCATTGCGTTTGAATAATTTTCAAGTTGGCAGAAGCAAGTCGCTCAATGGAGACATAAATGTAAGTATTTAAGTATTTGTAGTAGAATATAACATTATTACAAATATAATATAATATTGTCGCGGCCGTCGTACCACATAGGCCTAGATGGAGCAAAACTCAGCTTTGCTAACTAGCAAGGTTCTAGCGTCTATCGCCTAAGCTACTCTGGCAAAAGAATGAGCTGACCCGTGTCTCATACGCTGCAGGACTCCGGGTAGCTGGAGAGTTCAGGAGGTGTAATAAAAAGGCAGAGTCCAATGCACTTTGCAGAATGTTTTAATATGCCAGCTTAACATTCATCACATTCAACAGATTGAACATTGCAAACGTCTTGCGTAGCAACACCCAACTCACTCATGGTTCAACAGAACCAAACCTAACACCCACAATGCACTGGTGCTATGTGCAGGATCACTAAAATATTATATAATATATGTCATATTAGATAATTATTTTTACCGAGGATGTATGAATATACATCCTCTTGGAGCTTTTCAGTTTTGCTAACGCTATTGCTCTGCTAACGCTAAGGCTGTTGTTTTGCTAACATTATTGTATTGCTAACGCTAAAGCAATTGTTTTGCTACCGCTATTGTTTTGCTAACGCTAACGCTGTTGTTTTGCTAACATCATTGTTTTGCTAACGCTATTGTTTTGCTAACATTATTGTTTTGCTAACGCTATTGTATTGCTAGCGCTAACGCTTTTGTTTTGCTAACGCTAACGCTGTTGTTTTGCTAACATTATTGTTTTGCTAACGCTAACGCAATTGTTTTGCTAACGCTAACGCAATAGTTCTGCTAACGCTACCACTGTTGTTTTGCTAACATTATTGTTTTGCTAATGCTATTGTTTGGCTAACATTTTTGTTTTGCTAACGATAACGCTGTTGTGTTGCTAACGCTGTTGTTCTGCTGACATTATTGTTTTGCTAACGCTTTTGCTTTGCTAATGGTATTGTTTTGCTAACTTTAGTGTTTTGCGTTGAAGGCCTGGAATATTCATAGTAGATAATAAAATAAGTGATTTTTACCTGTAGTCATGAGTTGATAAGACATTTTTACAATATGTTTACACACACAGGGACAGACGAGGACGTAAACATTTTGATCTGCCTGCGGATGGCGAAGAGGGCCTGTTTTCAGGCAAACACTGCGCCTAACACCCACAATGCACTGGTGCTGTGTGCAGGATCACTAAAATATAATATAATATATGTCATATTGCAGCATACAATTACAGCATACATGCTGCCTAACTGGGTCCCTGTGCCTTGATAAAACAGGGTTGGGTCATGACGGGCATCCAGCATCAAACCACCCTGCCAAATCAGCAATGTGAAACAGGGACCACTGATGTGGTAGACCAAAAGGTGACCGCTCTGGGTCATCTGGGGGGACCCTGAAGCGTTCCCACACCAGGCGAGTGACGTAGTCTCTTCAGCATGTCCTGCCTCTTTCCCATGTGGGACATTCCTGGAACATCTCTCCAGGTGGGTGTTCAGGAGGCATCTGCACCAGAGGCTTGAGGCACCTCAAACGGCTCCTTTCAACGAGGAGGAGCAGTGGCTCTTCCCGGAGTTCCCTCCGAGTGATCGAGCTACCCATCCTCGTCTCTAAGGGGGCGTCCAGCCACCTTAAGGGTGAAAGGGTGAAGCTCACAGCCCAGTAGCTATGATCTGTTTAGGGCTGGGGGGGGGTTTCCGGTGGGTGGGTAAGGTTTTTTTGTCGCTAGACCTTTAAAGGCTTTATTTAACTTCTAAAAAATTTGTTTGATTGAAAGATTTCCTAAGAATCAGAAAACAGTCTATGGAATATTTTCCAATATAATCTTTTCGTAACTTGAATAGCCTAAATTTCTTTCTGAAATCTCTGTTTTCTGTTGGAAAATTCAGGTTAGCTCATTTTCATCAATAAGTTTTATTATCCTGGACACTTTTATTCCAATACAACTTTTCACCTCACGGTTGTATTTTATGGAACAATTCGTACAAACAGAGATAGCACTGAACATCTGTTTGTAGATTGTTCTGTAGTCTCTGTTGTTTGGAGTGACGCAGAGACGTCAGGCATGTTTGGGAAAAATGTTACTGTAATTACAAATAGAATACTGCCAGCTATATCATTTTTATATATCGGGTTAGGGTTATAGTTATTTTAACTGTAATTTATTTATTCTTACATTTTTTATGTAAGGTGTCCTACATTCTAATATTGATTACCTGTTTTACAGTGTAATATTTTCTTTATTCTTACATTTTCCCTCTGGTTTCCTACATTCTAAAAATGATCAATTGTCTTACAGTGTAAATTTTTTTATTCTTACATTTTTCCCTCAGGTTTCCTAATTTCTAAAATTAATCAACTGTTTTACAGTGTACATTTTTTTTTCTTACATTTTTCCCTCAGGTTTCCTACATTAAAATGAATCAACTGTTTTACAGTGTAAATTTTTTTATTCTTACATTTTTCCTCAGATTTCCTGCATTCTAAAATTAATCAACTATCTTACAGTGTAAATTTTTTCTTCAGGTTTCCTACATTCTAAAATTAATCAACTGTCTTACAGTGTAAATTATTTTATTCTTACATTTTTTCCTCAGGTTTCCTACATTCTAAAATTAAACAACTGTCCTACAGTGTTAATTTTTTATTCTTACATTTTTTCCTCAGGTTTCCTACATTCTAAAATTGATCATGTTTTTTTGTCTTCCTTCCAAAAAGATCGTTTCACTGAGCGTTTACCGACAGTGATGAACTATCTTTCTTCCAAGTTTAATAAAATCGGTTATGACTGCTTTCTTTCTTTGACCTGTCAGGTCCTTGTCACGGGGTTTAGATGGAGGTTGTGGGACCCTGTGCCGAAAAGAATCCATGCTCGGTTCCATAAGCGGGAGTGGTGGTATGCCTGTCAACTTCTGTTTTGTGAGGCAAGTTTCATTTGTGCTGAATTTACCGAGGACGTTGCCTGAAACGTCGCGATATTCTTGCACCATGACTGAGTTCAAGTGTTTTTTTGTTTCTTTTTGAGTTGGAGCATGTTCAGGATCTGTCTTCTGCTCATGCATTTTGGCCATTTCTTGCTCCTTTTCTAAATGCCATTTATCGTAAATTTCCTGCTCTTTCTCTGCTTTAGTCTTATTTACTTGTTGACCATCATGACTAACATGCAGACGTTTCCCTTCTCTGTTATAGACTTCCAACGTTGCAAACGGTGGTGAGTATCTTAGCTGCTTCTCTTTGTTGTCCCAATTTACGGCACGTTGATGAAGCGCTTTCTTATTAACGTCCCGATATTCTGGTTTTAAGAGTGAAGCCCTGAGCAGTCTTTTCTTCTCTTGAGAAATAGGAGGTTGTACAGGCTTACTTGGCTTTTTTTGTCCTACTTTTGAACTTCCCAGGATGTCAAGTTTTTCTTCCGTCATTCTTAGACGTGGCAGTTCAGCCCACTGGGAAACGTTGAATGCCCCACGACGAGGATGGTATTGTCTTTTAAAATCGCGATACTCGTCTTCCATCATCATGGCATTGATTTTTCTCGTTTCTTCGTCTGTCTTGAACAATCTCCTTCGTTCCTCTCTTTTTTTTTCTTTTTGTCTCAACTCTTCGCATTTCTGTTTCAAGGCAAGGTCTTGAGCCTCTTTCTTTTTCATGAGCTGCTCTTCCCTGTACAATTTTTCTGCTTGGTTTCTCTTTCGCTCTTCCTCTTTCTTCATTTGAAGCTGCTCAATCTTTTCTGCTTCTTTTATTTTAGCCAAACGCCTTCTCTCTTCAGTGTCACGCAGTTTCTTGAGCGCAGCTTGTTCTTCAATTTGGAGTTTCATCTCCCGAAAGCGCCTTTTTTCCTCAATGTCATCCAGTTTCTCTTGGCGGCGGACTTTCTTTAAAGCCTGTTGAGCTTCCTTCCTTGAACGAACCTCTTCATCTCTTGGCTTTTCGTCCCATTTCAATTGAAGCCGTTCTTCGGTCGCCTCTTTCTCTTTTCTGAGGGAAGTTGGACATTTACCACGTTGATAAAGTATGTTCCCATACATGTCCTGATAGTAGGGAGCCAATATTAAGGCCATGTTCTTTCTTTTTTCGTCATCTTCTTCTGAACTTAGGTCAGCTTCCTTCATTTGAAACTGCTGTTCATCAAACATTTCCGGACTTTTCTCTCCTTTGGCCTTTTCACTTTGTTTCACACCAGCCAAACTCTGTTCCCTTAGTTCACGCAAGTGCCTTTTTTCCGCAATTTCATCAAGTTGCTTTTGATGGCGGACTTTCTTCAGAGCCTCTCGATGTTCCCTTTGAGCACGGAGATCTTCTTTCTCTTGATCTTCTTCCCGTTTTCTCTGGAGCTCAAGAAGTCTCTTGTTGTTCATTTCCTCCATTTTTTTCTTTTTCTTAGCCTGTACCAATTCATCATTGACTGGTTTTACTTCAGTCAAATAATAATTGAGTTCAGCCGCTGTTGGTTTTCTGTGAGTCATTGTCCAGTTGTTTGTTCCTTTCAAAAAACCTGTTGCTTGTTTTGCTTGTCTTTTCTTTAGTTTTTCTGTGTTTAACAGAATTCGTGAATGCAGGTTTGGTTAAATATGTTGTGTTCAAGAAACTTTGTGATGATGCGATTGTCAAATTTGGTGTCAAATGAGCATCACGGTCACATGTTGTGATGTCATCATGACACATATGACATCATCAGCCTGCTGTTGTCATCTGACAATGTCGTCTGACATTGTGAAATCAACAGACTGAGGATGTTTTCAGACTGATGACATCATCAGATTTTTTATGTCACAATGTCCTGTGACATAATTTGATTTATGATGTCACAAAGACATTGGGACATCATAATGACATAAGGGTGTTTGATCATGGTGTGACGTCTTTACAGCATTTGAACCAAAATTGATGATTAAATATAATAATAGCAAAAAACATGATGCAAAAGAAATAAAAAAAAACATTTAATTGGGGGAATGTATCAAAATCAATAATGTCATAGGAGCAATGTTTATTTTTCCTTTCCCATAACACAAATAAGAAATAGCATTTCTGGAAAAGAACAAATGAAGAAACATAAATTCATATAAGATGAAAAAAAACAGTACATGGGGAACAAAGATATTTTGTCCCTAAGCTAGAGTGTAAAAGTTCTTCAGTTGTTATCCTATTGTAGTTTTTTTAACGATGTTTGAAGTCGGTACTGTTTACTTTACTGGCGTATTGATGCTATTTACATGCACACTGGATACGATGCCTAGACAGAAGGCGGACAGTAAACACTGAGGTGTTCCATGTGGCCTTTACCTCTGGTGTTATAGACACCATGATAAAGAGAAGGGCAGAGCCGTCAGTCAGTCGCCTTGTGGTGAATTGGATCCACGGTTAGGGGATGAGCCTGGAAAGACTCGGTAGACCCCAACAAGGTTGAAGGTTTGCAGGGATCGACAGCACTCAGACTTTGGACTTCTCTTCTATTGAAGAAGTGTTTTGTTTCATTTCCAAGGACCGACTCACAGTGGCTCTTTTAAGAGCCACTCACACGTCCTTAAAAAGCATCATTTTCTTTTTTATAGTTGCATAGTTGGGATGGCACCACTAGCTTTTGGCTACCACGTCAAGGCGGGGACCTACTCCACGTACAACACGACAGGAACCAAGGAATACTTTCAAATGTCATTACATCCATTATACATAACTCTCCGAGGAGCTAAGCATCAGAGCCAGTTCACTGTTGTTTCAATGGTCATTCAGTCTCTATCAACAAAAGTGCCAAGAGTACCAGATTTCCTTGATCTTATCATCAGTCGATCTCTTCTACGATATATACTTCTGCAATTCATTGTTTTAATCCCCTCAAACATGGAAAAAGGTGAACAGCATCCATGTTGAGGTCAGGGAGTCATTCTGCTGTTCTCCAAGCAGGTTCAGCACCGAAAGTCCAGAAGATTCCAGCTTGTTTGATCCTAGCAAAAGGTCACAAACCTTCAGATTTTTATTGACCACCACAGTCTGTCCGTGGTTGTCTGACTCCAGCTCACCGTCTGACGCTGCAAATGTATTTTTCTTGTTGAATTAGGTCATGCAGGTGTGTACAGAATTGCTACAACAATCGTTGTAAGCTATAACTTTAGAAAATCTATCAACTGTAATAAAGTTAATGACCTTGTTTGCTTTCTGTTGAAGTGCCCTGAGAGGATTCAGTTGTAAATTGGGGCTATATAAATAAGCTGAAGTGAACGCAGTCATCACGGTTGCTCCTGAAATGGTTGAGAAGTGACTGGGGAGATCTATGTGGAACCTCTCTGTCTCTTAAAGATTTCTACTCGCGTTTCTCCCCCAGCAGAAACTGATATTATGCTACAGCAGTCTCTGTTCCCGATGGAGCTCTTCCCTTAAATAACCTCGAATAAAAGTAAAGAGACTGATCAACTGAAAAAAAAGTAGGTTCCACCTGCTTTCTGAAAACACCTTCACAGGAAAGCTCTTTGACCCTGTCATCTTTTATGATGGTTTGCCTGGTACAACCCTGATTCACACAAATAAGGAAGAATGCTGATGTTAGTCTGATATTCATGCATAGAACCCAGCACATGTTAGTAGTCTGTATAATAAAATTATGTATTTTCAGTTTTTCATTATGAACATGTGTACTTTATCGCCAAAACACATACATGTATAATTTCGAAAATAACCATAACATTGAGTGGAAGTGAAATGTGGTTTCGTATTTAAGATTACATTAGTTGTCCAAAAACTAAACGTATTCATCCGTCATGGTTCCATGATAGAAAAGCTTGTAAAAAGTTAAATACTTTCCACCTTTTCCAAGAGGCCCCTGACAGTTTTTACACTTTATCTCAAAGGTTGTGAAATTTGTTATCTGCACTCTTGGTTGCAATTTGAAACCATTGATGGTTTAATCCCTCCCCTATCCAACCCCTAATGCTGAGTGTCAAACTTGGAGAAGTTGAGCTTTTAGTGTGGGGTTATGGATCCAGGACATTAGTTGTTGTTGTGTTTGATGTCACTTCCTGTTTTATTTTGTTGTTTTTCCTGTGTTCACTATTGCCTTTTAGGTCACTTGACACTTCCCTCCTAGTGTGTGTTCCCTCCCTCCTTCCTAGCACACCTGTGTGTAGTTACCTCATCCTTCTTCCTGTTATAAGTCCTCGTCTCCTTTGCACGGGTTGTCGGGTGGCTCTGTTCCTTCGAGGAAAGTTTCTACTGGTCCTTTCGAGTAAATAAATGAAAGACTTTTCATTTCTAATTGCCATCTGCATTTGTGTCCGCACGTCAACCCTGACATTTAGTGTGATTAAACAGAGGATTTCAACCCATAACCTTCCAATCTTAGGGTGGACCCTCTTCCACTAGGCCACTGAAATGAAAGTCATCTCAAACTATGCTTTTGCAGCAGCTCAGGTGTCAGTAAAGTCACTGGAAGAGAAAAAAGTCAAGATTAACCCACGTGGACAGAAAAAAAATTGAAGAGTTACAATGGAAGATTCTGGAGACAAACCAGAATCCACGGATTGGTGATGGCTGTAAGTGCTTTAGACCTAAAACTACGTACACTATGTGCATGTATCGCGCATTAAAAAACACACTAAATGCTGGTTCTCGAATGTTCTTTTAGCATTTGGAGTTTAAACTGGACTGCCACTACCTGACACTGAAAGAAGTGGCTTTACTGTGGGTTGCCAGGGCTGGTGTGAGCGTAGCAATTGTCCCAACTGCCCTTATGCTATGTTCAGACCGGGCTTGTGTTGAGTGATCACTGACGCACTGTTCAAGATTTTGTGAACACGCTTTTGGCGTATGTTGTTGACACTGGACAAGCAGGTGGCAGCAGGGAGGGGCATCTTTTGTTTTTTTACTGTTTACTGGTACTTGTCCGCTCCCTACAGTTAGAGGAGGTTTACTGCGAAATGTTGAAGTGGTGCAAATCTCGTTATTCTCTTTGTATCACACCTCTATTCCAATACATGAAAAACTTGCTGTCATTGAATTCCAGCCGGACACAAAACCAGATTATTCATTTATCCTTCTTGATAAATTTTCAAACGGTTGGTACATCACTACAAAAATCCGTCTTTGATTGGTCAAAGTTCCACACGCGTTCAAAGGCCTCGGGTTTTTGTACGTTTAACCCAAAAACGATCTTAGAAAGTTGTGAACCAACACACGAATGCTTGAGTTTTGACTGCAGAATCTTGAAACGCACAAATACATGTTTACAAAGACTTCTTATAGAACACTTGAAAGGTTTCCAAGTCCGGTGTGAACATAGCATTCGCTGTAGATTAATGGAAACTTTATGGACACATTTTGTTCTTTCTATTTATTTTTTGAGAAATCTATGAATATTTTTTGTTTTCTAGAGTGACTAGCATACAGTGTGAATACCACTGATCCCTTTCAGCTGGAACCTCTAATGGGGGGTAATTATATTATTATAGAGGGCCGTCATGGCGATACAATTGTCAGGAAGTGTCGTCTATACGGAGATGCTCGCATAAACCTCTTCCACCTAAGAGACGCCAACAGATAAATTTTAAAAAAATCCCTGACCAATCACTTTGTGTTTAACTAAAGAGTTTTTTTATTGAATAATTTATCAATTTGTTTTGGGAAAAGAAAATGGATGACAAAAATCCCTGCAAGTGGGCCTTTGTCTTGCTAAGGAATTTAAAAACTTTTGAAATATCAAACATTCTCTTCTTATCTTCAATGAATGCCGAATACGGCGTTTTGACTTCCTCCTTCGCCTATAACAGCATTACATCGGCAACTCTCGGATATTGCTCCTACAGCTCGCTAATGATGCATTAAGGCCACATGAAGTGTTAGCAGAGTGTCTTTAGACTGTGATTACTGATGGATCTGTGTGTGTGTGTGTGTGTGTGTGTGTGTGTGTGCTTGTGTGTCTGGGGGTGTGTGCATCCATTTCCAGAAAACAACACTCTCCCTCCCTCCTCTCTATTAGACAACAATACACTTAAAGTCGGTCTGAGAAGGGGAGAGGAGACGCTGTTGTAAAGAGATGAACACACACACACACTGAGGGAGGAGGCATATCCGTGCAGAAGAATGAAGGAAGAGACTGAAGGACAGAGTGACAGTCTTCTCGTCTCCAAACATCTTTTATACAATTAGAACTTACAGTAAGCCTTTATCAAAGAAACCTACTGGAAATCTCATTTCTTTTCTTTTCATATTGCAATTACCGGACGACCTTTGCTCCCCCACCCCCACCGAATCAAACAAATGACAGAGTCAAGAAAGGAAGTTTTATTTCTATGAAACTGAGCTTTTAAATCCGCCACCAGCACAGTTAGGACTCTTGTAAAAGAGTTGCTGCAGCACTTGTCTGGTGTGGTCCCGCCTCAGTGCAGCTTGATGTTCGAGCGCTCAAGCTCATGGCAAACGTTTGGAAGAAGCTTGGTGTGAAATGTCGACAGGGTGCAACTCTGGTGGATCTTTTTCTTTCACAATTCTATCCTGATATATGAATGACTTGGTGTTATAGAATCCGGCCGGACACAAACCGCATTTATTCATTTCTCCTCCATGATCAATTCTCAAACAGTTGGTACTTTTGTGAATTAAAGAGACACCATCCATACGTCACTATCAAATCCCAGTCCTTGATTGGTCAAAGTTCAACTTCTGACATGCGTTCAATGGCTGCATGTTTCGTAGGTAGAGCCCGAAAACGGTAAAAGCTTGTGTAGCTACCAGTGAACGCGAGCGTTTAGAACGCTAAAACATGCAATTGCATTGACTTTTAATTGGAAGTGGTTGCTTGAATGTGCGTTTCCGAGGCCGGTGTGTACGGTGGCCGAGATCCGCCATCACAACATAAAAAAACTGCAAACAAATACAGTAGATGTTAATGTAGCTTTAAGTTTCAGATTTTGTTTTTAATTAATCAGTATTACGTAAATTTATTATGTAAACTGTCAAAAAGTTATGGCATAGGTCAAAGGGCGAGTACAATAAAAGCTGTTCAAAAGCAGCTGCATTCACTAAAAGCACTTAACCAATGACCAATGAACTACTATAATCCCACCCAGTTTAATGAACTGTGCCGCATTAGTCCAATGAGGAAAAAATAAAAACAAGAATAAGTTAGAGGAACTTTTCTATTAATAAAACATTGTAAAGTTTGGGACGACAACAAAGGCAACTATGTGTTTGTCCAACACGTTGGTTTTGGACTCCACCCACTGATCAGATCATCAACATGTCACCACTGAAGCTGAGTTCCTGATTGGTCGACGCAAACCAGATATTTACCAACATTTGGGTGTACATCCCAGTTTTCTACTTGTTTCTGCACTGCTGCTGGAGAAATATGCTACATTCACACCGTATCCAGCACTGAAACCTTGACTTCACATTGAAACTGCTAACTACAAGTTGGTAGCATGTTGTAAGGGGCCTCCATGAATTTATGTTGTCGTGTAACCACTGGTTATTAAAAAAAATGAATTGAAAGGAAGAGAATGCTCAGAAAGGATAAGCAGAAGGTTCTGCGTATTTCTAAGTTCCTTATTAAGCAAAGTTTGCATTCACTGACTACATTTAGGCTACTAGCTTATTTTTCCTGGGTTTTTTGTGGACCATCCGCCTGGGCAGTAGTGGTGGGAGATGCTGATGTTGTTTTGGCATCTGGCTTTTTGTTTGCTTTGTTTTGTTTGCTCTCTGTTCCGCTGGGCCGCCTCTTCTCCGGGGTGTCACCACCGCACGTCCAACCCAGAGCTAACGGGGCCCCCGGGGTCTGGGGTGGGCGTGCATGTGAGAGGACGTGGTGTGGTTTTGTGCAGCGCAGTGCGTTAGAGAAAAGACCCCCCCCCCTCTAAACACACACTCACACCCCGGCGAGCGAAGAGTTTACTGCAATGAAAACAGTGTGGCAGGTAAACACACACAACAGGCGCTGTCTGCGAATCAGCAGCGTGAAACCAAACCATTGTGCTCTCACTGCAGAGTGTGTGCGCTCACATTATCTAACCGCACGCACAAACACACAAACACACACATGCACACTGCGGCTGTGTGGGAGCTGTTCAGAGCAGCTAAAGTAATTAAAAGCAGGCCCTCCCTGTCCTAACCCTGACCATTCATTTTCAACACAACTTAACTGACCAACAAGCAGAAGACCCAAGCGGTCACACAGTAAAATTTCAAAATAAAGCGCAATGAACACTTTTTTGGTTTTTTTTAAGAAAGCATATCCCAAATACGACCATTTATTTCTTGTTTTGAACAATACAAAATTCTTCTTGCAAAATAAAATGCACATCTAAGCATTACTGTTGGAAAATTAGTCATGAGATTTTGGTGAACCTGTTAGGATACACTGTTGTTTGTAAGGAACTCTGATCAATTAATTCAGATCAATGTTAGGTATTAGCAAGACTGCACAACATAGTGAGGGAGCACTGTGTCTCGATATATTTCTTTTTGTTTGTCCCCTTCAGGTGATGCGGTTTACATGTGGTGGTGTTATCTGTGAGCGGTCCTGGTCCCTGTCCCTGTCGACAGGTGAGCTCACACACCTGTCAAATACATCCGTATGAGTCACTGCCTTGGTTTCAGCCCGGTCACCTCATAGTTGAAGGAAAGTTGCAATGCAATTAGATTCTACATTTAGGTGAGTCACAGATAGTTCTAAAATAAAGGCACAAACAGGCTTTAGTTTTTTGGGGCTTTTATTTTCATTAAAAAGAGAACACATTGACCTGAATGACACAAAGATCAGCAGATGAAGGATCCAACTCCTTCAGGATGAAACAAACCGAAACTGTGTTTTCTTTTCTTAAACGGACGATCTTTGGATCTGGATTTTCTCTCATGACCTTCATCGCACATCATGTGACTGACACTCCCAGTAACAATGACTTCCTGTCCGTCTGTGGCATCACAACAGGATGAATCCTTGTTACTGACAGCAGCACGCCACCGGTAGGTTCAGCACCGGTGCAGACGAGCGCTGGAGATCTGGTGCTCCTGCTCAGGTGGATGGGAAGTTCAGATGTAGAGAGGAAAATGAGGGGATGGACAGAAGGTGACATCCAGGTGGTTTCAAAATAAAATAAAATAAAAAAAAAAACTATCGAACTTAAAGAAAAAAAATGGAAATAAAATTCCACAATAAGACTTGTAAAGTACCAAACATGCATTCAGGAAAAACTGAAGAGATAACTTTTGATACATTTTCTTTAAAAATGAAGTGAGACACACTCTAATTAAACTGATGCCAATTAGAAGCTCATTGTAAGCTATTGTATTGCATTCATAATTGTAGTTATTTTATGCTTAAGGAGAAAAAACAAAAAAAACTAACTTAAGTTATAAACTATAAACAAGTTCTAGAGCTACTGTAAGTCCACGTAACTAACAGGCAACTATTGGTGACATGAGTGGTAGTGATGTCCGAATTCTGAGACACTATTTTTCTACAACTCTCCGTTTGGAGGACTAAATGTAGCGGAAGGGAGAGGCGGTAGGACGAAGGGAAGAACTCAGATTGGGCCTCTGACTCTTTTGTCTCACCCCATGAGCCTTATAGTTCACTGCGCCTTATTTTTGACATAAGATCAAAAATAAACCCTTCATTGAAGATGCGCCTTATAACTTGGTGCGCTATAGTGCAGAAAAGATGGTCATTTGTACTTGTAAGAATGATATTCATTTTGATTTTATTTTGATATTTTGTTTTTGTTCATAGTGTCTGTCCCATTTATTCCAGAATATAGAATAAAATGGGCTCCGTATCAATATTAGTCGACCACTGCATTGAAGTATTAAGCAGCCATTGTTAGGATTTCTGCTGAACAGCTGTGCAGATGAAGTTCAGTTTAAGGTAATACTGTATAGATCAGTACTACACCTCTCAGACAGCAGTAATGCATGACAGAGTTAAAGAACACAAAGAATTCAGTTTTAAGTACTCAGAAATGTAACAAACTTTGTTTCAAAATAAAAGCATAAACATCTGATATCAGCCAACTCCTATTTCAACAAATTCACCAAGTGACAAAGATACTTTTTGCTTAATTTTAGTTGTCTCATTAGTTACAACCGAGCCAAACAGACTATACATTAGAGAACTTTATTTTTTTTTATTTTCTAATCCAGTGATTAGATTCTGTTTTGGGTTTGATTCCTTAAATGTTTAACTATGAATTTGGTTATGTCTTTGAGTATTTGAATTGTTTATTTACCAGCTACTTCTTTCCTCTGAAAAAAACAACAGTATGATTTATTACTTTTGCACTTCTTTTATTATTTAAGCTGCTCCTGCTTTAATTTGGTCTCTAGGCTCCTCCCACTGATCACGTGGTGCTGGTAACTCTACCCCTCCCACACTTGGCAGGTGGACAAGAGTGCACTTTATTTATTACTAAGACTGATTTATTTGTCCTAAATCAAAACAATTCTGCAGTTGTTTGTATTAATCTAGAAGTTATAAAGAAATGTTGTTTATTGAAAAGAAAAATAGTAAGTTCTCATTTTTCCCAACCAGCAACCTGCAGTTCCAGGTAGAGCCTGTAGGTGAATGTCAACAGCTAATAGAGTGTGCAGAAATTCTGTCATTGTAAACTCTAATTACTAACATCAGACGGCGGCAAATAGGGTGATGGGCGAAACTCAAACTCCAACCACCACTTGCTTTTAAAAAAAACGATAATTTTTGAAGAGTTGTGTTTGCTTCCCCAAACCCAATCGTTGTGTAGACTGTGTGGTTGTGAAACAATGACAAACAGCAGAGGCTCCTCTGACACACAAACAGGGCTCCCATTGAGCTCCTGAGGAGAACGGCGGCGTCCGCCTCCGCTGGAGATGCAGATGTAGTCGCTGTTGCACTCATTTCATTTACACTCAATCAACTGTATTGATCTGGAGAACTTCACCGTCTACTAGAATCACATCCCCATGTTCACACACACACACACGCACACACATACACACACACACACACACACACACACACACACACACACACACACACACACACACACACACACACACACACACACACACACCCACACACACACACACACACACAATGACACAAAAGCAAATTCAGGGATAAAAGAAGAGAAGAAAAAAGACGTTGGTGGAAATTTGATCCATATGTCACCTCTAAGAGCCAGTGACCTCTGTTTGTGTTTGTGTGTGTGTGCCTGTGTGTGTGCGTGTGTGTGTGCCTGTGTGTGAGCGTGTGTGTGTCCCTGGTGGCTCTTTGTGTGAAGGGCTGGGAAACTTAAATCAGCAATTAAGGTAAATAATTAACGAGTTGAACGATGGATTATTAATGAACTTGAGGACCTAATTGCCAGCGGCTGGAGGGTGGAAGCAGCGCGACAGATAACACCTGAAGACAAATCGAGGGTACAGACTCAAAGGTGACGACCGAGACCAAGGAAATCAAAGAACCAAATTAAAGATCAATGCGGACAAGAGGGATTGGATGGGACGAAGACAGGGAGAGGTTGAAACAGATTAAAAAAAAGAGTGAAATGCCAACTGAGTTTCATTTTTATTTCGATTTTTAAGCAACAAGTGAAAAAAACACAAAAGAATACCAAAAGAAGAATTTTTTGTCTATTTTTGAAGTCAATTTTGAAGAATTCTGCTTTGTAGAATGGTAAAATATTGACCGTTTTTCCATTTTGGTTTTAATTTTTAGTGATTAATAGTGAAAAAACACAGAAAAAAAGACCTGAGCAAAGGAAAGAAAGCTTTTTTCCCTTTATTTAAAGTCAATATTTAAGAATTCCACTTTGAAGTACAATAAACTATTTCGTGATTTTCCATTTTTGTTTCGTTTTTTTCGATAAAAAGTTAAAAAAAAAAAGAGTCTGAATGTACAGTCAAAATCAAAGAATTACATTTTGTAGAATAAAGCAGAATCCTAAGATATAATAAACATTAAAATATTGTAAAATTTTACCAGTTTTTCCTTTTTTTAGTTTTTCAATAAATAGTGTAATTAAAACACAAAAAACAGAGCAAACAAAAAAGCTTTTTTTCATGAAATAATGTCAACATTGAAAAAATGTATTTGCATTTACGTAGCTAAATTAATTTGCTTTGATGATTTAACCCCCTTAAAAAATAATGAAGAAAAAGCCTTTAACTTTAAAGGAAAAAACTTAACTATTAACAGGCCTTCCTTTAGACTCTTGTGTTAAAATGTGTTAATAATTAAGATATATGGACATTTCTTACAAAATTTTCAAAGCTGCTTCTTTTACTATGAAGGTTGGAGTTAAAATCTAACATATTGGCTTCTAATTGTTGCAGACAGATACATTTTACAGTAAAGTACAGAAAAATGTACACACATAAGATGCTAAAATAGTAAAATTTTAAAAGATGGTTGTTTTTTGCAGGTTTTCTTCTTTTTTGGGGGGTAAATTTTGACCCTAATCCCTTCTGCTGGTGGACCACTCACCTTGAAAGAGGGTTCTTCTAGATGCTTTCGGATCGGAGGCGTCACGGGTGAATAACTGCTGTCGTTGGAGCGAGCTCTTGTTAAGCGCTCCCAGGTGACCTGTGGACTTGAGACAAAGTTGTGCACTTTGAAGAGACACGTCCTTAATCTTTACTGCCGGGGCCGCGCAGAGCTAAAGGCTGGAGATATGAGGAGATGTTGTAAGAACTACAAGATACGGAGCCGAGATTTGATCCTTCTTGTAATCTGCCAAGAGCAGGAGATCCATAGAGTAGGAGAGTGGGGTTGTGAAGCCTCACCGAAGCCCCGTTCGGCACAGCATGACCCGACACTACACTAATGTGACAACATGCATGTGAAAAGACATGAAATCCAACCAGAAAAACCTGGTGAAACCTTCACCTCTGATTCCTTCCCTTCTTTGCATCCAGACTTCCTGTGAGTTTTTGACCATCTAATGGAGCTTCCCATTATTGGTTGGTCTTGGATCCGTGAGTTAAGCAAATGCAATGAGGGTTTGCTGGTTTCTTCTTTGGTTTCATGGTTCACCACCAGATTTGCGCCACATTTCACACCTAGCCTCTTCCAACTGTGAGTGCATGCGCTATGGAGTAGCGGCTGTCCAGTGTGAACAGGATGTGCTAAATGCATGGTGCAGACCCCACGTTCAGCACGTTCTTGAATGCGCCACACATGTGAGCGTAGCTTTAGAACGACTCTAATTCTTCGACTGTTTACACCGTTAACATAATTCCAACAGAAGCCAGGAACGATTCTGTAAGACCAGTGGTCTCCAGCCTTTTTCAGACCGATTTAACGTCAGACAACATTTTCATTGGCCGGGGTGTACATGGCTGAAGTTGGCCTCTGATTTTGTTTTTAAGTTTTCAGTTTCTCTGAACTTTTGAGGGTGAAGTTTATCTTCATCTCTGTCAGATATGTAGCTGTTTTAAACTTTATTTAAAGTTAAAACTGGCATTTTCTCCATACAATTATAAATGTAAATCCACCATTTGAACTTTATTAGCAGTATCCTTGTAACATTGCTGAATATTCTACATTATTATTATAGTCTGTGGGAACAACTGTTTCACACCAAACAACTTGACTCAAAAATTAGTTGGGTGTAGTCAAGAGAATACACTAGTTTTACTGAAATTCAACTTCCTTTAGAACAAGATAATTTTAAAAAAGGGAAAAACCAGGAAAAAGGCCATGTACCACCTGTTGAGGGTTGGGGACCACTGGCGTAAACGGTCGTAGAGTTATGGTAGTTGTTATGGTAGTTGAAAGAATGTCAACACAAGAGCTGATGTCCAGTGTTAAAGGGATCAGTTGTTTTGTCCCCTTTGCAGAGACACAGCTCCAAATGAGAACGCATCCACCCCCATGCTTCACACTGGGTACAGTGTTCTTCAGTATTCTTTTAACCTTCAAACATAGCAAGTGCCATTTCTACCAAAGAGTTCAATGTTGGTCTGATCTTTGGACTGGTCTGGACATGTACTGGCTTAATCAGGTGGACCTCTGTGAGGTTTGAATCCAAGTTGACATTGTGTGTTACTATAGCAACCTATGGTACTTTGGTCCCAGCTGTCTTCAGATCATTGGGCAGCTCCTTCGTGTAGTTCTGGGATGTTTCCTCGTCACTTTCTAGATCATTTGTTCTCCATCAGGTAAGGTCTTTCATGAAGGCAGAGGGAGGATGTCACTGATCTTTTAGTTTCTTGCATTTTCATATGATGACGTTTCTGTGAGTTAGAGTCATCTATATGTCACAAGCAAAATCCTAGTCCCTGATTGGTGAACTCATTTAACTTTCAAAGTGCAATCAGTGGTTGATCGTAGAGCCCAGAAATTGACTTATGTAGCGATGCGTGAACGCGACTTTTGAAAAACAAAAGACACACAGACATGTTCAAATAATGTAGACTTTTCATTCTAAGTAAATGTAGATTAACATAAAGCTCAGAACGTCAGGAGGCCACAAACAGGCGTTGTTCTGTGACGTTATCGGTCCGGCAGTAAATATTTTACAGCAGCAGACAGATGCACGTGTCGTTTGTAGACTCTTGAACCATAGACAGGTGTGAGTTTGCTGAGGTTTGAAAGACGCTGTCGAAGGTCAAGGTGCTTAGTTCTTATCTTCCAGATAAAAAAAATATTTGTATCCTGACTGCAAGCAATAAAATAACACTGTAGCGGTAAAGTTGCTGAGCTTTCCGACGTGACAAGTCTACGCAAAAGTCTAGAAAATGTTTCTGGTGATCATTAACTCAACCTGGAAGCTTCATTATAGCCTGAAGACATCTTTTTATTTAAGAGACTTTCACAAAGACTTTACACTTCCTACTGGTCAAAGTTCAGGAAAAGTGTTTGTGTTTTCTCATCAAAAACCTACGTGTCGGAATTCCTTCTTCCGTATCAGCTTTATCATGTTGGGAATGTTATGTCACCCCAGAGCCACACAAACAAACACCGTCCGATTCGTCCCTCCTGTCTTTTCATAATCTCTAATCCCCCCCAACACACGCATCATCACTGATGCCAATGCCTAATGGCTTTGAGCAAGGCAGCCTGCCCCCCCCCTCCACCTTGGGCAGAGATTCAATTGGACTGGAAGCTAATCAATCAAGGCAAGTATCGAGCTGTGATTGGATTTGGTGGTGGCTGACGGGGGGGACAGCCGGGTGCTTTGATTTTTAGCTCTCGTCCAATGAAGGTAGACCTGATGTATTATTGGTGTGGACAGAGAGGACCAGTGCGTGTGTGTGTGTGTGTGTATGTGTGTGTGTGTGCGTGTGTTTGTTTGTGTGATTGTGGCTGACACATGTCAGCGTCTGAGGCCTGCAAGCAGCTTTGACTGATGACCACCGAAGTTCAGACTGATGGATACGGAGAACTCTCATCTGTGTCTGATACGTTGCCTTTGACATTCAAAGCTTTGGTTTAATGCAGTTGGAATTTAAGATGACTTCAGAATCTACTGGGGTTCATTTTACAATCTGCTGAAGAATAACAAATAAATGTTACTGAACACTTTAGAAGATTGTTTTAATTTGAGATTCAAACATTGAACTTTGGAAGAAAAAATGCAATAAGGCAAACTTTCCATCCATACAAGTGTATTTTATTTAAAAAAAAAAAAAAGAAGCAGAAGTCAAATTTTGAAAATGGGCATGAAATGTTCAAAAACGATTTGCAATAGAAAACTGGACAATTTAGTTGCTATTAGACATCACTGATTAGATGATGACGTTTGCTCGAGATTTCAATCCAAATTACTTGGGATGAAGTGACTCTGGGTTTGTTTGAAGCCCTGGACATGAGATGTAAAAAAAACATTGATTGTTCCCTCAAATAATGTTTTTGTGTCCACAGTCCACAAAATTAGCATTTTGTTCACTGAACTTTGAATTTTGCGTGGACAAGTTAGCATTTTGTGCTCATTAGTTAGCATTTTGCGCTCATAACTTAGCATTTTGCGCTCATAACTTAGCATTTTGTGCTCATAACTTAGCATTTTGTGCTCATTCGTTAGCATTTTGCGCTCATTAGTTAGTATTTTGTGCTCAGTCGTTAGCATTTTGCGCTCATAACTTAGCATTTTGCGTGGACAAGTTAGCATTTTGTGCTCATTAGTTAGCATTTTGTGCTCATTCGTTAGCATTTTGCGCTCATAACTTAGCATTTTGCGTGGACAAGTTAGCATTTTGTGCTCATTAGTTAGCATTTTGCGCTCATAACTTAGCATTTTGCGCTCATAACTTAGCATTTTGTGCTCATAACTTAGCATTTTGTGCTCATTCGTTAGCATTTTGCGCTCATAACTTAGCATTTTGCGCTCATAACTTAGCATTTTGCGCTCATAACGTAGCATTTTGTGCACATGAGTACAGTGGAAATTTCGCAACTGTAGCTGGAAATGCCCCAACAATTGGAGCAATAGGGAGGAGCCAGAGGGGTAGGGAAGCAGTCTGGATATAATTCCAATAGGGCACAAACCACAATAATAATGTCTCCTTCATGATCAAATCTTAAAGGGTTGGTACTTCTGTGTATGTAAAAGGATTCTACCCTTACATCACTACAAAATCTGAGTCCACGATTGACCAACACGCGTTCAATGGACGTTCAATGGATGTTACGTAGAGCCTGAAACGGACTTAAAAACGTACAAAGCGACATGTGAACACGAGCTTTGAACGTGGAAGCCAAAACACAGGTTTACATAGACTTTTCATTGGAAGTGGTCACCTGAACGTGCGTGTGAACGTATCTTTATGCGTTGATCAACTGTTCACTATGACCTGCCGCCTGCAGCATGCCCATAGAAAACGTTCTTTTCTCTATGCGTTCATCCAGCGATCCATGACCCTGATATTCCAGGCAGGTCACCTGCGAACCCCGTACAGCTTTGAACCATTTTTCCCAGCATGATGTCGCCATAAGGACAGTTGGGTGTCCAACAGTGAAAGTTTTGGCCTCTCTGCTCTGAGTTTTGTGCTGCTGCTCCACTGAGTGAATACTCAGCGTCTGCTGCGCTTCTAAAAAAAACACAGTAGATACAGTGTGTGTCTGCAAACTGAGATTAATCCTCGTCTTCACAACTCTCTGACTAATGACACGCCCCCATACACAAGCTGCCCCCCCCACACCCAGACAGACAGCCCACGCCAGGATAAATATGAGTGATGGCTGCACTTGGTCAGAGGAGAACCTTCTCTATGACAGTTATGATGTTAAAGGACCTCTGACTCTTCACATCTGTCTTTCTGCTACAGACACGCGCTTTCAGCTCAGAAACAGCCTCAAAGGGTCGGAATAACTTTTATTTTATGTTAATTTCAAATGTTATTATTCACATTTCCGAAGTTTTAAAAAAAAATGACAAAAGTGGTGTAATGTTAACACACACACACATATGAGCACACAAAGCAGGTTTGACACTAGTGGTGAGCTGCAGCCATAGAAAATGCTGTAAGGAGCAGCTCAATACTAATTCACTCACTGTAACCCGTTTAGCACTGACCGGCCTGCGTGCCAGTGTGTGAGTCGTGGAGGAAGGAGTGCGCTCGCATGTTTTCCTCCCGAGTGTAAGTGGACGTGTGCGCGTGGCTGTAACCCTTTTAGTGTTGCATACATATTTCTTTGCTGTAACTTGAAGCTCAGCTGTAGACGAGATCAATATAAATGTTTCTCTGTTAATGAAGATGTGTGTGTGTCTGGGACGGTGTGTGTGTGTGTAGTGTATAATGCAAGGCCTCTTACAATGACCACTAAGTCTGACCACAGTGGTCAGACGGTGGACGGTTTCCACAGCCCACAAAAACCAACATAAACACCCTACACACACACACACACACACACACACACACACACACACCGCTTTGGTTGTGTTGTCAGTGTCTGTTCACAATCTCCATCACATTGTGGACAAACCACTGTTTAAAAACAAAGTTTGTGAGTCTCCCCAGTGAATCTTTAGACCCACTCCGATGAAAACTGTGTTTTTGTGTTTTGAACATGTTCTTGCAGCCTTTTTCTGATGATAGAGGACATTTATACAGAAAATTAATTCCAAAATTACATTTCTGACTATTTCTTCATTCAAATCTTTGTGAATCAGGAGCAAACTAACAAACTGCTGTTTGAAAAAGATCGTATTTGTGACATAGAAAATACGCAGGGCGGGGCCAAGTTCCCTGCTCCGCCTTCAACAGACAAACAGATCCATCTTTTTTTTTTCCTCGTCTGAGCTGAAATCTGCTTTAGAACTGTTCAACTCGAGATCCGCGCTGATATTGTTTGCCGTTTTTGTTGCACCACTAATGTTAGCTTGGAGTTGTGAGGGGCTGTAAGCTAGCGGGAGAGCATGTGAACACATGGGTGATGGAATATCAGCGTAGGGTTACTTCTGAGGCAAATTTCTGATGAACTCCTGCCGCTCTACAGAAACTATGTCCTAGAAAATGAAAGCGATGTATATTTAAATTTTGGCTAAAAAACAGCAAAATCGTAATTAAAAGACCGGAAATGGAAATTTGTCAACTGTAGCTGGAAGCTCCGCTTTGAAAATTGATCAAACTATAGAGGAAGTGGGACTTTAATGCTTCTTTCACAGGTAGATCAGAGTGGACAGATAGTTTGATGCTGGTTGGGGAATGGGCAGTGTGAATACTCTGTATTACTGTGGATGTGATTTATAACTGTTAGCTGGTACAATACAGACAGTTTCCTGTTCATTTCGTCTTAAAACTGGTCCTTTTGGACGTTGAACGGTAACAGACAGGAGGCAAAAGGGTGTTCTGTTTGAAAGTTGGATTTCTCATCTCACTATCTTTCTAGCATAACAAGCCACCTAGAGGTTAGCTGGGGAACTGACCCGGAACCAGAGGGTTTTTGTCTGAACTACCTCAGAGGAAAATATGAGTGTGTTGCTTCTTTGTTCAAATATCAGAGGACCTCCTACAGTGTCTATAGGCTAGAGGTCACAGCTATCCAGCAATTTTTTTTCTCATCTTAAAATTGTCCCCTGATGGTTGCACAAACCAAAGCGTCTTCATCTCTATGAGCTAACAGCGCTAAAATACCTAGAATGACATAAATCAAACCAGACAGACCTATTTTCAACAAAAAAATGAGCAATGTTTACATCTCTTCATGCGAATGATCGCCATTTTTACAGCGTCAGCAGCCAATTCTCTATGATATTTTTTTTTTACTTGGATGCTTTCCTTCAGTTTGTGTGTGTTTGTGTAATTTCCTCCACATCTTGATCATTTCACTTATGGATGGTCTGCGCGGCTCATTAGCATACCAAACTCATACATCACTCTCATAAAGTGCTGCATCTGCATAAATCCTCACAGTCAATATTTTATCCCCCCCGTTTGCACAACTGTATGGTTTCTGTGAGAAACGGATATCTGCAAGCAGAGTGTGTGAGGCAGCAAAAAGGGCAGTTAATAATTAAGGTGTGATTAGATTTGGATCAGAGACCTTGGGACCTTGTTCGTTTCAGGCTGGAGTCTTGAGGTCAAAAGTCAACATCTTACTTGGCTTTGGTCGTCACAAACGATTCGTTCTACAAGTTCAAGCAGCGTTTCTATCTTTGAAACTACATACACACCGAGCATGTGTTTACGTAGCTCATCAGGTTCACCGATGACTTATATAAGCTAGAGTTGCTATGCTAGCTGGTTGCATACGCTAAGTTGGACACCATGTTGGAAAGGTAAAGATGCCGGTTCACTGCAGTGCTGCAATTGCACAAAAAGTGCTGAAAAAAAAAACATGGATGTGACTTTCCACAAGCAAATTATTACTGTCAGCCAATAAAGGAGAACTTGAGGTGCTTGTGGCCCCGCCCAGCATATTTTTTTTACGTCACAAAAATGATCTTTTTCAAACAACATCATCTCATCTGCTTCTGATTCACAACCATTTGAATAAAGGAATACTCAAAAATGTCGTTTTAATCTTAATTTCCTTCATGTATGTCCTCCATCATCAAAAACATGCTACAAGAACATGTTAAAAGCACTGTTTTCATTCAAGTGAGTTTTTAAAGAAATAAGAAGACAAACAAGAAAAAATGAAAGAAAACAAGTTGTACAAAACAAAACAAAACAAAAAAAAAGCTTTATTGACATCTTTTCTGTTTTTATTTCCTCCCTAATCCAACAGGCTTCAGCAGTTGTTCGTGCCCGTCTTCATTGATTCTCTGTCATGCTGATCCCATCCCAGCCCCCTACCCAACCTGATTAGATTTACATTTTTTATTTTGCTCTGCGGATGATAAACAAGAAGAAGAAAGACAAGAATCCCGACTTGAGGTCAGCTGGGGTCACAGTTGGGTGCAAGAACGTCAAGCGGCTTCAGGATTTAGAAGTCCATCAAGTGGATCTGATGTGGCCAAATCCTCAAGTAAGTTTTCCGGTTTTAGGGCGTGTAGATCCTTCAGATGACGGGTTCATGTACTTTCAGTTTTCCTCATTTTTTTGGTTCTTCAAAATAGGAAATTATTTTTACCAAATTCTTTGAACTCCTTTGTGCTCTTTGTAGAGTCATTTCAGCTGGAACGATCCTTTAAGCCTCAAACACTGAAGCAGACACTGGGTTCAGTGATGAGAGCATTGATCCCAAGATTTCAAAGTATTGATTACCATACCATCACCAATTTTGGTATCCACTACCCGACAAAGTATTGATTTCTAATTCCTAAATGAGAAAAAAGTCATTTCTAAATATTTTTGGTTATCAGGTGAGTTAGTCTGTTGTTCAACTGAATATAGAACTGTTCAATCAGTCACATGACCAGAGGATCCGTAAGTTTTGTTATCCTTAAGACGCAGCATAAACTAGTGATTTTAGAAATAATTTTTTTGTACTTGAAGCTTCCACATCAAAGTTGTTTTCTGCTCAGTTTTTGTTTTTAGAATAACAAATAAAATACTTGAAAAACATCACCAATATTAAGTTAACAATAATTGGTATTGAATATTAAGATTTTCGAGAGCTTCAAGGTGGTGACGTCCCACAGTGGAGCACGATCAGGTTACAGCACCGTCCCTTACTGCCACGGTATTGTTGTTTTGAGCTCTGGCAACAGCCAAGGACTCTTCACACCCTCTCCATAAGTTTTTAACTGTTGCTTCAAGGGCAGAACCAACAACTTTTTACCACAAGCTGTCGTTGGGTCCACTGGAAGTGGACATTTGTATATGGACTTGTTGACTGGTCGGGCACATGGAGATAAGTTTGGTTTTGGTATTTACCAGTATTTTTTTATTTTGTCCTATAGTTTTAACCTTCACTCTCATGGTCCATGGAAACAACAATTTACCTTATCGGCAAACATCTGTATGAAGGGAAAGAGATAGTAAAGCTTGATTGATTGATCCGTTCATTTTCTGAATACACTGAATCCCTTTTGGGGTCAGAGGGTTGCTGGAGCCTATCCCAGCTACTGTTGAGTGAAGGTGGGGTACACATTACTGTTCTGTTCTGTTCCACTCAAACAGGTCCCAGCTGGGCTTCAAACCAGCGTCTTTATGCTTAGAGGTGAGTGCAGGAACCACTACACCACCGTTCAACCCCCTCTTTGTGGCAGATTGTGGCATTTCAAAGTAACAAAACACTTGATTCTGTCAGTTTTCTCTGTCTTGGGTCTTTAGAAGGACTAGTTGACCAAACCTGTGGGGCTGTGGATCAGTGAGGCTTCGTTTCTTCATGGATTCATTTTTTTCTGACATTTTAGCCCTTATTGTGGGATATTTCACTTTTTTTTACACCTCTGTATTTGAAAGCCTTAACATGTCAGAATGTTTAAATTTTTCATCTGATTTCACATTTATCAGGCGAGTTTTAGCAACTGTCTTCTGACAGTTCAACCCGTTAATCTGAGTCCCAGTCAGGTAACCATGTGTGTCCAGCAGAACCTCTGCCGGATTTCTGGGGTTTCAGATCCTTCCCCACATAGTCGTGCAATCATTTGTGATCCTTAGAAGGCGGGTTGGGCCTGAGGGACGCAGAGATGATGAGCTCTGAGACAGATGGCTGCGGGCTGACCTGTGGAGGACACATCCACACTGCATCATCTCTCTGGGGGTGCGCATACCTCACAGTAATGTTATTAATAATCATATTTATTATCATTACCGTCGGTGGCCTGGTTTTGTCTCTCACACACACACACAGACCCGCTGCATCGATACAGCCACATGCAGCAGACACAGTAAGTGATACAGATGACAACATTTGTCACTCTGCAGAACAGCAGCCATGACCTTGGACGAAATGTCATTAAGTGACTGGGAGTCTGTTTGTGTTTCACCCTTTCAGCTTATTCTTCTTTGTCTATGTTGTGCACTCTAACCGTCTCATGTTAACCGTCTCATGTTTGGTAACTTCTTTGTGACATCTGGAAAATGCGTTGCATCAGTGCAGAATACCAGTGTTTTTCAGAAATTCTAGGACCCAAGCACTTTATTGGAGGGTTGAGAATATTTACAGGACACGATTACCCTTTTGAAATAGTCACTTAATTACTAAAAATTCGTTATTTTTTAAGGCTGGGATTAAGTCAGTTTTTTTTAATCAGCTTTATTTTGAAGGACACTTTTATGTCAGAGCATCATTAAAACCTAACAAATATGAACATTTTACAAAGATGATTAACAGATCCTCTGTCTTCTGACAACTTGCATGTTTATTTTTATTAAATCCTTCAAACGCAATGCATTGTGGTCTATATTCACCATCAATGCACACTGAAGACTTCAGGGAAATTTCTAGGGCACTGGGTTTTAGTATCGTAGATCCGAACAGCTCAACAAAATGGCTTTGTTGTGCACTTGAACCAATGACCTCTCAGTAAGGGTGGACATTCAACCACAGGACCGCTGAACTAGTTTCATGGTTTACGTACTATCCTGACCTGACTATCGTGACCTGGTCGGGGTCACGGGGTTGCAGGATCTAGCTGGTACCGGGTGATGCCGGGTTCAGCATTCAAACCAGCCAATCAGAAGAAGACTGAATCGGGGGCTGTAACGTCCATCGAAAGGATGCGTCTTCTTTTCAAAGATGACAGAAAAGGACTGATGTTCAGGCATATCTTGGAAAAAACGAACGTTTTGGTCATTAGAGGCACATTTTCTTTGTTAATATTGTGGTTGAAGTGTTTTTCCTTCCCTTTGGATTACAATACTTTTAGTTTGACAGATTTCCTTAACTTTAATTTGAAGTTGATGATGTAATTTTTGGTGGAATCGTCCCTTCTTGTGGATGTTTGCTCAGTAAATGAGTGACTTGGGGAATCAGACCACTTTGGTCCGTCATTAGACATGTCTTTATTTCAGCACTTCTGTGGCATCAGCTTAAGGTATTGGAATAGAAATAAAGAAATAAAATATCTCACACCAACCATTAAGAGTGTGTAGTCCCTAAACAAACACTGGACATTAGAAAAGTCATAAATAACACGCCTTAACCACAATATCTTGCTCTTCTTCTCCTATTCCTCCCCTCCCACTGTCTTTCTCCTCTTCCTTATTCCTTCATCCGTCTCACCCTGGCAAGGCCATTAACTCATAAATCCAATACAGGCCACCTCAACACTATCTGTCTTCTGCCGATGGAGAACAGGATGGGATGGAGGGAGCAGAGTGGAGGATCAATGGCTCTCCTGACTGTCAGCTCGCTCACTCGTTTTCACATCAATCTACCCATCGCCTCCCTCCCCTCATCCTCGCCGCCTCCGTCTCCGTTTTTTTTCATTGTTTTCTTCAAAAGCCGATGGATTGTTGGAGAAACCAAACGCTGACACAGCGGCTCTGCTCTAAAATGTGATCTGCAAGGCTCAAGCACTTTCCGATGAAGCCACCAAAGCAAGCAACTCGCAACTATTCTGCTCCTTGATGTGTTTATTGATGAGAGGGGATTTGGAAAAGTCCAGAGGACACCGTGTAGCAGAACTGACAGAGTTTTGCATCTGAATTCTTGCTTTTTCCAAACAGTAGAACGTATCTTATCAAGAACCCAACAAACTTTATTGGTCACTCTTTTTGGTCTGATCAAACCAAACAGAGTGAAATTCATGTACACAGTAAGAGATTTCCATCCATCTTCTGCACCTACTTATTTCTGTGCAGAACCATGGGGTTGATTTTGAAAAGTAACTGTTACCATAACTTAACTCGAACTTTTTTCAACTCATTCAGTTGAAGGACAGTATATTCCGAGTCAAATCAACCCTCTCTAACCACTGGCATCATGTCGATACATTTCTGAGCCTCCGATCTCATTAGCATTATTCAAACTGCCCTTAAAAGCCCATTTTAAATGACTTGATCCATGTTTTCTACGCTGTAGTTCATCATCTTTCCACTAGGGGCAGGACAGAGGCTTTTCCTGCTCATTTCAAAATGGCTGCTTTTGGCAGGAAAAGTTTTGCTATAATTTTCTAAACTCTATGATAAAAAAAAACTGATATATTGTTTACATTTTTTTAAATGACTATTTGCTGTGTTGAAATCATGTAAAAGTAGTTGATATTGAACTCTTTATCATATATTTGCAACATGTTAAAAATGTGTGGAACAAGTTAAAGACAGTGGGTAAAAAAAGAGGATTTTTTACTGACTTACGTGTTCAGTAAAAGTATATATATATATATATATATTATTACTTGTGATATGTTTGGGTGATTAATAACAGCTTTCCACTAGGCAAGGAAAGGACTCCCTCTTGAACCCCCAAAGCTGTCCCTAATTTGGTTTCAGGCAGACAGGATTCTTTCCCAGCATCTGAAGAAATTCCAATGATTCACTGCACTCTCCCATCTTTGCTTCTCCAGACATAAGTCTGGATTTGCAGCAGAATCTGAACTTCTCTGAATGTACCAGCTGCCGTGATGATGAATTAGTTTTCTGCTCCAACCTGAAGGAAGGAACTGACTTAAACATCACTTTAAGCTCAGCCCTACTACCTGTCTTTATATCAGATAAAATTCAATGTTTTTTTGGGGTTGTTTCTCATGAGCATTGTGCAATGTCGTTTGGATTTTTTTGGTGATACTTCTTAGTTCTTGTCATTTTTTTTTTGTTTTCACGTTGTCCTGTCAATCACACCAGGATCAGGTTGATGATTGTTCACAGCTGACTTGATTTGTGTTAATGATCCCCAGTGCATTTAAGTGTCTGGTTTTCAGGTCATCGGCTTTCACACTCTTTACTTTCTCCATGAAGTTTGTCGTGTCTGAATTTGTTTGTTGATTGGATCTCCCACATCACCAGTTCCTCACACCTCTGGTTCTTGACACCTTTGTAGATCTTTGACCTGAACCTGCAGGAAAGACTCCTGAATGTGGAAACCATTTTTTGATTGATTTGCTGGAACTCAAAGACATTTCAATCTGACACAAATCTAGCTCAGATTAGAACAGCTGTCAGTACATACAGAAATGATGACAGATTATAAAAATAACTGGCAGCATTTTTAAAATCATACATCAATCATTTACATCTATAAGTTCCTATATGAGTAAGGACCATTTTAAAGTGAAAGCAAATTTGCCAAATACGCATCTACAAGAAATTGAAATAAGATGAAAGTTTAAGTTGAAAAGGATTTTGCCACAGTTTAACTCATATAAATTGGTAAAGTCCTGAATGAGGGGTTTGGCTTGAAACTGAATCGAAAGCTGTTTAACAATTTGCAGCGTGGGCCAATTTAAATGTGTCCAGTCATTGACTGTGGAATTCCTCAGGGAATATTATTGGTTCCTAATTTGTTCAATATCTTGTTTATATTTTGCCTCATGTACTGAAGATTACATTGTTTGCAGATGACGTGATTATTTATCTGTTCCACTGAATGATCTAATGATAGTATGAACATCTCGATACCTATTGATGCAGATATACATCAAACCACTTTGGCACCAAAATTACCTTCATTTAGCATCTACATAAAAGTGAAAACTTAAGTGATTTTTTTTGTTCCATAACAGAATATAAATTCAGGCGTCAGGGAGTTAAACTGAAAATTAAATCAATTTAAAAACAGGAATCGAACTGGACATGTTACCTTATATTCTAGATTAAACAAATGTTATCAATAAACATTGAATTATTTATCTGATACAAATGAAATTACATTAGAAATATAGATGCATCCATTTGTAGTAAATCGACTTGGAAACAATCCAGAATGAAGTATTGAAAAAAGTATCAGAAATGTGTGAAAATTCTGCAAAATAACTGACTGTAAATGTACTTTATCATAAATCGGTTATGTCATGTTGTACTTAAGTGTGATTTAATCACTTTAGAAGCTTGATGTACGTCATTTTTAAACCCTGATTTATCAATGTGGTGATTATTTCTAATATTAAGGTGAAATATTTTTATGATGCTATGTCTCTATGGCACAGCCTATAAAGGTATTTTTGTTTTGATAATGTTTTGGATGGAATTAACCAATAGAATTTGATGGTATTTGATGTTTTAGACACTGAAGACAAATAATATTTTGACTCATTAATCATTTTTGGTGTAAAAGAGCCGTCCTTATTTCACAGCATCAACCGGATCCAGAGTTTGGCATCAACCTCTGGAGTAGAATGTGGTTTATTGACCCAGGCGTGTACGTCCATTGACATTTTGTTTTGTTTGAATTTTACACCAATAGGTTTGCCTTTTACGGAGTAACAGCCCACAGATTTTTTTTTTTTACTTGGGGTATATATTTTTGTGATTGACCTCCATGCATCGTACACACACTCACAGCATGTGTCTACAAGCCGCCTTCCACCGCCGTCAATCGAAATGCTTTTATCCACAAATGGCCGCGCATCAGCCGCATTAACCCGCCGATGGAAACACAGACACAGTCTCTGTCCTTTTAATCAGCACAGGTGTCTACAGCTACACTCAGACACGCACAACCTCTCACACACACTCGGTTGGGTCGTGCCCTTCTCGTGTTTCATCTGACACGTGGTAATAGATTCCGCTGTAGCTCCACGCCTTGACTAAGTGGCCTCACCTTTCACTGAAAACAAATCACTGCCTCCTCTGCTCGCGCACGCACACACACACACATTTCACCCACATCTCTTGCTCACACAGTTCCTCAATGGCCCATTCTTCCACTCCTCATCTTCTGACCTTCCTCACCCATCCCTCTCTGCTGAGCCTCCCTCCCCTGGGTGCTCTCCACTTCCCTTTTGCCACTCAGCCTCTGATTGTTGTGTTTCCATCCTAACCTCTTTCATTCTTCTCCTCCTTTCTGCCAGTCTCTGTTTCACTTCTGCAGTCGCTCGTGCGACTCGTGACTTTGATCGCCAAGGTTTCGTTCACACTAGGACAGCACCGGAGACGCAGTTGGATGCTAAGAGCTGTCATAACTTCATTTGGTTTGGTTTGCTGTCACACAAAGCCCTCTCAAACTACGTTCACATCGCCCTTAAAAAAACATGCATTCAAGCAACCACTTCCAATGAAAAGTCAATGCAAACGCTACTGTTAAAAGGCTGTGTCGTCACTACACAAGTTTCCACGCCTGTTTTGGCTCTACATACAAAACATACAAAGCGTTGAAAGTTAAACCAGGTCAAACTTTGACCAGTCAGGGACTTGGATTTGGTTGCGTTCTTGATTGTGCTTTGTAGGCCTGGTGTAAACGTAGGACCTGAATATAAACAAAAACTGAAACAAAGCGAACTGCAGCAACACCTAAAAGTCCCTTTAGCTGACAAGCACATAAGTGTATGAAATTTGCTCTCTGCATTTGACCCATCCCCTGGGGGAGCGGTGAGCTGCAGACACAGCCGTGTTCAGGAACCATTTGGTGGCTTAACCCCCCAATCCAACACCCCCCCTCCCCCCAAGCCCCACACCGTGCTCGGGTTCAAATTGAATCGTTTTCATGTGTGAATATTGGTCAAATTCAACTCAAATACAAACTAAGAGTTAAGTTAAGTGTCAAACAAGGGGGCACTGGGTCCTATTTTCAGAGTCTTTGGTATGACTCGGCCATGGATTTGAACTCACGACCGTCAGTCTCTGGGCGGACACTCCACCTCAAGGCCCCTGAGCTGGTCACACCACATTTTCCCTCAAGACATGTTCATCTTTTCAGTTGTAGACCTCAGCTTCACTTTGAAGACTGTTTTTTTCTAGTCAAAGTACGTTGTATTTATATATCACCTTTCACAGACAGAAGTTACAATTAGGAGTTAAAAAAACAGGAAAGACAAAAACATTTACCACATAAAACAATCATCTCAAGCTCAAGTAAAAACAGTTTCACTTAAAATGCTTGGAAAAGTCAACATGGCCTGTAGAGGGCGATCGAATCAGACATGTGACAGAGCTTGTGTTAGGCTCATGAACAGTCAGTAAGCATTCACACGATAGGGAACCGTACCAGAGTTCATTTGCAAATGAGCCGAGTCCTCTTATTTAACCAGACCAGAGTTGTCTTGTTTGGTCCACACTGATGCTCATGTGAGCTTTCCCAAACCAAGTGGGCTGTCAGTAGAAATGAACTGTGGAGGGGATCAGACCCACCAGTCTGAACACGTCTGATGGGCTTACCCACACCGGCAATCCTTAATATGTCCAAGAACACTTGACTCAAAGATCATCCGTTTGACTGGTCAGTTTCCACGCTCAGGCAGGATTATGGAAAGTAAAATTAGCTTGCACAGGTGAGTCATAGGCTCCATGGATTGTGTCTTGCAGTTCCTTTAAAGCTTGTACGACCACCTCAAGATGTTATGAAAATGGAGCATACCATTGTGGTGTGTGGTTAGTGTATCATGAAGTATTAGTAAGGATAATGGAAGTTATTCATGCTTATGGAAAATGCACTGACGGGGCTCCAAAGTGGTAAAATATTATATACTGTACGGCACACCTGCATCTCACCTACCCTTACGTGTAACATGAGTGTTCAGTACGGCGTTCCGCCCGCCGCGCAGCATGCCCATAGAAATAAATGTGCGTGAAAATCTTCTCTCGACAACCTTGATATTTCATGAGGGCCACCTAAATGCCCCATACAAGTTTGACCCTTTTATCCCCACAGACAACCCCTATCAATCAGTCAACCATCATTTACAAGTGCTTTTCATTCCCTGTGGCAGCTCACACCCCTAAGGGCAGTTGGACATTCCTCAAGTTGTTTCTCGAAATATCCGACTCGTCATTTCAATCAGTTGGTCGAAACAGGTCGATATAAAACACGTCTGCAGACAGATCATAGTGGAAAACATTGCTGCGATGGACTGGCAATGTGTCCAAGGAGTAGCTGGGTGGGCTCCCCTCCTATGTCACGACTTCTATTGACTGATCACACAAACGTCAACACAAAAGCTGTGTTGTGTGAGTCTGACTTCTTTCTAAAATGCAGTAAAGTCTTTGTTTAATGATCGCTATATCAGAGCAGTGGTCTCCTCTGGCTTTATGGGAACACTTGGAATATCCAGTGTCCTCTACTTTCAAAATTTGCATTAAAAATTATTGGACTCGTTGACAATGTAAAATAATGGTTTAACACGTGTTAGATACTTTGCTATGATAAATCCTTAATCCTACTCCTGTGTACATGTTTAATGTTAAAAGCATCTCATACAGTAGAAGTGCATGAACAGATGATTTCATAGTTTATCGGAATTTTCTTTTGATATTTTCTGTTTTACTATTAATTCAAGGCTTTGACTTTTATGGTAGTCTGCAGATTTTAACTGTTTTCTCTTTAAGGTTTCACACAAAGACTCTATTGTGCAGCATCTGTATGATCTGTAGGTATAGACGATGTAAAATAGTCTTTAAAGGGTTCTGTTTGATGCTACAGCAAAGAGTTATGGCGGGTTCCTTAAAAACGAAGACTAGAAAGGATGTGAGGAACCGCAGCTGGTGGAGCATAACTTTGTAAAGCTGAAAAAAAAGTGCAACAGCGCCACCACCTGTTGGGAACTAGAAACTGCTTCTTTCTCCTCTTTTTTTCACACCACAATGAAAAAGATGTTAGTGCTCTTTCACAGCTGCACTCCACCTGGACCTTCAGCTTTGTTGCAGCTCAGATCCTGATAAATCTTCGGAGACAGACGGGGGAGTGGGGGCTGTTTTTATTTATTTTTTTACCCTGAATAGCTGTGGTCCAGGATGAGGCTGAGGCGTTGTGACAGGCGAGCCATGATTTTTTCATCTTAGACTTCCTCATCACACGTCCTTCGTGGAGATCTACGGGAGCTCACGGCGTTCCGTCTTGATGCTGTTTGGATCCTGAAAACCACCTGACTTCCCTCTGAAAACCAGTGTCTTTTTGTTTCAGACTTTTGATGATAATTAAAGTGGCATTTTAGTTTTAAAAAGTGGGAACATTTCAAATGTCCTTCACAATCTAAGTTCAAAGCGTCTGATAAAAAAACTGATGACCCAGCATTGTGGGGAAAATCAGGGTCAATGTTGAGTTGCTGGAACATTTACATCCACCTTAACTCTCAGGTTGGAGGTTTAGGAGAGCAATCAGTGCATTAAATCCAGGATTGTTCAGGAAACTGCTGACCTGAGAATTGTCGTAACGAGGAAAATAAAATATCAAAGAAATATTTCAAAATAAAATCTTAAAGACTTATTTTAACATTCTGGCAGCAAATCTGCATTTTAAAAAGTCCTGAATGGCACATTTTACTACTTTTAGGCTTCAAAACCATCTAATTCATCTGTGCACAAACCTCTTTCTGGATTTCTTTAATAAAATGTGCATTCTGCATTTTTTTTTCCTAAATGGACACTATGTATATCTTTTTTTCCACACCACCACCTCAGCGGTGCTGTTCCTGCAGTCAGACGGTTTGTCTTGGTCACCATTTGTGGTTTGAGGTCTCCTTCGCTGGGAGCTGAAATAAGATCCTTTCGGTGGCCACACGCTCCTGTACAGCTGGGGTTTGGGCTTGTGGGCTGCAGAAACACGGACATCTTGAGGAAGACTGGTCTCTAGTGGTGACTGAAGGGATTTGTTCCATCCAATAGATGATTCTTGTTTTCCAAAACATCTTTCTTCAGTTAATGTTGGTTAACTGTATTGGGTAAGTTCAGTTTGTGGTTGAACAAACCAAAAAGATCCAGAACAGAAAACAAGAGATGGAAAACAGGCTTGAGGAGCAGGATTGGACGCCACTGCCTGAATAAATCCTGAATAAATCCTGAATAAATCCTGAATAAATCCAAAAGCAGCAATGAAATCTAAAAAACGAAACTGGACTTGATTCTTCAATCTAAAATGAATTTTTAAAAACAGTTGCAAAAATATGTCTGAACCAGGTTCAACCCACTTCTGGATATTGGTTTGGAATTGTCCTAAAAATATCCAGGATGGAAAAATTGACTTATTATTGAAGACTCCAAAAAACAAATGTCCTCAAATCAAAGCGTATTTGACATTAGTGGTATTTGTTGTTTCTACTGTAACTCTGTCATTCTGGATAAAGACAGCATCGATAACCCTTTCATCAACTTTATTTCCTGAAGAACATGGTTTATAGTCACAAGAAGTTAAAGTTTAGAAACCTACCTGTAAATGGAAGAACAGAATGATGTTTTTATACTTCCAGAATTAAACTTTCATTGTCCGTAGTAAAAATGGACAATGGCGTTATCCGCGATGTTGATGTGTGTTATCGCGTGGACACGCCACATTATCGACAAAATAACACATTGCAAAGTTTCATTTGAGCACAATGGATTCACATCTCCATTTAGTAGCAAAACAGAGAGACGGAGATGCAACACGATGGAGATTCAATGCAAGAGAGACACAGAGATACGACATAACGGAGACAAGACGCAACAGAGACACGATACAATGGCGACAGCAAGAGGGAATAGAGACGAAACAGAGATGCAATAAAGACGCACCACCACAGGACCAGTACACATCAGGCGTTGGTCACATGCAGTTCTAAGGAGTTTGACCAGTTCCAGGGCTGCAGGTTTTTTGACTGTTCCGGCCCGTGGAGGATCATAGAGAGGAGCAGCCACATCCTAAAGGGAGCACATACGTGTTTTGTAAATGGAAGGTCATGAAAATGGAACATCCTATTGTCATGTATGTGGTAAATGTGTTGTGAAGTATTTGTGAAGACAATGGAAGTCACACACATTTATGACATACTGATAAAACTCAAAGTTTAAGAAACTTTTGAAGAATAAAACAGTTGACCCGTCGGATAAACCCATTTGGAAAAGAAGTACAAAAGACGTTGAAAAAATGTACATCACCTGCAGCATTAAATCTTTGTCTCACATGTATTGTGAAGCTTTTGTGTACTTTCTGTGTATTTGGAAAATCCGGTTTGTGGATACAATATCATGTTGCCATTTTCATCAGGAATAGTTGGTCCTAAACTCCTAAATAACAAGCGTTACTCCCGGAATACTGTTAGCAACATCTGTCAGTTGAGAGACGAGACGGAGCTGCGGTTCGTAGAAAACCTAACAACTGCTAAAGTTTAACAGTCCAACGTTTTGCGTCAAAACATTCTTTTTTTCAAATGAGACTTGTAAAGGTTTTCTATGATTATTGTAAGACTGCAGTTTCACTTCAAGTTGTTCATCTCATATAAGTGATCCACCAAGGAAAATATTCTTGGAATAACGATCATGTACTTTTCTTATGTATTACCAAAACATGGAAGTTTCATATTGTACTATTTACTAAGGATCTTATAACTGCTTTGACTGTCTTATGTTTAACTTACAAGTTTCACATAAAACAGACAAAAACTTTATAAGATTAATCTGTGATTTCCATATGAGGAATGTGGTTTTTTATTTTAAAAACATTCCATGGGAATCATCAGATTATGTTTCTCCGGTGAAAACGTCCTGTCTGGTGTGCTGTCAGACAGGTGTGCTGCTGCGTCCTTTCAGTCACAAAGAAACACTAAAAGTTTAAATGGAAGAACTGCCACAAATGCAGTGCATGGGATGACTTTTCAAAATAAAAGAAGCGGACAGGAGACGTGGATCCTGCTGACCATGGAGAGATTGGTCAGTTATGGTGAACGTTTTGGAAGTAAGTGTGTGGAATTGAAAAAGTTAAAAGGCCGTTGGCCTTTCATTGGACTTTTATAGCCCCTTATGGTGATACATTTCAGACAATCTGGACTAAATTAGATTTTTGTAAATCAATTATCTCAGTTTCTTTGGTTTTAAGTCTTCCTCGTTTAACAAACGCAACAGTATTGATGAGGCCCGGTTCTATTGTTCTATTGTTTGAATAGGCTGTAGAAGGTCTTGCATGGGATTGCAGGTTTGAGATCGATTTTGTGTCAGAGAGTAACAACAACCTAAGGAGGATAACTGGTTCCGCATGAACATTTTTTTTTTGTCCTGAAAGAAGTTTTGACCAAAAATCCAAATTTCTGATGTTCTTTCTTTCTTATTTCTTTTGCTATTTTATCTCCCCCTGAAGAAAAGGGACATAACTATGACAGATCTCCGCAGCAAACAGCAAGATTAGCCCCAGAAATGTTTTTATTTTCCTTTCCAAAGCCTCCAGAGCTCCTCCACTTCCTGCTTCTCACGTTGGAGTCGGCGCTCTGCAGACAGACGGGCAGCGGCGATTAATAAATGGATGCTTTAAAGCTAAATTCTTTTCGCCCGGCAACTGTCTCACACACACACATTTCTTTCGGAACCCTCCATTTATCTGGACTTCATCCCTCCATCAATGGCAGGTTGAGGGAAAGAGCGGAATATGCTTCCGTCACTCCTCCAACTTCCTGTTTAAGGATTAGTAGAGCCAAAGAACCTTTTGGACGTCTTGGATTCAGATTTTCTGCCTCCCTGTTTGTGTGTGTGTGTTTACGTACACAGCTCGATGAGTGCCTTCTGTGCTTTCCCCGCGATTGTGTCTGGTGTGTGGTCGGTGCGGCTCCGGGCCCTCATGCGTCAGAGCGCCATTCTCTCCCGGAGGCCCCTCAGCAAACATATTAAGGAGCACCTTATCACCGCTTACACAGACCGGGACACACACAATAAATGCAGGCCTAAACACACATACCACAGTGGAAAAAGATGGCCTCGACGCCGGACACACAAAGCTCGCCAACAAACTCCACAAATGTCACCAGTCGGCTCGGTGCGAAGGGGCGGGGCCGGAGCGTGCGTCAGGTCAGCTTTTGGTTGTCCAGTCAGGGGCAGAATGCTGGTTTTAAAAGGCGGCGTTCCCCCTGAGACTCAGGAAAGCTTTCGACAAGCCTTCTTCAAGGGGCGCATTTTCAGAAAATGAGCCAAGACGTGATTTTCTTTTTTGGGGGTTTACAGACTAGACTGATGGCAATCTTCAAGCGTGCTTAGAGGATGTGGACATAGAAGAGACAGACCTTGGCGTTTAACTGCAGACAGAAGTTTGGATTTGGACGGTGGTGATTCCTCAAGGACATCTAAGGATTGATGTCAAACTATCCAATAGTGTGATTGGACCACGCCTGTAGGGTTTGAATGAATGAACTCAATAGAAGCAAGGAGACAAACTGAGACGCCAAACCAGAACGGAGAGTGGAGACAATTAAAACTTCGTAAAAGATCCGTATCAAACATCACTGACATCATGATCAAAAGACCAGGATCTCTGTTGGGAATGAAGCTAGTTTTGTTGACTCTGACGATACTCTGGACAAAAGTGGACTCGGCACCCACCGATCTAGGTAAAGCGTCCACATGGATCCTCAGAGATTCTGCTGCTCTGATGATACAGTACAGTTCTGTATACAAGAGTACAACCAAAGTCTAGCGGTGCAGGTCAAACTACAGTACGCGTCATAAAAGACAAAAGTAACCTCCCATTTCAACTACAATGCTGCGTTCACACCAGGAACGTTTGGCGCGTTCAAGAACACACTGAACGTGGGTATTTGTGTGCACTTTTAGGAGGTGTCCCCTCTGAAGTGTCGCTACCTGATACTAGCACATGTACCCACTGTCAGAAGAGTGCGAAATGTTTGAAGTAGTACAAATATCACTGTTTCTCCAGGCTTTTTCTTTCACAGTTGGCACTTCCATGTTTTAAAAAGAATGATATCTAAACATCATTACTGAATCTTAGTCCCTGAATGATCAAAGTTCAACTGGTTGAACTTTCAACATGCGTTCAATGGATGCGCGTTTTATACGAAGAGTTAAAAACTTGTGTATCGACATGTGAACTCAAGACTTATGAACCTGGAAGCCCGAAACCCACATTTACGTACATTTACATTGACTTTTCATTGGACATTTCCGCACAGCCTATGTGATAATGTGCAGTCGACCGAGGCCTGCTGGTCCGGTGGGCTCGTGCAGACCTTTACCAGCGCTCATCCCACTGACTGTTTTTCTATGTTCCATCAGCATCACTTCTTTGTCTTGCAGCTATAAATGTGATCGATGTGTCAAAGTCTGAGGCTCCATCTGCAGCCGCCAACAGGCTCATTGCTTTTTTTCATGACGTACAATATAATCTGAAACATGTAGTTTTTGTAGTTTGTTTTGTAATTTTTTTTTATGGATTTCAAAAAGGAGATTTTTTTCCTCTGATAGTCAGGAGGATGTCTTACTTGTTTTTGAGGTGCGTTTGACAAAATGCAGTTCACTGTAACAACTATCCTGAGTATTTTTTCGTGGTTGTTTTGAGATAAGTAACTAAATTACTTTCACAAAATCTTACAATTTACTTTCAAAACAGCTCAGACCAGGACAGAACGGGGATCCTGCTGTGGCTCATTTTTTCACGTTTTCACGCTTTACAATATTTCAGATTTGTGTTGTTTTTTTGTTTTGTTTTTTTGCAACACGTTACCACGTTCACTCTTTTTGCTTTAGCTAATTGTTAGCTATTTTTTAAGGAGGAGTTTGTTTGGTTCAATCCAGAGATGAGTCCAAAAAGATCCTGTGCAGGACAAAAAATTCATCCAACAGTTATTGAAGCTCTTTCACATCTCACCTGGAAATCCACTATCAACATTTCTCTTTGGAATTTAGGACTTTTCTACCATGGAAAATAGATAAATGAGGCTCGTGATCTTAATCTTTTTTTTTCCGACCTGCTGCTGAGAACTTGGAACAGTTAATTGTAGGTTTTGGTCAATGTAGACCTGATGCAGAGACGCAGCAGAAAGGAGGTCACAACCTTTATTGATTAGAGCTAATAAGATTGAGTGGGCAGAGTTGAATAACTTTCTGTAATAATGCTTGGCGATTGCTCCACATGGAGTCATTTCATTCTCTTCAGAAAAGCACTCTGACAGCAGAACAGGAAGAAGAAGCTGCTCAGTAAATGAAATTTATGTCATTACTGAAGCACAGCTGGAGAATATGGTCTTTTTTTCCTTTTTAATGTCACTGCAGTTTTATTTTTTTTAACTCAACAAGCAGCTGCAACTCCACTTGTTCAGGTTTTTATGCATTTTAAATATATATATATTTAAATATATATATATTTTTTTTAAGTAAAGATGTGTTAGTCATAAAAAAAGATGACACATCTTTCTCCTACTGTTCAGTGCACAATGGTTCAGTCTGTTACTCCTTAAGTAAACTACCATTTTATTTAAAAAAAAAGGTGTAATTTAGGGCTGGATGTCACTGTCTGCAAGACAATTTGCATGTTAACTCATCGGACAGCTTGGCTCGATTAAATGTTCTTTATTTTCACATTTTGATTTTTTTCTGTGCTTAAGTTACAGAATTAGCTTTTGTTCACACTATAATTCACGCTTTTTCACAGAATTTCTGTTGTGTTTGATATTGAAGAGGCTGCTGTTGCTGGACAGATGGAGCAGGTGCTAGCTAGAGTCACCTTACCCTCGTTATGAGGCACGACGTTGAGCTGACTCGTGTTCCGTTTACCACCCAGCCCCAAACAGCCAGGAGTTCAGGGGGAACTAAAAAATGGAAGTCCAACTACTTTTGTGACATCATTTAATAGAACTTGTTTTCATTTTTTCATCAAGCAAACACAACATTAAACCAACGTCCTTCCTATAAGTAACCCACTAACTTAAAGTGCAACTGACAACAACACAAAATCCCTTTAATTCCCATAATCCCTGCTGCAGTTCCTGCAGTGGGCGGGGTTGTGTTGTTGGAACACTGACACATGAAGTTCTAGTAAAAGTTGCTCAGACATTCTTGTGTTTTTGGTAGATTTTGGGTTTCCATCAGACCTGTCTGCTCCAGTTGTCCACATAAAGTCTTCAGCCTCGAGTCTGAGTCCGCACGCCAAACTCTGGCTCCTGAACACCAGAAGAGCTCAACTCAGATCAGCAGATGCGCCTCATAAAATGGCGGGGAGGACTGTCCAGGCTGCGTTCAGGGGCGCCGCGAGACCTCGAGTGCTCAGGGACGCGGGGAATCCAGATAAACTATCCAAGATGCGGCAGATGACCTCAGCTCTGAAGGAACTGCAGAGGACTTTGAACAGCACCCTGAGCTCCCACATCACCTTCATGCCCAACGGTACACGCCACATTCCCACCGTTTTGACAACAATGTGGCGTTTTTGGTAGTTCTTCCAAAAGCACCATAAAGAATCTGGTTTGTTCTTCATTTCAGCAAACAGCAGAAGTCCAGGAAGAAAAACAAAAGACAAAGTGGTAAGTCTGTTATACATCTCTCAGAAACCAGCCGTTCCTTCAGCCACAAGAGAAGGGATTTATTTCACTAGTTTAGAACTTCCACAAACATGGATGTTCTCTAAAAAAAAATACCAGGAACAATGACTCAGATCTGAGTGCTGCTGGAGTAAAGGTCATGTGACCTGAGACCTTAAAGCCTCTGAAACGCTAAAACTCCAATAATAGGAACTTTTCTTTAAAGTTTATGCCACCTTTCAAAATAAAATGTTTTCAAGCCTAACATTAATCCTACTGAATAAAAGGACAAAACAAATCTTTTTATCAGGTTCTACATGACCCCTCTCCCTCAAAACTGATGACATCACGGGGGGAAAAATCCTCCAAAAAAATCAAAACCTTTTATGGTTCACCAAAAAATCCACTAACGTAACCACAGCACTTGTGAAAGTGAAATTATTATGGAATGGTCCTACGCCTTGGTGGCCATTTTGTGGCAAAACGTTTTAGAATGTGATGATTTTTCACACAATACGGAAAAAGAAAACCGCCATCCTAAATTTTCAAAAAAATTGCACCTACAAATTTAAAGTCCTACTAGGGATTTCAATCTTTTACCTCCTAACTCATCAAGTGTCATTTAGAAACTACTTGTGTAAAAGATATATAAATAAAGTTTGTAGATTCTGAATGGCATTAGATTGGTAAGCTTTCAAAAAGTGCCGTTCCTTACACATTTTCTACGTCTATATTGCTGAAATGTTCTACATGACTTGTTGGCTTAAGCTGAATGAAACAATATGTTAGCAATATAAATGGGGGCGTGGTTAACAAAAAAATCACAGATTCCAAGGAAATTCAAAAATTTACTTTTGCCGATTCTAATAACAATAATGCAGAACTGTTCGTCACCCCCAGATGAAAACAACATCTAAGGTTGCTATGGGGATATAAGCAAGTAGAAAGCCACTATTTTGAAAAAGGTTTTTCTTCCATTGTCACGTGCAGCTCTGACCAGAATTTCATTAGAGCAGACCAGAGGCTTTCATTTCTCATTGTCACTGACAACCAAATTAAAAAGTGCTATTTGGTCAGTGCATCATTTATTCGTCAATTATTCTGTAGCTGAACAAAGTGAACAGGTCATTGAAAATAAGGATGTGCCATCAATAAGAATTAAGATGAAAAAAACCCAAAGAGATATTAAAAAATGAACCCAAAAAACATCACATGACCACAGTACAGCAAATTCAGTTAACAAAGATGGTTTTGGTGCTTCACCTGCAGTTTAAAAAGATGTTTGGACATCATTGCTTGGATAATTTCCACTTTTTCTTTTGTCTTCTTGGTGTTCGTAGCTCCCCGCCGCAGAGGGAGGGGCAAGGCCGACCGTGGCGACCCTATTGGCAGCTTCCAGCACTGCGTCCAGAGCCAGTGCAGACATCCCAGGTCTGAGCGGCAGGACCTTCAGGAAGTCTGCGTCACCACAAGCCAAGAAGACTAACAAAAGAGGTGAGGACTGAGTGCTGTCCAAAATCAATAAAAGCGTCATCATGAGAGCCCAGGGTTGCTTTTTCTGCAGAGATTCAGCTTATTTGAGCCATTATAAACATTTGTCTGTTGGACACCAAAGACCGACTGGAAACAAACTCAACTGTTAAGTTAGACTGTCATTGACTGTAAGACTTTTCTCTTTTCCACAGTGTGTTTTTGGAAGTACTGCTCCCAGAACTGAGTTCTCCTGCCGCCACTGAACCTCCAGACGTCTCCTTCCAAACATTCTTCTACCCAGAACTCCACCCCAGTTGGCTTTGTGGGATTTTTGTTTTTTTTTTACTTTGCCTTTCATTTATCCTTTCTCTACAATGACTTTTGCTAGTTGATGCTCACAGACGTGTTCAGCAAACACCCTTGACTGATTGACACCATCCCTCTCCTGTCCTGTCTTTCATCTTTGACCTCCCAGTGCTTGGAAACTGTTGCTATGACGACGTGTGCCCAAGCTTGCCGGCGCCAGCCTTGACTTGGACCATTATTTTAAAATCCTTATTTCATTAACGAGACTCACCAATCAAAAGGCAACGATGTGCGCTTGAGGCGCATGAAGACACGCCCACATTAACCCTCCATCAGAAGACAAACACAGTGTGTGTATGTGTGCCCGCTTTAAATAAAGATCACTTCTAACACTGCAAATACCTGCAGAGGCTTTGGAAGACCAAGATGTAGCTTTTCTTCAGCTCACCCGTTTGTTATTGAGACAGAGTTCAACATCCCAGGTCAACAAAGGTCAACAAAACTCCGTTGGGGTTGTAGACTTAACCTGGAAACATGTGTGTGTAAAGTTTCATGAAGGTTTCTAGAACTAAAGTTTTCTTTTCCAACATTGTGCAAAAATCTGAAAATCGACAAATTTCACACTTTGCCCCAAAATGGCCGCCATGCCATTGGTCCAGTGACCATCCCATAATAATTTCAAACCTTCTTTGGATATCCCCGACATGTTTTGGTTATGTTAGTACATCTTGAAATCTTTTTTCTTAGAGCTCCATTCTTTTATTTTGTAATAGTTTCTACCGCTGTGATGTCATCAGTTTTTCCACCAAAAGTGTTTTGTTCATTTATATCTGATTCTTGAGCAGAGGGCTGCAGCTTAGAAGACAGTTTTGTATTCAGAAGAGTTTGTTTTTTTTAAAACAACACAAACCAACAAATCTTAAGCATCACAAATCATTAACACTGAATTCCATTGGATCAGGCGCTCTGGAAATAATCCCATCAATGTGAAAGCATGATATCGTGACAGTGTTTTTCACTCTAAACATGCAGGTTTATTACAACACATTTACAACAGATTTTAAGCATTGTTCACAAAATTGTAAGAAAGTTCAGTTTTACTCAGTTCTCAAAAACAGCATTTCAGAAATACAAAAGGTTATCTGAAAGAACCAAAGCATCCAGTCTTGGTTTTCAATGGCTTGGAATGAAATATCAGAAAATAACACAGTTGTAGTTAAAGTTTTTTTTTATTTTTTTGTACAGAAAACTGTTGCCATGGAGATTCCTTTACTTTATAGAATGGAATGAATAGTTAGAAAAATCAGTACCTTAGAAACAGTTTGTGAGCTGGTGATTATAATGCTTAATCTCTGTTGAGCTTTACAACCTCTAAAAATCACAAAGACCAAAATCACTCATAATCTGCTTTCATAATTGATTCAAATCGTAATTTTTCAGTGTAGAACTCAATAAAATTTCCTCGTGATTGAAATGCACATATTTAAAGATTAAAAAAACAATAAATCATTTGTGCTAAAACTATAAACGAATGGAAATACAAAGAATGTTTGAAAAAAGTGCTAAAAGTGGTTCTTTTATGATCAAATCTAGCCTGTTTAGCGTTGATGTTGTGTTTCGTGCCGTTCTGTGCATGAACAAGAGAGGTGTCACTTAACATCCACTAACCTAAGGTGTAACTCACCTGTGCAAGCCAGCTTCAGCACAGTTCACCTACATGTGCTTAAGCAGAGAGCACAGCAACATGACCAGACTTTGGGATCAAGCGTACTCTGGTACGGTACAGATGGACCAGTGTGAATGTGCTCTGACTCCAAGTGATAATCGGTGTTGCGTTTGCAGGAAACTTGATTCCATTTGAAACATAAACATAAAAATACATAAATAAGAATCACTAAATAATCGTGTCTAATGGGTTTGGTCTATTTACTGGAGCTATTGCTGCCTTTTTTCTCTTATTGTCCCTAATGATGCTGCAGCTCATCTCTCCGTCTCTCTTACTACTTCTAGACATTGTTTATTTACTCGTTCCTTATTGATTTCTTAGCTCAATCGTTCCCTTCACCTTCTCGGATTAACGCGGTGAAGAGATGAGCGTCAAGCGATCTTATTTGATCCTTCTTGCAACGTCTAAATAGGCATACTCGATCTCCCGGTCAGCAGGGCAGGTTTTGGTAAACTCTTCTCTTTGATAGGCACATTTCAGATACCTCCACACTCCAGTCATTTCAGCTGGGATCTCAAAGCCCCTGTACTTCTTGGTCACCACCTGGAAAACATTCAGAGAGGTGTGGTTACCGCTGACGGTGTCCAGTGGGACAAATCGAATATCCGAATGTTCCAAACCTTCAGAATGTGCAGTTTAGGCAGCAGGTTGCAGTCGGCCAGGGTGAGCTCATTCCCGTCCAGAAAGCTACGGGATGACTCAGGCAGGTCTCCGGAGGCGTCTGCGTCGATCTCCTCAGACAGGGGGGTCCTCAGAAAGTCGTCCAGGCGCCACAGAGACTTTAACAAGGCTTTCTCTAAGGCTGAGTTTAAACAGGAAGCACACCTTCAAATAGTGGGTTTATCCCCAGGAGAGAAGTCCTTGAAGCAAACCCCAAATGCTAATGCTAATCATGGATGCTACACCACTTGTACGTATGGATTGTGTCCAGATATCCTCCCTACTCCCTAAAAGACTGTAAAGTTCAATACTTTAGTGTTCTGGATCTTAATGTAGTTCGGACACATGCTAGATACTTTTTTTTCTAAATGGCAAATATGGTGTCTCCCATTCATTCAAACGCAATGCATTGTGGTCTATGTTTGTTAATCTAGTGAGCGTTGATGAGAAATTTCTTGGACACTAGATTTTGGGATTGCAGATTCGGAGAGCCAGACAAAATGGCGAGCGCCCTAAATTGTGCATTAAGAAGTGAACAAATTTGAACACAACGATGTTGAGTCTTTGACAGTGTCCCTCAGATATATTGATACTAAGATCTTGGATTGTTCTGCTGAGTAGATTAGACATCAGCCTTAGTGATGTGCGATGCACATAGTATGCACCATTTCAAATCCCTTTGATACATGGACATCCAGAATGGGAACCAAACTTGGAATCCTTTGATCAGCGGTCGATTCGTGAGTAGGTTTAAGGCTATGGCAAAGTGTAGCCTGAGTTTGCTGAGTCCATTTTGTTCTGCTTCCTTAAAACCTCAGTCATAGCAGCTACTGTGATCGTGGTTTCTTACCGTCATTGGTGTCTTTTCGTGGGTTTTTGACGTAAGCTGAGAACTTGGCGAATATGTCAATTCCAGCTGTGTTGGCTTCAAGGTGTTTGGCAGCTAGTCTGGGGAAGCTGGTGCCAAAGAGACAGAAGGCAGCTGAAGAAAGCTGTACACAGAGTTTGTTACCAAGCTGTCCACTGACCAAAATGCTACAGATACTAAACATAAATCCTGACAGACCGCGACAGTTTGGCACGTTTCAAGGAAACGTATCCAGAACAGCTCTTTATATTTGACCCAGTCTGAGAAGAACTGGTGCCCTAGTTAACCACTTGTTTGTTTGTTACACAGCAAAGTTACCCCTCATTCACTACAATGGAAAACGGTCGTACTTCAACAGAGAAATACTGACAAATGCGGTGGATTTTACTGTTTCACCTCTGATGGTTTGATTTAATCCTGAAGACAGTTTTTCTGAATTTTGGAAACTTCTTTTTATTAAGTTTTATTTTTGAATTGGGCTTAAATGGATGTTACTTTTTGAGGTGGTTTTTGAGTGGTGTTAAAAAGGCACAGTTCAGCAAGTATGTTTGTGTTAACCATTAGCCTAAAAAAGGCGTGTTTTGATGACATCATATCCATCAAACCCATTGATAACTGATACAACCAAGTGATGGGTTGAGCACAAGAGTTTAGCATCTGCAGTGCCATCATCTGGTCATGAATCCATCTAATTAACTTCAGATGATTGGGTTTTTTTTTTTGTCAGTCAGGCCCAGCCTTAGAAAAAGGCCAAATAAATTTGGAAAAAATGTCATTTGAAAGAATGGAGAAGTCTAACTAGGATTACATTATGGGAGAGCTGAAGGCATGACAGGCCACTTCTACAAATGATAACAAAGAAGTACACTTCTACTAGTCTAAATAACCATTCATGGTCTGCCTAGTTGTTTACTCAAACAGGTTAACAGTCTAACCCAACTTTCCTAAAGGTGTCCTGCAAAGACTTGACCTTGAGCGGCACAATAAAGACAAGTTCCTCTTAGGCTGGACCAGAAGTAGATCGGTGCATTTTTAAATCACTTTGACGGGGCTGTATTGTGTACCGGGGTGGGGTCAGTTTCTCCTCCAGGAACTCCTCGATCTTGTTAACGTCCACCTTGACTTCACCATTGTAAGTCATGAAGGGGGGGTTGATGCCTGGAGCAAGGTCCTGTAGGTCAGCCGGCTTCCTGGCAACACCAAAGTCAAACCAGTTACCATGGTGATCAGTATCATCTAAAACAACTCTTATGACAAAAGATCATAAGAATCTTGAAGCTGTTGCATTAGAAACATTGGCCTTCAAGCGTTGACGTGCACACTAAACATCAAGTAAATGTGTTTTCGCCTCCAGACGTCATAACTTCTGCCTTTGTCCAATGTACTTTGAGGTTCTATGTCTGTGCATGATAAATGAAATCCAGGAAAATGGCATCACTAGACTCTGGAATAGAGATGAGAGTCCAAGGAAACCACTCTTTCTACCTTGTGGAGTAGAAAGAGAAAAAAGAAGCAACGCATTGCCTCTTGTTCGCAGAAGTATTTGTTTACACATTACCAAAGCTAACATTATGACCAGGTATGTAGAATAGAACACGAGTTTTGTCAAAGTTGCTAAAAATAGCACACAATGACTTTCAGGTTTGACAGCGCCGTCAAGCATTGGCAAATAAAATGAACAAAAGTTCAAAAGTTGGAATACAATAAAAGCTTTCAATAAATCTGATATTTATTAACCATAAAGACACCTGAAGAGCCTAATGCACATTCAGGATTTTCACAAAGAGAAGAGTTTCTAAAGGAAGTCACATCATTCTGTACATCAATACCATGTAGACCAGGGTTTCTGACAGTTATGTTCCCATGGTCACAATAGTCGTAGCTCACAGTTATGTGATGTTTGTTGGCATGGAAACAGACTCACTGTCTCTGAGCTGAAGGCCAGCGGCCCTTAACGTGATGTTTCTATCCTGGTGTGTTTTTTACCTTTTTAGGTCAACTGTGGTGACATTGAAGATGATTCCCTTTAACCACAGGATCATGAAGAGTCTCTGGGAAAAAGGGCAGTTTCCAATGCGCTCCCCATCGCTTCCGGCCTGTAAATAGAGACACACAGAAACCATCGGTTTGTTTTCTCCTCTGGAATTGGATTCATTCCTTTTGGTTTTTTGGTTTTGTTTACCATTAACATCATTATCTGTTTTGGTTATCAACCCTTGCAAACTTTTACCCAGAATTTTATTGTGAAATGCAAGGCTGGATAGAGGGATTAGCAAAAAATAAAACAAAAACAAAAAAACCAAAAAAAAACCTGTGACTTCCCCCGAAAGCAAAAAATATATATAAAATAAAAGCATAAAAAAGAGAAATGATGGACGGACAGACAAATAGACAGACATTCCATCCATCTATTTTAGGCCGCCAGTCTGTCTCAGGACCACACAATCACTATCCTTGAACATATGTTATGGGAAAAAAAAGTCTGATGAAAATGTGTTGATACTTTTTAATATTATAAAATACAATGACGTTCTTTTTATGATCTAAAATCAGCTAACTGTGAAGTACAGCACACTTGGATTTGTTGCTAACTGTATTTCCCACAATGCACAAGCATTGAGGTCTCTGCTGTCAGAGCCTTTAAACTTTACATGTTTAGGATTTTCACCAACTTGCTGGTGTGTTCATAATGACCCCTTTGAAAGCTCAAAAACATCATCACAGGTACACTTCACTGTTGAAGAATCTCCAGCTTTAAAAGTGTTTGCAGATCTAAGATCTTTCCAGGAAAATGCCATTTGTAATTCTCTCACTTGAATTCTGTTTGATTTTGGCCAACAAGACTTTCTAGACGTTTTATTTTGAAAGGGTCTGCCAAAGTGACTGTGGATGGATAGAATCAGGAATGAGCGTGTAAGAGAAACAACAGATCATGGTAGATGTTCTGGAGATACATGCAGGGATGCAGACGGAGATGGTTTGGACAGAGATGGTGTTGATAAAAGGATGCTGAGGTTGAAGCTACCGGGAGAACGGTCAGGAGGAAGACCAAAGAGGATGTTCATGGACGTGGAGAAGGAGGACATGATAGTGGTTGGCGTGAACGACAACAAAGTATAAAAAGTTACCAAAATGACATAATTCATGGAGAAATCTTAATTGAAATCTATTTTCTTTCAACAGCATTAAAAAAAACAGTCTACCACCATTCCCTGCTTTGGTGAGGGTTTTTACTGGGGTTTCCTCTCCTTAACTCTGCTCTGTCTTGAGTTTTTTCTTATTTTCTCTGAACTTTCAGGGTGAGGTTGAACAGATTGCATTGAAGTTAATTGGAAATTTTTGTTTCTTTTAATGAACACTTCACATACTGAATGAAACCACTGGAACAAATTGGGGGAATCGCCGTCATAAAAACAAACATCCATGTTATCTAACAGGAACCGTTTTGTTTTCTAGCGGTAGATAAAGCCCACAAAGCAAACTGAATCATCTGATCCATTTGGTTTGAGGGCAGTTCGGTCAGGACGGCTCCTTCATGAACTTTTCTACTAGACAGATCATCTTAATTAACTGTCCAGCAAACAGTCCTGACCTTCAGCCTTCAGATCTGCATCCAGCAGGACAAACACACAGATGCTACAAAGACGGATGGCTTAACGTTCAAAAGGACTTTTTTGAAGGAAAAAAATCGACTTACCTTCACAAACAACTCAATAGAAGGGAAGCCAAGTTTTTTTCTGGCAATGTCAAACCAGGACATGACGATCCGTCACGTCCGACAGAACTCGGGACCGGGAGAAAGTCCGACGGGACCCACAGCCTGTGAGTCTGTGACAACAAACTCAGAAGCTTCCTCAAATACAGCCAGTCTGACGGAGCGACTGTCTGCTTTTCGCCTTCGCTGACTCCACTGACCCACACACACAATGGCTCTGTGTGTCCCATGAATGCTGAGCCCACTGCCCATTACAATGTTGTCTAAAATCTGGACACAAACTGTTCATTTTTGATTAGATCCTTTGTCCTTGTGTCTAAAAGAGGTTTGTTTTGTTCTAAGACTTAGCAATGGAAGCAAGAATCTTTGCCAAAGAAAAGCTACTAAAAGTGTCTCTGCTGATCGAATGAAGAGGAGTGGCTGAAGAGGGAAAACCGCTTCTACCAGTGATGCATTTGACCGATTTCTCAACCCGTATGTCTCCTGACACCTGGTAACGCATAAACGCACAAGGGGCGGTGTCTTGTGTGAAGTAAAGCTGCAGCTCAGAGGATCAGCAATCAATCCAAATGACCAGACCTGACGTTTCACCACTGAGCACCTGAACACTTAGGTGTGGCAGGTCTTTGGTCTCTGGTGCTTTGGGTCAAAAGGAGTTCATGAATTTACCTTTCAACCAAATTATCCCAAGAGTTTTTAAAAAAGGACCTCAGTCGCACAAGGCGCCAAACATTAAAACACAATAAAAACAACAGCTAAAATGTTAACATTATAAACATGGAGTGACCAGTAGAGTTTCTCGACTGAGTTTGCGATGAACAGGACAGAAGAATGAAAGCAAAACTGCCTACAAGTGACAAAAAGGTGAGAACTTTTGCAAGAAACTCTTTCATTTTCATTGCATTTTCAGCAAATAATCTGAGGTTTTGTCATCTTGAGCCAGGTCTAGATCTTCTTAAGTCATATGATCTTTGGTCATCTTTGACTCCGACTGTTGTCCATTTGTGCTATGAAATATTGTTGTCAGAAATGTCCAAAGTAGGAATTATATTTCAGCGACAGGCCCCCTGTCTTTTAGTGATCGTAGTAGTCCATGTATGCGTATTATTCGCCCTCGACATGGTCATAGTTTGTTGATCACATGATCAATGTCCCCATCTCAACACCGTCAAGGACGACAGAGGGGGTAGTTTAATCATTAAAAAACTTAGAGAACATTTTGGCCCTGCAACAGACTGGCGACCTGTCCTGAATAAACTCTGCCTTCACCCAATAGTAGATGGGATAGGCTCCAGCAACCCCATGACCCCAAAGGAGATTAAACGGGTTTGGAAAATGCATGAATGACGAGGACATACTGATCTCTAAATCGATTCCAGGACATATTTTTCCAATTCCAGTTGCTTATTTTTTTTACTATCCTTGCTCTGAAATGAAAGACAGAATCATTGGAAACATTGGAGTGTTCTAAAACATTTGACCAGAAGCAATTTAAGTTTTTATTTTTTATTTCATTAAGTTGTAAGAGATTCGTTCAGCTGAAATGGACCCTGTTCACGGTTCCACTTTCAGGTTCAGTGCTGCCAGTGAAGGAACTGTGACAATGAAGCCTCTCCCGCTGGAGCAGCTGAGGTCATGATCTCTCTAGAGGGCGCCACAGTGGGTTCACAAACGTGGGACAGACACTGTGTGTGTGTGTGTCTCAGCCGGGTTTAATCCTGCCATTCTTAGGATGTGAACTAGCAACCTTACAATCGAAAGGAAGCATCACTAATCACTAAGCCGTCACCTTACACCCACAAGTTCTTGAATCATGAGTCTGTGGGGAAAGGACTCATTTCCTCGAGTTAGTGACCGGACCGTGAGACCGGTTCGCCTTATGTGCGTGCAGTAACAAGAACAGAGTCCGTTGTCTTTGGCGCTATTACTGGGTCTAAGCTCATGGCACCAAACAGCAGGCTAATCAGCTTACAGAGTGAGAATGCAGAGATTAACCCTGTGGGTCACAGGAGAGCACAGGAACTCCACCTTCACACCACGTCTCATACTGAACAAGCAAACAACACACAACTACATTTCAATGTTAAGACTTGGCGTTGATGTCTTTCCAACAGAACATCTTCCATCTGTTGATTCCCCGCACAATAGGACACTTGAGCCGCTCCATAACGTTCCCTACCGCCTCCGTCTGTAGAGCCAAGACAGCCTTGGACAAAGGACGCAATTGTCTGGCCGTGTGGAGAGGGAGATGTTTTGGTCCAAGTGAGGTGGTTCTTAGATATTCCATTTGCCTCTTTTACACCCCCCACCCCCTCATTGGATTTAAGCCCCGGATAGGAATGTGTTGCTAAAGGGTAAGAGGGAATGAGGCGCCATAAGGCTTTGTTCACGACAGAAACGGGCATTCGAGTGGCCACTTCTAATGAAAAGTGCAAGCGCGTTTTGGGCTTCTGTGTTCAGTTTTACGGCCATTTTCTGGCTCTACGTACAAAACGCATGACCATTGAATGCGCATTGAAAGTTAAACCAGTTGAACTTTGACCAATCAGAAACTTGGATTTGGCAGTGACAGAAAATTGAGGAGAAATTATTAATTGCGGTTTGTGCCCGGAATTTTATGACACCAAGTCTTTGATAAATCAAAATAGAGCTGAGAAAAAAAAAGTCTGGAGCTAGATTTGCCAGATTTGTACCACTTCAATATTTTACAACTGTAGGGACATGCACTGTGATCGGGTAGCCACAGTCCAGCGTTGCAAGTAATAGCAAAAAGTGATCATGACGAGTTACTCCCGACTCTGAAGTTCAGGCATGGATCGGCTGCAAGTTTCTGTTATTCTGCCCACAGTTATGTGCTGTGGCTTCTTAACAAAGGCTCCATTGTCCTAATAGGATCCGGTAATTGGATCATTGCAAAGTTCTTTATCTTGACTGCTCGTCTGTTTTCACCTTTCTAAATGTACCGCACATGAAGAAGGCTCAGCTTCGGTTCGAATCCCAGCTGGGTTCTTTTGGGGGGATTTTGCTTTTTCTCCTCATTTAGGTGCGGTCCAAAAGCGTGCTTCACGGGAACCCTAGCCGCTTTTTTGTTCTTGACTCAATGCTCTCAATCACAGGTGAGAGAGGGAACTATGGTCCACCAGTGAATTATAATCTTTGGGTTCAAGTCCTTCGGCATGAGAGTTTGATCCACCGACTGCAGCAGCTACACCCAACTGTCCATCCTTCCCTCACTTTAGAAAATAAAAGCAAAGACAGTTGAGGTTCTCCACCTGGGGCACAGAGTTCCTGCCCACCTGGAAAGAACAAGTCATTTGTTTTGGGGTCATAAACCTTGACCTGTGACTCAGAGACGCTAACTGTGACTTCAGTCACTGCGTTGAATCGCCCCCTGGGCATGATGATGGTCCTGACAACGTGAAATTCTGTGGTTCCCAACTTAGAATTGGTTTTTAGAAGTTGTAAAGTGGCCCTGCAACAGACTGGTGACCTGTTCAAGGTGTACCCCACCTTCACCCAGCAATAGCCAGGACCGCTGGTGACCTTGTGACCCCAAAGGGTTTTTTAAGCTGGTTAAGAAGAGGGATGGATGGAAGTTGGAAAGTTAGAAAACACAAAGAAAAGGGTACATGTTTTTAATTTAACAAAAAAGAAACATGTAACCCACATGCCAAAAAACCTGAAATCTTAGCGTGTCGTTTGACTTGCTGTGGAGGCTTTGTTCTTACCTTGACATACAGAGCGATGTTGTGATCCTCCTCCTGGGCGGTCCTGTTGTCCCTCTGCAGTGTGGGTGGGGGGCTCTCCACCCTCCTGTGGGAGAGGAGTTTGACATCCTCCCGCCTCTCTTGCTGCGGGATGAACGAACGGCCTTCGTCCAGCAGCACCACCCGTTTCTTCTTCACCTGCTCCACCTTCTTCTTGGATTCGTCTCTGATCACCGATTTCAGCTCCTTGATCCAGTCCTCCTTCTTCTGGGAGCGCTTCACCTCCGGCGCAGCCTCTTTCTTGGACCACTCTTTGGTGTCCCACAGTTCCTTCCTGACCGGCCTCAGGTCTTTTGTCCAGTCCTTCACCTCCGCTGCGTTCCCGCTCTCTGGTTGCTCCTTGATGATCCAGTCGTTGTCCTTTCTTCTCAGTGACGTCACTTTTGCTCCTGCTTGTTCTTCTTTCCCAGACAGCTGTTGTTGTGGACACATCCCATTCTCCATCGCCTGTTTCAGTCCTTTCACCTTCGCTTTGATATCCAACTTCATCCTACTATTTCCTTCTTTCTCCTCTTCTTTTCTAACGTGTGTATCCTCCTTCTCTTCTTCTTCTTTGACAATTTTTTGTTTCTCGTTCTTCTCTTCTTCTGCTTTCCTCACATTTTTTGGTTCTGTGTTCACGTCTTCCTTCTCTTTTTTCTTTGTGTCTTTGCTCCCGTCTTCGTGTTCTCTGGTTCCGGTCTTTTCTTCCAGGACTTGAACGTTCTCCTGACCGTCTTTCTCATCAGTGCTGCCACAAAAAATGCCTGAAAGAGCTGACAGGTCTGAGTCTTCAATCTCGTCGTCCAACACAGTCACAGGGTCTTCTGCCATCTCCACGTCCTCCAGTTCTCCTGCCTCCTCCTTGACTTCCACCACGCCTCTTTGTCTCAGCTCTTCTCTGAGATGTTCTCTCCAGTCTGAGCTGAGAAGAACTGGATTCTTTTGGTCTGATTTCTCCTCAGTTCTATATTTTTCCTGACCTGAGTCATCATCTGTGGTTCCCTCCTTTATCTGATTTAGATTTCCACCTCCTGGCACCTCCTCTCTTTCCTGCATTCCTGGTTTCTCTTGCCGTCCATCTCGATCCTCGCCTTCGCTGTGTTGCTCCTGAAGATCTTCATCACCAATCTCCTCCCCCTTTTCCACATCCTCTACATCCATCAGCTCAGAGGCGTCGACCTTCGCTACCATTTCCTTAAGTTCAACCCGTCCTTGGGAGTCCTGTGCTCGCCCAGTACCCCCCTCTAACTGATGCTGCTCTGCATTTCCAGGCGTCACTTCTGGAAGTTCTAACCTTGAATTAGCAGCTTCTGGAACATTTTCTTGGACAGCTTCGTCCTCCATCGTTCTGCGGGTTGCGGTGCTTTCATGACAGTTCTCTGCAGGTTCCTGGTGGGCTGTTCCCTCCCCGTTGACCTGTGAGGTTTTGGTGAACGGGCGGTTGGGGTTCACAGCTGTAAACTGATATTTGTCTTCTGAGACGTTCCCTTCAAACCCCGCAGCTGTTTTCCCATCATCTTGGCTTTCTGCTGTGTCTTCCTGAAGGTCATCAGATATCCCCGAAGGCCTGTCTTCTGGAGAACAAGAACTTTCTTCTTCATCCAGTTTTTTCCCCTCAAACTCCACCCTTTTTGTTGCTTCACGATCTCCACTGCTGTCCAACATTCTGAGGTGTTCTCCATCAGCCCTCACTGATACAAGAAAAAGGTCATGACCTTCATGCATGGCTTCGTCTTCCGTCATCTCTACAATCTTCTCCTCCTCGCCTATTTCCAGTTCTGTGTCGCCGATCTCCATCTTTCTTCTTATGTTTGACAGCAAGGACATTTCTATACCACTCTGGTTCTCACCTCCACCCTGTTCCCCACTTCCACCCTCAGCTTCGTCCATTATCAGGACATCCTCACCCACCTCCTCAGCCAGCTCCACCTCCTCGTCTTCCTCTGCCTCCACGCCTTCCTGGGTGTCCAGGTCTGAGCAGACGGACAGCGGGCTGTGGATGACTGCTCTGTCTGACACATCTGGGTTTGTGTTGGAGCTCAATTGAGCCATGAAGATGGAGGGAAGAAACCAAAAACCAGCAGGGAGCCTCAGCCCCAGTGTCCAGGACGGCAAGTATTTGGAATCAGGTCGAGGGTCCAGACAAGTTTAAGGAAGCATAGTGACAAATATCCAAGCTATCAAAAAATGAAAGTCAAAGTTGCCCCCATAAAAGTTTTAAAAACATTAAAAATGAAGTTTTTCATAAATAAGGGGGAAAAACGTTTCCTCTTTTTATATGTTTCAACTGCTAAAGTATACAAACTCCACTGTGAGAATCATAAAAAACTTTCCAAAAGAACGTCTAAAATAAAAATTAGACGAGTCTGGTTAGTTCTGTGAAGGCATCGCACAGACTTTCCTCCTCTCTGGCTCCTTCTCTCCCTCCTGAAGGATTATGTGACGGCTGATCCCCACATGACCGGAGGCTTAAACCCGTCTGCCGCCCAGGAATGAACACCGCCTACACTCTCACTTCACTTTGTGTGCTTGGTGTGATGACAGCCATCGATACAGAGGGATTATTAGCATCTATGATCTTTATAACTCTTTAAAAAACAATTTTACTAAACTGGAAAAACAAGACAAATATTACTGTAAGTCATTACAGGAATCTGCTTGGAAGCAATGTCAGCCGAGAGTTCAAGTAACTTGGAAAGAATTCAGTCTCTCTGGTCTCCAATAGCTAACATCATGAGTTAGCAGACGGGATTCTTGGGTTTCACTGCACCTTGACTGGCTGCTGGGGTTTTGATGCGGGGGCCAGGGCCTCCTTGTTGCCTGGTGGGGGCCAGGGTGGGCTCTGCTGGTCAGGGGATCTGGTTCGTTGCCTGGGTGTGGTGGGGGCAATTGGGCGCATGTTCCCACGGGGCTTGAGCGGGTGGGGGTCTGGCTTGGCTTGTGTTGGTCTTTTTGCTTGCGCTGGGGCGCGGGGCCCCGGCCCTGGGGGCTTCACCACTGGTGCGGGACCTCAGAGGTTTGGTGGGTCTCCATTGAGGCTATCGCTGGGGGCCTCGACTGGTTGGTCTGTCTTGGTCCCCCCGCCGGTGCCTGAGATCTAACTGGGGCGGCTTTCATGCAGTGGGGCCCCTTCCCTAAGTTGACCTGGACCCAGTGCTGACAGCGGTACGGTTGCTACACCAGTCAAGGGTTATGGGACCACTTATTAGTGTGAGGGGGGGTGTCGGCTTGTGACGCAGCTGGGGGGTGGGCTTTGCTACTTGGCAGTGGTTTTCGCATAGATTTGCCCTCCTCCTTTGGTTTTAATTGTACCTTAGACATGTAGTACCCTTGGTGGTGCAAAATTGTAATCAAGATCACATACAAACCTCAATTGAGCAAAGGAAGACAATGTTCAGCTTCAGAGAAATGAATAGTTGCTGTGTTTACACTAGATCAAATGTATACATGTTTGTTCAGCCGACTCTTAATATTTCTATTCATGAAAACAAAAACTTTCAAACTCTAAACTAATATCCTGAGCTGGCACAGTGGATTTATCTCAATATGAATCACACATTGAATAAAAAGCCTTCGACTGTTATTACTTTTATTGCTTTGAAGGAGAAAAAATCCCCACAAAGATGAGAGGCGTCCAGCTGCAGATGAAACTGACTTTAAACACGTCTGCATCTGGATTCATTTCAATGCTGCACTTGAAGATCTCCTGGACAGAACTCAATGAGACTCAATCATGGTCGTCTTCTGATCTGCTGGAAAACAAAGCTTCAGGAGGTCTTTCCAGACGTTTGACATCTCCTTCTGGAACACCTTGTTAAATGTTCATAAATATTAAATTCATGACGTAAAACTCAAGAACCATCCTGCTGCAACACTGATATCAGCCGACCTTTAAAGACCAAGTTTCCTTCATGATTCCATCATTTATACAACATTAAGAACTAAAGAGCACCAGTTTGAAATAAACTTTATTTTATAAACCAAATAAAACAAGATAAAACTACAACTGCTGTCAAAAAATACTAAAAATAAACATCAACAATAAACCTAAAAAAAAGAATAAAAAAATGCTGCTCTGGTCCAGGAGAATTTCTGCCTGCAGCCCCGTCTTCCTCTTTGCATCCATCCTTCTTTATAGTTGATACATGAATCTAAAGAAAAAGTCATCAGATCACTCACTAAAAAAGGAAAAAGTATTGTTAGACATTGCAAATGTACAGCCTAAAGACTATTTTATATGTATCTACAGGTCAGATATAGGATGAAAAACCGCTCTCCTCTGTGTCAGTAGAACTTTATGAAAATCTTTCTATTTTTCTCCTCTATTTTGAATGTTTTCTCTGACTGTGCCTTTTAAAAAAACAGGTTTGACTTTCACAAACTCCACATAAAGCCGTCACATTTTCATAGGTGAATGATGCATGACTGAACTATTACATCTAAATATTACTAACATTATATCTCAATACGTGTTAAAAACAAGAAAATACGGTTAAAAAAAAGAACATTTACCCTGAAAAAAGGTGCATTCGTATCAAACTCAGTTAGTTAAACATGATAGATAATTGTACTGATAAAATGTTTTATGTAATGTTTATGTAATTTAATGTTACTGTTTTGTGTAATCTTTTTTTTAAATAAAAATTTATTGTATTGTATGGTAATTTATTGTGTATTTAATGCACTAAAATCACATGCAAGTTATTATAACATACAATCTAAAGATAATAATGAAAACCCATTTATGAATGACTTAATGTGTTCCTTAATGCACATACTGGTTATTATTCTCAAATATGTTGATATCAATAATATTAATGCACTGAATTGTGTTCTGTTTTGATCATCTGTTTTCTGTTGGACAGTAAACTGTTTTAGGTCTTTGCTCTACTCTGTAGGTAATTCACAAATAGACCTTTATTGTGTAAAGCATTAGTAAAATTAAAAACCAAAAGTTGAGAAGTTTGCGCCGTGAAAACATTGACTGTAAAAACAGTAAAAACAATAAAGTGAAAATATGTCTATGGGTTTCTGATGCAATAAAAGAAAGTAACAGTGACCTCTGGTGGAGACATGAAGCACAGCAACCTGTTCAAAGTTTCAGTCTTTGTCACAAAAGCAGATTCAAAACTACAGTTTGGTCCTTCTAATGTGCTGACATTCTGCTTTGGTTCCACTAACTCTCATTAGTGATTGATTATGAAGAGATTGGTGATTGAATGGGACAAAGGGAAAGTCCCACAGATGGGATTGTGGGGAACCAGCTGTTCAGCAGTGGTGGTCGTCTCTTGGACATTGGCCTCCTGGGTCTGGTGGTCCTCTTTCTCCTGGAGGAGGAGACCCCTGAGATCTCTGGCTTTGCCATGACCCAGAATCACATCAAAATAAAGTTGCACTCATTGAATCAGGTTTCAGATCTAGTTTTTATTCAATTCTGATGCAATAAAAGAAAGTAAAATATGAAACAATCAGTGTTCTTTTCTCTATGATAACTAGTATGTTGGTTTATAAAACTACAGGCCAAACTTCCTTTGATTTCTACACAACAGTAAAGTAAATGTTATTTTGTATTTGAGATGAAAATGGAGGCGTGGTCTTTTGATTGACAGCTGTAAAACTGAACTATAAACATTGTGGTCACATGACCCTGTTGGAGTTTCTGAATGAAACTCTGTGTTTGTTTGTCAGTGAGAGTTTGTGGAAAACAGAAATCAAGTGTGAAAAATCTGGAATCAGAATCTTGTGATCCAGAGTTCTGGTTCAAATGTCTTTCCCTGTTCCAGAGACACAAACAGGATCCAACGCCTGACTGCCTGTTTGTCCCTGACCCACACATAGATCTATCTAATCCAGAACTGTTCTGTCTGATCAATGATTCTCTCAATCCTTGATTGGTCCAGTCACAAACTCACATCTATTGATCAAATGTAGATGAAAGAAGAAAGTGATGATCTAGAAACGAATCTGTTTGTCTGCAGGTCTTTGTTTCTCCAGATCCTGGAGCTGCTGAACATCTGAATCCAACTGATGTTTCAGATCAACACTCCAAGTTAGAATGAGAAGATGAAGTGCAGTTCTCCATCAGTCCACCGGGGGAGCTGCAGCACAATAACTGTCCACTTGATGCTGAGAGAGACAGTGGAGCTGATCTCAGATCAGTTCATGCTGCAGCTCTGACACTCATCTCCACTTCCTCTGATTCCTCCATCACTCTGCTCTCCACCTCCCAGGAACACCGTCCAGTCACAACATCTCTGCAGACCAGCTGCTGCTGATGCTGCTCTCTGATCCAAAAGGACGAACATCAGAACCTCCAGCTGCAGATAGAAATGATAAAGACAGATGAAGGAGTGTCTCCTGATCCTGGTCTGTCAGTCAGTGATGCAGCACAGCAGCAGAAAGAGCAGCAGGAGCTTCAGTCCTGTTCAGAGCAGCAGCTTCCTGTCATCTTCACCTGTTGGAGCTTCTGCTGCTCTGATTGGCTGACTGTTGTCCTGAAGCCTGTCATCATTCTCCTCAGAGCTTCACTGAGAAGCTGCAGCTTCACAGGAAACTCTGCATCTTTGCTCTCAGACTAACTTTAGGACAAAACATCTGGAAGCAGCTGGACGGACTCCAACCCTCTACTGACCTCAGAGTCTGCAGTTTGGAGTTTGGACTCTTCACCAGATCCTGGAGCTGCTGAACATCTGAAGAATGAAGGTAGTTGTCCCTCAGGTCCAGTTGTGTCAGGTGGGACGGGTTGGACTTCAGAGCTGAGACCAGAACAGCACAGCTGATCTTTGACAATCTGCAGAGGATCAACCTGAATCCAGAAGAAAGAGTTGAGTTTAAAGTAGTGCTGTCAATCAATTCAAAAACAATCAGATGAATCACAATGTTTTACTGGGTAAATGATAAATGACAATATGCAGCTTTTGAACCAAAACAGTCCAGAGAGAAAATGTTTTCTTCATTTTTTGGTCTGAAACGTTTTCATTTGTAACTCAGATTTCCCAGAAGTGTCATTTGTGCACTAAACACATCAACAGTGTGATAAGCAGAACTGTAAAGACTTGAATGTCTGCAGTTTGACTCCAAGAAAACAAAGATGCTGATATCCAGCCAGAAGAAACAAACATTGTGTTTCTGCTCTTTCAATGGTCCGGGTGAATCCTCAGATCTGATTGGCTGCTGGGTGTGGATGTGCTCCTTAAAAAGTCGTTTTGGTCACAAAGCCCACATGTTCTAGATCACAGCGCAGGCTTCTTCAAAACAAAGGTTTTTCTTCATCTCCTGGACAAAAACAAGCTGGAAGACGTGAACTTTCTCTCTGAAGCTTTTTGGAACTTCCTGTGAACATCAGCGTAAATCTGCCGGTGTGGCGCCAAGGTAGTTATCTCCTGTAAAATGTGTTCCCCCTGTGGCGGGAGCGCGCTAAAGCTCCGTCAGCGCTGGTTTGTGTCTTTAAAGCGTACAAAGGCGCTGGATCATCAACATGTGGCTTATTCTTGGACTGCTGAGGTATTTTGGGGTTTTTTAGTTTAGTTTCCATGATAGAAGAAGGAGCTTTGTTTGGCTCATTTAGTCAAAGAAATCCAACAGACTTTATGAAACACACGTTGTAGAAAACTAGAATAAAGTACTAAAAATGGATGGAATGTTGATTTCTTTTGGAAGTGACCTTGTTAAAAGCAGCATTGAGACGACAAAGTGTGTATTTTCAGACATGGAGGCGTGGAAGCCTGAACTGCCCGAGCAAAGAGGAAGACAGTTGTTTCTGATTGTGGAAAAGAAAAGATCAGTCCTGAAGGAAGCTGACATTAGAAATGAAGAAGAAGATGGAAAGAAACATTGAAACATGAGATCTTCTGCCACAGTGAATGGACTAAAGCTCAGAAGAAGAAAACAGCCTTCAGCATGAAGATGGTCAGCATGCAGCAGGAGAACATCAGCCTCATGTCTGCAGTTTAGTGTCAACACAACTTTCTCATCATATTGATGTGAACACAACTGAAACATGGAGTCTGACCTCAGAGTCTGCAGTCTGCAGTCTGGACTCTCCAGAAAACCACACAGATGAAGAACTCCTGAATCCTGCAGGTTCTGGTTCCAGCTCAGGTCCAGTTCTGTCAGATTAGACGGGTTTTTCTTCAGAGCTGAACTCAGAGCTTCACAGCTGATATCTGACAAACTGCAGTTCTTCAACCTGAAATCAGACAGAAAAGTGTTCAGGATCAGAGATGCAGCTGCAGGTTTATGGAGGGATTTTTGTGTCGTCATTTTGCAAGAAAATTCACAGTTTAAAAATCAACATTTTCTAAATTGCAAACAAAATGTAAAGTTTTAAGAATAAAACTTCATCATTTACAAATGAAAATATTGAATATTTACTTTCAAAACTTTTTGCAACCCAAATGTTTTCAGGTACGTTGTGTCTCATCTCTCTTTGTTCCAGATTGTGAACGAGTGAATGAATGATCTTAATGAAAGTTTACTCCAATGTGAAAAATAAGATAAAAAGATTGAATAAATACAGGGCTGCACGGTGGTGCAGTGGTTAGCGCTCTTCTCTCACAGCAAGAAGTCCTCCGGTTGAAGTCCCGGCTGGGGGATTTGAACCATCGTCACCAAAGGGGGACCTTTCTGTGTGGAATGTGCATGTTCTCCTCGTGCAAACGAAGATTTTCTCCGGGGACTACGGTTTCCTCCCCACCACCACAAAAACATGTTTCATTTGTTAGTTAGTCTCTTTAAAGTGTGTGACTGTGGCCCCCACCTTCACCCATGAGCGGCCAGGTTAGGCTCCAGCAGCCCCATGACAATGAAAGGGACAAAACGGTATAGAAGATGAATGAATAATAAAATATCATAACAATGAAGAATAAATAGAAAGACAAAGGAAAAGAGGAACATTCCAGCAGTCAGGACGAGCTGATTCACAGAACGAAGTGAGAGGAGAGGCGGAGCATCAGAGAACCCCTCTGACCTCTGCAGAGGAAGCTGAACCAGAGATCAGGAAAACTAGAAACCTAGTGGTCAATACGTGAACTACACCCCTGCTGGACATAAAAGGAGCAGCAGTTTTAGGATGAAATGAATAAAGAAGACAAAGAAAAGGGAAGAGGAACTTTCAATGATGAAATTGTGTTTGAGAGAATGTGGCTGAGGAAGTTATGAGAGTGAAAAGAAAGTGCAGAAGAAAAAGCTGAAGATGTTGAATGGTTTTGGGAGGCTGATAATAATCCAGTTGAAGAATCTTTCTTAAATATGCAGGAGATCTTTTCTCTGGGAGAACAAAAGCTGGAAATGGAATTGAGGTCAAAAAGGCAGACGTGGTTTGCAGTTTACAACACAAGAATCCAGATTCAAACTTTTACTTCCAGGATGTTTTGGTTTCCTCCCCTGATAATGAAAACCTCTGATAAAGACGTTGGCTTTGTTGAGATATTTGGCAGAAAGTTAGTGAATGAAACTATAGTTGTGGCAGAAAGATGTTGTTTGAGACGTAATCGTTTCTGCAAAGAGAAAACTGTTTTAGATCAAAGGAAAGCTGCAGTTTTAGAGGCTCCTTAATCCTTCTAGGAAGCAAATGATGTGATTTTTGGGTCTGACTAATTACTGCAGCGCATGGACACCAAACTATGCAGAAGTGCAAAGTTCACACTAGTTTTTCTTTTGTCTGGTCTGTTTTGAGGTGGCAGAGCCGCTGACGGCTCCAATGTAAAAGGAAAAAATACAAAAGAAGATGAACATTTCTCCTGAGGATAAAGAGGCATTTTGTCAAATCAAACTTTGAATATCCAGTGTAGCCCGAGCCCTGCCTGACTACAATAACCCTTAGTTCAAATGGTGGAGTGTAAAGGTCATTTCATGACCTCAGTACTGTTACAACAGTCTGCTAGTAAATAAAAAGTAACCTCTGAACAGCTGTTAAACAGCTAAGGAAGCAAGTGTGCAGCGCAGACCCTAAATAAAGAGACAGTTTCTCAAGGGAACACATTTGGAGACAAAACGGAGGACTTCTGACTGCTATCAGCTCTCACTTCTGTCAGCTTTGAGAGTCTGATTACTGTGTTCTAGAAAAACTAAAGGGGACAAACAGAAAGTTATTTAGAATGTTGGAGTATTTTCTACAGATTACAGTCAAACTAAAGCCTTTCATGAGACAGAGGGAAAAAAGAAGAACCTCAAACTACCACTTGAAATGTTCATGATTGGGATTATTCTTTAAACAGGATTCTTTTGTGAAGCAGATGAACTGATGTCTGGTCCCATTGAAATAGATTCAAGTCTTTTTCCTCCATCATTCTTGATCCTTCTTAACTGAAACCAATGCATGTCCTCCTGAATGACAGCTTTACAGTTTGGAGTTAAACTGACTCCATTCAAATGTTTCAATGAGTCAAAACAGCCAGAATAATGAGAGAATATTGACTCAACTCCAAATCAGCCTGAAAAACTGGGAATAGGTCGAATGAAACAATGATCAGGTTACAAAGGACATTTTCTTCAGACGTGGAATTTGGATGGTTGGAGCAGCACCTCCTTCTGTCTCTACTTGCAAGTGAAAAAGAACCAAACTGTCTCTGTCTCCTCTGTTTTACAGAAATCAATGTTTCAGGTTATTTGAACCAAACAAAAGAAACCTTGAAACATGAGATCTTCTGCCACAGTGAATGGACTAAAGCTCAGAAGAAGAAAACAGCCTTCAGCATGAAGATGGTCAGCATGCAGCAGGAGAACATCAGCCTCATGTCTGCAGTTTAGTGTCAACACAACTTTCTCATCATATTGATGTGAACACAACTGAAACATGGAGTCTGACCTCAGAGTCTGCAGTCTGCAGTCTGGACTCTCCAGAAAACCACACAGATGAAGAACTCCTGAATCCTGCAGGTTCTGGTTCCTGCTCAGGTCCAGTTCTGTCAGATTAGACGGGTTTTTCTTCAGAGATGAACTCAGAGCTTCACAGCTGATCTCTGACAAACTGCAGTCCTCCAACCTGAAATCAGACAGAAAAGTGTGTTCAGAAGCAGTGATGAAGTAGACAGTTTCACCAAATTTATCAGATCATGATTGAAACAGATCCGTTTTGTATCAATCATCATGACAGTCTGTTCAACTAAGCCAATCATCATTTCTTTCAAACAGAAAATCCTCCAGTGAAACATCAGAAAGTTCTTCATCTGATTCGTTCTTCTCCTTCAGGAAGTTCAGTTTATTTACTGACCTCAGAGTCTGCAGTCTGCAGTCTGGACTCTCCAGAAAACCACACAGATGAAGAACTCCTGAATCCTGCAGGTTCCAGTTGTAGCTCAGGTCCAGTTCTGTCAGATTAGACGGGTTTTTCTTCAGAGCTGAACTCAGAGCTTCACAGCTGATCTCTGACAAACTGCATTCCTCCAACCTGAAATCAGACAGAAAAGTGTTCAGGATCAGAGATGCAGCTGCAGGTTTATGGAGGGATTTCTGTGTCGTCATTTTGCAAGAAAATTCACAGTTTAAAAATCAACATTTTCTAAATTACAAACAAAATGTAAAGTTTTAAGATTAAAAATTCATCATTTCCAAATGAAAACATTTCATATTTACTTTCAAAAACGTTCAAAAATCTGTTTGCGTTTGCAACCCAAATGTTTTCAGGTACGTTGTGTCTCATCTCTCTTTGGACTTCTCTTTGTTCCAGAAGATTTCTTGATGAAAAAGTGCTTGGATTTGTTGGAGAAACAGAAAAGACAACATCCAGGTGTCCATGAAACATAAAGAGGTGAGTCTGAGCCCCAAACACCTCAGGATCAACAAGTGAAACTCCCAGAAAGAAAGTCCAGTCATGAACGGGTTCATCTGTTGTTTCTCTGGTCCGGTTCTGCCTGTTCTGTCCATCATATGCTAAGAAGAGGATAAATCCATCAGTGTGTCGGGCAAACACATGAAGGATCATCTTCCATTCAAAGAGGTCAACACAAAGGTTCACTGATCGCCACAGACGCCACACACTCTGCACAGACGCCACAACTTGTTGCCTTCAGCTGCAGATTCATATCATCAGCATTCAGGACAAAGAGTTTTGGACCAACCTCCATTCAGCTGCTAAACAGTGAAGTCAGTGACATCGGAAACTTTTTCCTGATCATGATTTTGTTGAATCCATTAGAATTTGAACAAAGTCCCTTTGATCTTTGATTTGAATCTTCTTTTCTCGTTGAACACTTCAACAGAACACTTGTGTGAAGTCGCCTCAACACTCGAGTCCAAATAGAGCAACTAGAAACAATAGTGAACTATGAACTAGTAAAATAGGTGATCATGAGTCATGTGAGAACGTTTGGTGAATGTAGCTTTAGTATCTTCAGAACTATTGAACATTTGGGATCAAATGGATTCATTTCTCCATTAGAAAATCTTCCAAATGACTTTTGTCCAAAGTGCTTGTTGTAGCGTGAATATGATGATGATGTCATGAGCAGCTCATATCAAGCTAACCATTTCTTCAGTCCTTCAACCTGAAGACAGACAGAAAAGTGTGTGAACGCTGTGAAGTGGATCAGGTGTGTTCAGGTGTTGAATGTGCAGCTCAGCATCTCTGTGTATGAATGTGTCTGATAACAGTCAGACTGCAGAGTTCTGATGGTTCTGCTGTCAGGACTGACTGTGAAGTGGCTTCTTCTGAACACAAGTCCACTGTCAGAAATGACTTCCTGACTTCAGCTACTCCAACATGAAGCTTCAGCCGTCTGACTGACTCTAATCTAGTGGACGTCTGCCAAAGCTCCAAACTGACCACAAACTTCCTCTGTGAGGCTCTCAGGACGTTTCCATCACAGCTCAGTGGAGCTGCAGGTCCAGCTGGACCAGAAGCTTTCATGGACTGCTGTCCTTGTCCCAGTATGAAGCAGGAAGGAGAATCCATGTCCTGACTGAAGAGTGTGGGACTCCTCTATGACAGCTGCAGATCTGTCTCTGCAGGTTGACTCCATTCTTTCATTTCTCTGCACCAAAACTCTCCTTCTTTCTCTGCTTTTCCTCTCTAGTCTGCACTCACACTGGTGTCTGTGTGTGCACGTACGTGCATGCTCACGTGCTCTGATTTGAACTTTGACCTTGGTCAGCTTCCAGCAGGTTTGATCAGGATGACTAGTCTGTCATTAGTTTGACTTTTGTTTGTTTTCTGACTCTTCAAACTCAGAAATCTGTCAAATGTTTCAACAGCTGAACCTCTGGTTGCCATGGAAACGTCTTTGTTGGAAAGAAAAGCTCAACAACTGTTTTCTTCCACTGCAGACTCTTCAAAGAATCAAAGATGTTCCGTTTCTGGAAAATCCAGAACATCTTTGAATCCAAACCTTTCAGCTTCAGTGAAGAAACTACAAATGTAGAAATGAACCAACCAGCAGCTTCAATGTTCTGACCTCAGAGTCTGCAGTCTGCAGTTTGGACTCTCCAGTCCACAACACAGATCCTTCACGGATGAATCCTGGATTTCATTATAGGTTAGGTCCAGTTCTGTCAGGTGGGACGGGTTGGACTTCAGAGCTGAGGCCACAATTTCATAGTGAGTCTCTGAGAGTCCAGAGTTTGAAGGAAGTCTGTGAAGAGAAAGAAAGACAGAAACAGGTGATCTTCTGATGAATTCAGGCTGTGATGAAGTTCCAGTTGGACATTTGTCTCTTCATCAGAGCTTCATCTTCATCATGAAACAGTCCTCCTCATCAGTCTCTCTCAGACCTTCATCATCTGCAGCTGGAGGAGAGAAGGTGGAGCTCCATGGAGCTTCATGCTGTCCTCAGTCTGTCAGTGATCTGAGGTCTGGTCTGAAGCACAAAGTTCACAGTAGAACACAGTTTGCTGCTGACCGACATGAAAATGTTTCTTCACTTCTCTGCTCATTTGAACTTTCTGTGGAATGATGACTGCATTGTTGTTCTTTTGTGTATGAAAGGGAAATTCAGTTCAGATTTTCTGTCTGCACTTGTGTGTGTTGGACTCAGATCTTCAACAGAGACTGTATGAATGCAGATGATGACAGATGATTGACTGAACTAAAGGAACCAAAAGGATCAGAAGAAAGAATCCGTTTCTGCTTCCGTTTCTTCTCAAACGCTTTCATTCACAGATCAATGATTTCTCTAGAAAGAAGATGATGAACAGAAGAAAGAGCATTTGAGAAATGTGCTTCTAGAATGACTGACATTGTGGAAATGAAGACATCCTCTCATTCTGGACCGTCAAACATTCAGAAGGTTCTGGATTGGATTTCATTTGGACTCATCTGATCCTTCTTTGCTCTTTAGCTACAAAGATCACATGTGTGTGAAAACCAAAGGGATTTTCTCCTTTCATCTTCTGATTTCCAATCCTTTTCAAACCTTTCCTTCTTTGTCATCTGATTAGACTGAAGTCTAAATGGAAAACTGAACAGAATAGGTGATCACTAAAGTAGTCTCCAGCTGCAGCTCTGAGTGGAGCCATCAGTGAGAAGGTTTAGGGGCCGTTAGCTGTTTTCCACCATCAGGAAGGTCTGGAGAGTTGGACTTGATTCCAGAAATCCAATCTAAATGCTGCTTTGTGTTGATTCTTCTAATGCTGGTGTTAGATTGAAATGTGTGACCACAAATGCTAGAAGATGAATGTTGAAGATTGAACACGGATCTGATTTCTCATCACAATCACTTCTGGACTCACCTGAACTTTCTGCAGTTCCTCACAGCTGGGATCAGTCTCCGTTTACCCTCATCTGATGTCTTGTACTGGTTCAGGTCCACTTCATCCAGAACCTCCTCTGACATCAGCAGAGTGTAGGCCAGAGCTGAGCAGTGGATCTCTGAGAGTTTCTTCTCTGATTTGTTCTTTGACTTCAGGAACTCTTGGATCTCCTGATGAACTGAGAGGTCCTTCATCTCCATCAGACAGTGATAGATGTTGATGCTTCTGTCAGGAGAGACTCCTTCACTGTTGATCTTCTTCAGGTTGTTGATGGTTCTCTGGATGGTTCCTGGATTCTTCTCCGTCTGACCCAGCAGGCCTCCTAAGAGTCTCTGGTTGGACTCCACAGAGAGACCATGAAGGAAGCGAACCAGCAGGTCCAGGTGTCCAGTTTGACTCTGCAGGGATTTCTCCATGACTCTCCTCAGAAACTCATCCAGGGATGGGTTCTCCATGTTGTTCTTCAGGAAGTCCTCAATGAGCTTTTCCTTCCTGTTGCAGTAACAGTGGAACATGTAGACTGCAGCCAGAAACTCCTGAACGCTCAGATGAACAAAGCTGTAGACTGGTTTGTGGAAGATCTCACACTCTCTTCTGAAGATCTCAGTACAAACTCCAGAGTACACTGAGGCCTCTGTGACATCCAGACCACACTGCTGCAGGTCTTCTTGGTAGAACATGATGTTTCCTTTCTCCAGATGTTCTAATGCCAGCCTCCCCAGCTTCAGGAGAACTTCCCTGTCAGTCTCTGTCAGCTCTTGTGGACTTGTCTGATGTTCCTGCTGGTACTTGTTCTTCTTCCTCTTTGTCTGGACCATCAGGAAGTGTGAGTACATGTCAGTCAGGGTGGTGGGCAGCTCTCCTCTCTGCTCTGTGGTCAGCATGTTCTCCAGAACCACAGCGGTGATCCAGCAGAAGACTGGAACTTCACACATGATGTAGAGGGACATGGAGCCCTTGATGTGGGAGATGATTCTGCTGGACAGCTCTTCATCTGGGAATCTCCTCCTGAAGTACTCCTCCTTCTGAGCATCATTGAAGCCTCGTACTTCTGTCAGTCTGTCCACACATGAAGGAGGGATCTGATTGGCTGCTGCAGGTCTGGAAGTGATCCAGACCAGAGCTGAGGGAAGCAGACGTCCCTGGATGAGGTTCGTGAGCAGCACGTTGACTGAGGACTTGTGTGTGACATCAGACACCACCTGACTGTGGTTGAAGTCCAGAGAAAGTCTGCTTTCATCCAGACCATCAAAGATGAACAGAAGTTTCCAGACAGACAGCTGTTCTGCTGGGATCTTCTGGAGTGTTGGATGGAAAAGCTGGATCAGAGTGAGAAGACTGTGCTGCTCATCTCTGATCAAGTTCATCTCCCTGAAGGAAAGAGGAACCACAGCACTGATGTCTTGGTTCTCCGAGCCCTCGGCCCAGTCCAGAGTGAACTTCTGCACTGAGAAGCTTTTTCCAGCTCCAGCAACTCCGCTGGTCAGAACCACTCGGATGGATCTGTGTTGGTCAGGGAAGACTTTGAAGATGTCTGGGTTCTTGATTGCAGTGTCATGGAGCTTGTTGGTCTTGGTGGTCGTCTCCAGCTGCATCACCTCATGTTGGCTGTGACCCTCTGGTCTCAGTTCCTCTGTGATGTAGAGCTCAGTGTAGACCCTGTTGAGGAGCGTTTCTCTTCCTGCTTCTTCACTTCCTTCAGCCACATGTTCACTTCTGCTCCTCAGACTGATCTGATGTTCTCCAAAGATCTCCTGCAGACCAACATCTGCTGAAAGAGCAGAGAAGAAAGCTCCTTCATGAGTGTTCAACACAACCCCAGCAGATGTTTGCAGAAGAATCCATCAGCAGATGATCAGGCTCTGACTCACCAGCTCGGGGTCTTTCTGCAGACTGGGGTCCGCTCCTCTTCTTCTCTCTGTGGACACCAAGGAGGAACGTTAGTGAACAACAATCAAAGCAGTCAGTGGGAAGTTCCAGACTAACTCTGATCAGAGAGCAGATCCTCTCTGATCTTCTTCACACTCAGAGATTGTGTGATCCAGACTGTGCTAAATGGGAGCAAATGTGTCTGGAGTTTGAAAACAGAGCAGATCTAGTCAATCTGAAGGTGGAAATGATGCGTTAGCTGTGTTTGGAGTTCATGTCTGGACTGAGCTCAGAGAAAAGTTCCGCTGTTTGCTTCATCCTCACAGACTGAGCTTTGTGTCCTCAAGAGTTGTCCAACTCTTTTCTTTCCTCTCAGACCTAAAGCGGTCACAGCAGATGGTTGACCTTCCTGATGGATCAGCTGATGTTCTTGATGAGAACATTGTTGTTCCTGCTGAGAGCTGAACTCTGCTTTGTTCACTAGAAACTGCTTCTTACTGTGAGTCTGAAGGTCCTGGTTCAGTTTTGAAGTCTGGAGGATGAGGTATGGACCGGTCACTCTTCATGGAGCCACAGCTGGATGCTGCAGACTGGACTCTCTGTGTGACCTGTTGACCTCTGCAAACACAAACACATCAGAGTGTTGGAGGATCTGCTTCTTCATGAACAGCTGATGGACTTTGACATGAACACAGACTGTGCTGTTTAGTCTGGAATAACATGACATGTTTGGATCAACAGTTTAGACTTTGAGCTCAAATGTTGGATCATTTTCTGAGAGTCAAACAAGACTTTTTTCTAGAAAAGTGGATTCAAATTCTACATTTAGAAAAGTAGAAATTCTGACAGCAGAAAGTCAAACTAGAACAATGTGATGTTTGGAAAGCCATGAAAATGTGAATCCTAGGAGTCTGCAGTGATCCTTCTCATTAGACTGGAGCTGCTGTCAGTCAGAGTCAGCATCAACATGTTTTCTTCTCCAACATCTCTGCTCTCAGAGAGACTCTCAGAAGACTCAACTGAAAAGGATCTCATCACACATGATGCTCCAAGTGAGTCTGATCAGAGAGATCAAGAACTGAACCAGAACTCAAGTCATTCATCTGAAAACTATTGATCATCTGAACTATTATCCAGCCTCCTTTCACTCTGACAAACACTTACTGTTCCACTGCTGGACGGATCGATTTGAAGTCTGGAGTAATATTCTTAAACCTGTCACTCCTGTTGGACACACAGCTGGATCCAGATCCAGATCCAGATCCAGATCCAGATTCAGATCCAGATCCAGATCCAGGTTGGTTCCTGTGAAGAATGAAGGTTGCTGGTGTGATTGCTGAACTCTGACATGGAGACGAGTCCTGGACAGTTGGAGATGTTCATCTCACCTCTGAGCTTTGCTCTGGTTGTCATGGTTACCATCTCTCCTTTTTTCAGAGGGAGGGGCTCCCTCCTGTGTGTCCTCACACTGATCCATGCTGCTGGATTCACTGGATCCACATCAGCTCACACACACCTTCATCTGCAGTGGAGGACACGTCTCATTAAGCATTGACAGACATCCTGATTGTTACTATACAAGTTGCTGAGCTTTGTATTCCAGTATGAACGGTTTTTGTGTTTGTGTCAACTGTGGCTGTAACAATAATTTGACCAATCGAGCATAAAAAATACATATATATATTATCTATGCAAATTTGGTATAATCGAGCATCATTCTCTCCTTTTTTTTTTAAACGCAAAACACAACAGAAATGTTCTTGGTTCTTCCCTCCCTGAGCTTTATACTTTGACATTAATGCTCAAATAAGCTCATTCTTGTAAATTCAGATGAACTTCAGATGAACAAAGATTCAAAAGTACCTTGATGAAAGAAGGAAAGAGGAGAAGAATCGGATCAGGCAGTGAGTGGAGCTGGAGCTGGAGGAGAAAGGGACAAAACTGAGGGGGCTCAGCAGTTTGACCTGTTCTGATAGAAAAATTGCTCTTTTGTTCAAATATTTCATCAGAAGCTTCCGCATGGAGCTTCACAGAAGCCTGATTTGTTTCTTATTATGTATCAATGATGGGTTTCTTAGTTCTAATTTAGTTTTATTTTTCTCAATGAGATGATCTTTGAATAGTAAAATAAATGTTTTTAACCACTCCTGACATGACACTAAATGAAGAGGCCTAATGTGATTTATCAAACCTCCAGAATTTACACGTCAGATGACTGAGTAAAATGATCGAATCTATTGTCAGAACTGTTTATTATTAAAATACATTTAAAGGTCCCATTCTTATCCTCTGCTGCACAGCAGTACCTATTGTTTCTGTTCAGAAGCAAAGTTCTTCAGTAAGAGATTTGCAGACTAATAAGAACAAGTAAATTTACTGCTTTAAGAGGATCTTTTTGACACTGATTTTTATCTTGAAAGGAACTTGTAGGTGATGCTGTCAGATTAATATAAATCAAAATTATTATAAAGCCTCTTGAAAAATACAACACTGTTAATGTAATTATCATGACTAGTTAAAAGTTACATTATAAGTTATTAGTTACATTATAGTTGTAAATAAATGGCCTCATGGCCATTCTTTTAAATGTATTTTTAAAAGAGACCTCTGTCAATGGTTGAAGATTTTAATACAGAATTGTGGATCTTTTCAATTTAATGAAGGAAAGAATATTATAGTGTTTACTAAATAAAATAAAGTAAAACCCATGTTTATAAAAATATTTATGTTTACTACTTCTATGGGAAGTTTAGACAATGATTTAGTGCAGGGATCAGGAACCCTTTAACTTGCGAGCCAATTATGTTCTTTGGTTTTTTTGCTCTATTTTATACTGGTACTTTACCTTTGACCTTGGGCTTTTCATATTTCATAAAGTGAAATTGAAATTCATGAACTACACATGTACATTTGCAATTTCTGTGAATGCAGCATATGCTGAGCACCGGTGGTACCATACATGACGCAACCCTCCATGGTTGGTACCCGAATTAAGTGACTTCACAAAGAATTTGACAATTCATAACTGACATATACAACAAATATGCAACTCAAGTACAAATATTTTTGATAGAGAATAGTTTTTTTAGGTTACATTTCTATTTTCTAATTATTTATGTAGATATTTTAATATATAAAGAGAGAGGATTCCTGAGTTGCAGGCTCTGCCGTAAACCGTTTAATACTGGCGCAAAACATTTTCAAAGCGCGGCTGTGTTGACCACGGCTGAGCGAACAGCGGCTCGCTTGACCGCAGTTGTGAAATGCTGTTAGAATTTGTCATCCTGTTTATAAATGTGTTGGATTTTCTCCTTCCTCGCAGTGCAGAGACAACAGCTTTGTCATGAGAGAAACCACCGTTTCACAAAGACTCACCGGAACACGAGTAGAAAACGGAGGAAACGCCTGTGTCTGCCCCGACAAACTGCGGAGTTTTGGAGCAGGACGTCACAGTTCTCTTCTGGGTTTACAACAAATCACGTGACTTCTGCTGCAGCCGTCCACAAGCATCTGGGTCCTAAAGAGAAACGGTTAACAGTTCAGCTTTGGACGAAATTCAAACTAAAAGATTTGAATCCTCTTTTCCTCTAAAGATTCTACATGAAAGTAAAAGATAAATTCCCGAAGAGCTGAAGACGTTTCTGATCTGACAGGATTCACTTCATCTGTTTCACAAAGGCTGAAACAAAGGATCACAATCACACACTGAGCTGAAACGTCCACCTGTCTGTGCACGTTTCAGGGTTTGTTTCTGTGCACGCTTCAGGGTGTGTTTCTGTGCACGTTTCAGGGTGTATTTCTGTGCACGTTTCAGGGTTTGTTTCTGTGCACGTTTCAGGGTTTGTTTCTGTGCACGTTTCAGGGTTTGTTTTTGTGCACGTTTCAGGGTTTGTGTCTGTGCACGTTTCAGGGTTTGTTTCAGTGAACGTTTCAGGGTTTGTTTCTGTGCACGTTTCAGGGATTGTTTCTGTGCACGTTTCAGGGATTGTTTCAGTGAACGTTTCAGGGTTTGTTTCTGTGCACGTTTCAGGGTTTGTTTCTGTGCAAGTTTCAGGGTTTGTTTCTGTGCACGTTTCAGGGTTTGTTTTAGTGCACGTTTCAGGGTTTGTGTCTGTGCATGTTTCAGGGTTTGTTTCTGTGCACGTTTCAGGGTTTGTGTCTGTGCACGTTTCAGGGTTTGTTTCAGTGAACGTTTCAGGGTTTGTTTCTGTGCACGTTTCAGGGTTTGTTTCAGTGAACGTTTCAGGGTTTGTTTCAGTGAACGTTTCAGGGTTTGTTTCAGTGAACGTTTCAGGGTTTGTTTCTGTGCACTTTTCAGGGTTTGTTTTTGTGCACGTTTCAGGGTTTGTGTCTGTGCATGTTTCAGGGTTTGTGTCTGTGCACGTTTCAGGGTTTGTGTCTGTGCACGTTTCAGGGTTTGTTTCAGTGAACGTTTCAGGGTTTGTTTCTGTGCACGTTTCAGGGATTGTTTCAGTGAACGTTTCAGGGTTTGTTTCTGTGCACGTTTCAGGGTTTGTGTCTGTGCACGTTTCAGGGTTTGTTTCAGTGAACGTTTCAGGGTTTGTTTCTGTGCACGTTTCAGGGTTTGTTTCTGTGCACGTTTCAGGGTTTGTTTCTGTGCAAGTTTCAGGGTTTGTTTCAGTGAACGTTTCAGGGTTTGTGTCTGTGCACGTTTCAGGGATTGTTTCTGTGTACGTTTCAGGGTTTGTTTCTGTGCACGTTTCAGGGTTTGTTTCTGTGCACGTTTCAGGGTTTGTTTCTGTGCACGTTTCAGGGTTTGTTTCAGTGAACGTTTCAGGGATTGTTTCAGTGAACGTTTCAGGGTTTGTTTCAGTGAACGTTTCAGGGTTTGTTTCTGTGCACGTTTCAGGGTTTGTTTCTGTGCACGTTTCAGGGTTTGTTTCTGTGCACGTTTCAGGGTTTGTGTCTGTGCACGTTTCAGGGGTTGTTTCAGTGAACGTTTCAGGGTTTGTTTCAGTGAACGTTTCAGGGTTTGTTTTAGTGAACGTTTCAGGGTTTGTTTCAGTGAACGTTTCAGGGTTTGTTTCTGTGCACGTTTCAGGGTTTGTTTCTGTGCACGTTTCAGGGTTTGTTTCTGTGCAAGTTTCAGGGATTGTTTCAGTGAACGTTTCAGGGTTTGTTTCTATGCACGTTTCAGGGGTTGTTTCAGTGAACGTTTCAGGGTTTTTTTCAGTGAACGTTTCAGGGTTTGTTTCAGTGAACGTTTCAGGGTTTGTTTCTGTGCACGTTTCAGGGTTTGTTTTTGTGCACGTTTCAGGGTTTGTGTCTGTGCACGTTTCAGGGTTTGTGTCTGTGCACGTTTCAGGGATTGTTTCAGTGAACGTTTCAGGGTTTGTTTCTGTGCACGTTTCAGGGTTTGTGTCTGTGCACGTTTCAGGGTCTAAGACCTGGAAGAAGTAGTTCTCTCGATGCTTCGCACGGCGAACCTTTTTTCTCTTTGACCTTCACTAGATTTGATCTCACACATTTTTTACTGGCATTTTTTTATTGGAATATTTTAACATGTATGACATGAACCTCTGGTTCAAACTGAATGAAAATATATAAAATACAATGACTATATCAGGAACGTGGGCGTGTTTAACGAAAAACCTCTTTTGTCAAAGAAATCCAAACGTTTACGTTTGCCGATTCTTCTAAAAGTTATCATAACCATGTTTGTTACTTCAAGGCTGACAAAAAAAAAAAAGGTTGCTATGGAGATAAAACCAAAAGAAATGGCTCCATTTTGAAAAAGGTGTTTTTTCATCATGTTGTCACATGCAGCTCTGCCCAGGATGGCAGATGCAAACGGGAAGAGAGAAGGGTCTCAAACAGTCACTCATGGGTAAAAGGGGCGGTGAGGTTGGGTTGCACCTACCGTACAATGCAGCTCGTGTCTTTAATTGGACATGTTCCTGTTAATGCTAACTGTTTTTTCATAGAAGCATGTAGTCTCAGATCCAATGATCAAACTGTTTGACAGATTTTTGTGTAGCCCACTTTTAAGTGGTAGGGGTGTAGACTTCCAACAATCTCACTACAGGATGGTGGGAGTTGCCATAAAAACATTGACTTAAACCGATTCAGACAATGATGTCAGGCTCCAATGTAGGAATGTGTCCATATTGTAAAGATATGGCAACTGAATTGAGATCATTTGGTTGGAGCTGGAAGTAAACCATTTTCTATGGATGACATCACACTCACTCAGTCCGGTTCTCATTTATATTCAATGGTCAAAAGTCAAAGAATTTAAAAAACAAAAATCAGAATTTAAAAACGGCTCTAATGTGCTTAAAAATAACAGGATTTTCCCTTCACTGGATACTCTGACGTAAACATCAACAGAATGTGTGTTAGCAGGACAAAACTTTGATATAGGAAGAAACAAAAGACTGATTTAACCCCTGATGAGTGAGACACATCAGCGTCAAATGTAATTATTAATATAATCTAAAAAAAAGTTCATAAATTTGTTTCCCCATTCATTTGTTTATCTGCTAAAACACGATGCTTTAATTATCCTCCTGACCAAAAGGTGGCGATAGAGATCCGCCCCCCCGTTTGCCAGCTGTCAGTAATACTTATCAGAAGGAGAAGAACCGGAAGTTTAAAACCGGAGTCCTCCATGGTGGATTAAAGCGGGTTAACGCCGCTGTTGGTTAATCCCTCACAGACTAGTTAGCTAGCAGCATTCCTAGCTGACCTCCAGGCAGCTGCACGCGCTCGAACACAGACGGAAGGGGAGGGGCTGGTTCTGTTCTCGCCGGACTTCGTTGCGTAGGTTCGGTCCGGAGCGGTTGTTTGGGCGCGCGCGCGCCTTGACCCTCGCGGTCCTCCGTGTTTTCAGTCCCAGAGCGCCGGAATGCAGCAGGCGGAGGCGGGAGAGAAGGAGGCCGCGGTGGACGTCCGCTTCACCGACCTGCCGGACGCCCTGATCGCCTGCAAAGTTCCGCAGGACCTGTTCTCCGAAGCGGGCCTGAAGGTGAGCGCGGGGAGACGGGACTATGAGGCGGTTCTGACCGTTCCAGGGCCGGCCTGACCCGGGAGAAAGCCGGGAGGTTCAGTTTATCACGGTCACCGCTAGATGGAGCCAACGTGAAACGGCTTCCTCCTTCAGCAGGCTGCGTCCGAATTCTCTCACTGTTCCCTAACCACTAAAACGCTGGCTGCGTCCGAATTCCTTCACTACTTGGTGATCTAGTACCTGAATGGGTAACTCACCTGTAGACCCTTGCAGACGCACATCTCCTATTTTCTGTAAACCTGTAAACATCAAGTCAAGTGACAATGTTTCTGGCAAGGCAGGCTGTGCCACCTTGACTTGACCATAAGAATCCTGTCATTATGTCGCCACTGTGGTTGATGGGTTACAAGATCTTCAGGCCTGTATGTCGTTGATTTTCCCCAATTTAACGTTCGTTTGCTCTTCGTTTTGTCACTCCGTGATCGGTCCCCGCACGACCGAAATGATTTTACTTCCGCTGATGCATTTTACGACACTTACCTGTCGGAGTATCTCTCAATATGTTAATAACAATACTACCCTCTTAAAATGTGTACAATAATAAAAAAAAGTTCATTTTAATACTGAAAAAAACACAAGAAAAAAGAACAGTTACGAATCAGGTCCAGCGTGGCTGGGTCTACCCGATTCACCCGCATTTGGGTAAATATTTTCTTCTTATGTTTTGTTTGGCGGCAGGATTACGGCACTTTAAAAAAACAATAATAATAATGAATTAAAATGAAGCTTTAAGATCTTAAAACAACAAACTTACAAAACACACAAATTACGGGACTAAATCTCATAAAAAATGGGGACCAGGCGTAAGATTTGCGCATGCAGGGTGCGATCTGGAAGCTGTTACACCGCCATGGCCCTCCAGCATGATGGGTAGACGGTTGCAGGTGACGTCATTGCAACCCCTCTTTCCCAGCATTCTTTGTGGTCGCAACATGACAATTTTTTCTTAAAGATCAAAGAGGGTCAAACCTTTTTTTTTCTTTTCTGCTGGAAATTCCTGCTTCGTGGTACGCCGATGTAAAATAAACCAAAACTAAGCAGATCTCTGACTATTTTCGACTGAACACATTTGTTTTTGTCTTGTATTTTGTCTTTTCCGGTGTTTACATGTTCTGCGTGACTCTGATGGAGTGACGTTCTGACGCCACCTTTATGTAACTGTAGGAAAGGTGGAGTTCTCCAATGTGCAGATCTTTCCATCTCCGCCTTCTTTGATCCATGATGTTTAACAACAGAAACACAGAAAAAAACGTATTCAGATGTTATGTAATCCCACCCCCCCACCTCTGTTTTTCAGCATTTGTTTTTCCAAATGTGCTTCCATTCATTTCCATGTTTCAAAGCATGTGGAAAAAAAAGCCTGATTTTCAAAATAAATGTCATTCCAAAGACAAACTAACAATTTATCCGTAAATGACTTATTTTGCTCAAAATCTATTTTAGCTTCTTGAAACCTTTAACCTTCATTGTAAACCTTGTCTTTGGTCTTCAAAAATGACTTATGGTCAAAATAAAATTTGAATAAGGAGATGAATAATTGAATTGGTTAGCTTTGCTACAGCCAAATCTTCAAAGCTTTCAGTCACTTTTCCTTTATTTGTCATCATTTTATCTGATTTTCAAAATAAAAGCATATCTTTTATTAGGTATTAGGCTAATGTTTGGTTCAGCTGTCATGATGCAGCTTTGTTTTGGTGACTTTATTACTACCATTGTGTTTCAGATGTGAAAATTGCATAAATCTCAATTGTCTTAAGCCGCTGATCAGCCTCCATTTGGTTCAGAAACACGACTTTCTGCTTGTTCCTGGTCTTTTATTCTGGAAAACAAGCGAGACACTCAGTTTTCATCGAAGTTTCTGTGGTTTTTAGTGATGGGTGCAGGTCTGCAGAGCTGAACCCACTGAAGGGGCTTGTCATTTAATGGAAAAAGCGGAGTGACTCGAGGACGCCGCGTGTTTTAGGTGTTGACAAACGGATGGATCTGGTAGAGGGAACGGGTCGTGCGTGCAGGGCTGTAGCTAACGGATGATGTTGTTACAGCGTTGAGAAAACTCAGTGAACAATAACTACACCCTTTTTTAATTTTTTTTTATTTTTGTGTCTTGTTCACTACTTAAGTGAGGAGTTTAGGTCAGCTGATGCATTATGGGACTGACGATTCTGCTGTGAGAGGATCGCTAGCTGATAATTAGACTGATATGTTTCAAGATTTTAGATGTTCCTTATAGATTAGTGACTCCAATTATGTGTCCAGTAAACAGCACTGTTGTTTAGCTTCATTTTTAGCAGTTTTAGTTGACTACAGTTCCAGTAGATCAATAACAAGAAGACAGTTAATGAAGCAAAAAGTGATTCTGTTTTCATTTTTAGTAGGAATATACATACTCGTTCCTGTGCGGCTTCTCCGCCATGCTAGCAGAAAGTCACATATGTCGGCTATATTTAACTTACTCCAGTAAACTTAACTTCAGTCCCCTTTTTTTTTTCATCCACAAAAAACACGGATACTTTTACTTTAAAAATGAGAACTTTCACACACACGTTACTTTGAAGATTAATTTACTGCCTTTGACAGTATCACATATGTTTAGTTTACATGCAACACCCAACGTTATTCTGCATCTTAATGGTGATCACACTGAGGTGTGTTTTACTAAACTCTACTACATTTAAAAAGATCGCAAATCAGCATTTTTGGGCTTATATATCTGAGTATTTGGATACTCGATGCAGCCCAATCTACCAGCTTGCACTTCGTGCTGCTGATTAGCTAACTCGGGTTGTTCACACATTCTGGTTGACTGAACTCACCTGATCCTGATGCAGAAAGAGAGCTGGAGAACAGGCAGGGTGGTGGATCTTCAGGACTAGCACCATTGATAAATCCTCTAGTGTTAGCGTTTTGGAAGTTTTAACAGCTTCACGCTCAAGTGAAAGCACTTCAGAAACATCGACAGAAAAGATCTTAATCCAGAGAAAAGCCCACTGCCCTCTGGGACGAGTCAGCACTTGAATCAAGGTCAAACTGAACTCCTATCCAGGCATTTGCACCTGCATCTTCATGAGCTTTAGTGACTAACCTAACAGCACATCCACCTGCTGTTGTCATGGACTCACCAGTGTAGTCTTATAACACCTGAAGGAAGCAGGTGAGGAATGAACGTTGATGGACCAAGCACTGAGCCCTGTGGAACACCACAACAGATTTTAGTTTGTGTAAAAAAGAATTCATGAACACAAAAAAACTGGAATCTGTCAAATGATTTAAACCGCCTTAGTAAGTAGTTCATACAAAGCCATCACGATGATCCAGAGGTTCTGGGTTATATTTTCCCAGTGGAATAACAGTGTCAGCGGAATTCCATGGAGTCTGCGTCGCTGGAAAATAAAAAAATAAAAACATTTCTTGTCGTTCTGTGAGAGGGCAGGGGCCTTGTCCGGGATAAAGCCGGAGAGCAAAGAATGATGATTCATCTTGGAGATGTTTAGATAAAACCATCAGGCACTTGTACGAGTTTACACAGAGCGATGACAACTTCCAGACGCAGCATTTCTGCGGAGAAAGTAACGACAGGAGAAGTCAAAGAGTGAACAACCTTCTTCTGTCTTAATATTACACCATTGGTTGGTTCAAACTAAAGGTTCTGTTATGAGAAATGTGAATATTTTAACCGACTCTTGAAATACTATATGAATAATCAGTTGTGTACAGTGTTGTTTCAGATTAAAAGTTTATATTTCAGAAAGCTTTCAATTAAAAATGTTATTTTCTTCTAAGTGTATTGCTTTAAAAAAAACTTTTTTAGCTGTAAATATTGTTTTAAAGTGAACAAATATGTTTTTCCTTCACTTTGCTGCAGTTAAACTATAGTCTACCAATTTCTGTAATTTTATAAATTATGTTTTAAGTAAATATTTTGCATTGAAAGTGTCCGTTTTTACTAGCTACATTGTGGGTTAGACCATGTTTTATTACAAGTTGTTAAAGACACAGTATAGTATGGAATAAGCTTATATTTTTAAATTATCAAATGAGCAAGTTTAGTAGGTCGGAGTTCACACATTTCTAACTGAATTTCCAACTTCAGAAATGCATTGAAACAATATATTTTGCGACACATTTAAGATTTGTTTTTCCATTTCCTCATTGGAAAGTGAACCAGAATTCTAGTGGATTCTCTCAATGATTTCACTAAACAATCGTTCTTGTTTTGTCTTTCACGTGGTGCTTTATTTTGAAAATAATCTATTAGATTATTCAACATTTGTGTCTTTTTCGTTCTTTTTGTGGCTTATTGAAAACCGTTTCCTAAAGACTTGAAGGAACAGTCCCACAGCCTGTTGCGTGTTTGGGTGCTCTCTCAGAGCCAGTTGGGTTGTTTTTGGTCAGATATCTGGACAGACTCCCGCAGACGGTCCCTGAATGCATCGTTTAAGGAGGTGTGTCGCTTCACCTAGAGTGGGAACTGCTGGCTCACATGTCCCTGTGTTTGTGCAGGTATCAGTGCTGAGAGAATGGAAAGACGGGAGGAAGGCGTAAAAACATGTGGATGGAAAAAAATCTCTTGGAGTTGTGTTCATTATCAACAACATGACGGCACACAAACACACACTGACGGAGAACGTGGCGGGGAAACGGAACAGAAAGTTTACTGTGACGTTGCGATGTTTTGAAGGCAACTCTGAGGGAAGCAAATACAGCCAGGGAAGTAAAGTAGATGATTCAGGGCTTCATCTGGAGTCCTGCAATGACCCCGTGATTCTGCATGATTCATCAGGACTCAGTTTCCAATGAGTAACGCTCAGGTTCCACAAATAGGGTTTTATTTTTAAAATCCTATAGATTTTCTATTCATGAATCAAGATCAGCACTTTACAGATGGGCAGATTTCCCAGGTCGTTATTGTAAATAAGAACATGTTCTTCATAGCTTACGTGGTTAAATAAAGGCTAAAAAAATACAGTTTTAAAAAGATGACACCACAGTTGTTACACGTATTATGTCTGAATGGTTGCTTGATGTTTGTCTTTTTACTGGATGTATGAAACTTAAAATAAAATGTATTTATTCACCATCATTTATACCTTTTATTCAGAACAGATCAAAATCAACGAAATAAAAAAAAAAAAACACAAAGATTTGAAACAGAGAAATGAGACGTATGACTTTAAACAATGTCACACCCAAAAGTTTCTCTGACAGCTCCTGGATTACTTCAGGTTTACTTCAAAGTTTAGTTCCAGTTCCAGTCGATAAATGGCGAGAAGACACAGCTTCTCCACTATGCTATTAAGCAAATGCTGCGTCACGTAATTGATCGCCAGATTTATGTACTATTCTTGATTTCGTTATATTCTTTTTCTCAAATTGTTGGCCATAATTAAAACTAAATGCGTTTTAGGTCTAATTTTAGTAAGTTGAACTTCAGTTAAATTTTTTTGTCATCCTTGAAAAGCGATTGATGGCTTTACTTCGAAGATTTATTTACTTATAGTGACGACAAACATTGAATTTACTTTATAAACTTAAAATACAACCTTATTCTACAATTTTTAAAACAATAACCTGGTACTAGCGCATGTACCTATAGTTGGCAAAGGCTTAGTGAGAAATGTCAGATGTTCACATCTTGTGACTGTAGCTCCAGAGTTTTTCTTTCACAGCTCTATTCCGATACATAAAAGACTTGGTGTCATAGAATTCGCCCCGTGCACAAATCGCAATTTCTCCTTCATGATCCATTTTCAAACAGTCGACACCTGAAAATGACGCTACCCCTACGTCACTGCCAAATCAGAGTCCCTGATTGGTCAAAGTTCAGCGGCTACGCCTGAAAACTGTCTTAAAAACTTGCATAGCAACTCGTGAACGCAAGAGTTCTGAAAGTGGACGTCCAAAGCGCGGGTTTAGAAAGACTTTTCATTGAAAAGTGGTCGGTTGAATGGATGGTTGTTGTGAACGTAGCTCCAGAACTCCTGTTGATTTTTCGGATGCAAATTCTTCTTAACACACAGCTTTAAATCCAGACTTGAATTTAAATAGCAGGAAATCTGGGTTCTAAGCAACCAAAATGCACAATTCCCCTGTTCTTTAGTGGCCTTTCAACCATGTTCTCAGTTTGGGGGAGGTTGTGGAGTTTTCTGCTGAGCTACAGCTTTTTGTCGTTTTTTTGCAGGTCCGGTTCAGGAGACGTGTCGTTCTCCCTGGAGCATCAGTTAATATTGTTCTGTTATCTTCTATCCTACGGCTTTAAAGATTCCTGAGTCCAGAGATTGTTCTCGATCAGCTATGTTTGAGCGGGTGGTTCTAACGTTTGAAGATGACCTGTTTAGACTCGTCTGGGTAACTGTTGTGGTAGTTATGTGTTGATGTGGGTGGGGGTTGGTGGCAACATAACCTAATTAACCTGTAATCCTCTTCCATAATAACTCGCCTTATCTAACGCCGTTCTTTTCATTCTTATCTGCGTTTTTTTTTTCCATCTTCTTGAACTTCATCAAAGTTGTCAGACTGCATAGTTTCCATGAGCCCCTCCCTCCTTTATCCTGTGTTCCTCCTGCCCCCCCCTCCTGTTTTTACCTTTGTCTCTCTGGTTCTGACCCGTCTGACCTCGCAGTCATGTGACTGGAACCTGCTGTGTGTTTTTCTGATCAAAGGTCTCAGTTTTTCCACTCAGTGGTTTGATTCCCGGCCCAGCAGAGCGCTGATGAATGTGTCAACGGTGATGTCACTGTTTCCAGTTTCTGTATGATCAAATGTTGTAGAGACAGAGAGTGATGGGGGAGGGAAAAGGGCTCCTCCTCCGCTCGCAGCTGATTGGCCGGCGTCAGAGGATGCGTCATGGGCCGGTAGGGGCCTCATTTAAGTGCCTGTGGATCAGCAGAGCCTGCAGAAGGCTGAGTGACGTTGGAGCAGTCCACTCCCACATCTCTGGAACATTCCTGCTCTGCAGCAGAGCCTGTTAGGAGAAAGAGCAGCTGGGGGGGGCAGCTCGGCACAGCAAGCTAACCTTGACGTGGGTCAGTCGGAGGGGAAGTTCTCAGAGGTCCTTGTTCCCCGTCTTCCTCAAAAAGCAGGAAAACAGCTGGTGCTCCTGGATCTCCGTCACGCTGGGGAAGGCAACACATCTCCGACCCCCCCGGTTCCCCCCTTCTTCTTCTTCGTTAGCGCGGCCCGCGCCCTCTTTTTCCTCGCCAGGGAAGTGTGCGTCACACTGTACCATTGCCTCAGTTTTCGGGTGGAAGAGGTTTCGCTTTCCAGGCCTGCCAGTGATGCATATTAAAACCACCAAGTGCAACCGCTTCTGTCTGGTTGCCTCGGTAACCAACCAGGAAGTCTACCTCTGTCATGAGGCGCGGGTGAGTTGCAGCTCCACGCAGGCGGCTGGGTTTAGCACGCATGCATGAAGCACGTCACACTGGTTCTATATCCTCCTGGAAGAACACGGCGTCTGAGAAACCTGCTCTGCAGGGAAGGAGAGGTTTCTTTAGAGCTGGAAAGGAGGAGCTCAGGTCTGTATTTTTGATGTGCTGAGCTGCTGTCGTCTGCACTTTGCAGCTTAAACGCTGTAACCCTGGAGAGTGGTAACCGACTGACCGGGGAGTTCCCAGCTTTTCCACTGCTGTTAGGTGGCAGCAGTGTGAATGCGCCCAATCAGGTGGCTCCAGGTTCTTGTAAACCAGATCCAACTAATAACTTTTGCATTCAGGTACCAAGTATGTGTAATGACTACACTACCCAGAATGCCTAAGGGGCCAAGGGGTTTGCCATTGGTCAGAGGGCTCAATGGAAAGTTTTCTTTTCTGTGCAGTAAGCAGCCGTTGCAGAAAGAGCAACACCACAGATTAGTCAAACTTTATTGACAATAACGCTCAACATTGCTCAGGTGTTACATGTAAAATACAAAACTCACTTTTTCAATTCATTAAGTTGAAGCACATGACATTTCAGTCTGTGCCTACTGACTACATTACCCATAATGCTCCAATTAATCAAGCGTAATACAGCTTCTTAGTTCTTGCCAAGGTTGTACAAAAATATTTGGTCATATTTTTGAGCACCGTCTGCCACAGAAGATCAGGTCGAGGTCGGTTAGCACAACCAGAATTTCGTGCGTGAGGTGTACTGTTGATTTTTGAGAAAATTAAAGGATTTTTGAGGTTTTGCACCGTATTTTATGGTCCATAGAATACAATAAGTAACCTATGATATAAAAGGAGGTTTTTCAATTGTATTGTAATCGTGTTAATTTGCTATTAGTTATAGGGGTGTTGTCAAACCATTAAGTACATTCAATTCCCTCACATCAACACAAATTTACTGCATCCTCCTGAACACGGCACTTCAGCAGGGATCTAGATTTGTCCTGTCAGGTGTAGCTTTCCAGCGGTTGAAGTTTTGGTCGTTTGACCTTTGTTTGTCCTTAGTGCTCTAAATGTTCTCTACATAGTGAAGGATCTGGATTGCAAGCAGGCCAGATAAGGAGGCTCAAGCCACGCTGAGTTAATGGCGACAGTCTGTAGATTTCATTGTCCTACTGAGATACATTAGACGTTACCTGAAGATGTTCCTTCCAGATGAAAACTTAAACGAGAGGTTGTGAAAGGATCATGCTTCCCTGCAGAGGATTCCATGAGTATTCCTGGACCAATTTTTGAAATGTACCGACGTAACTGTACTAATGAAAAGTGCTGTGTCGTCTAAGGGCTCAAAGACTATTGACGTTTCTATCGTTTGTAAGACAACAGTATCATTGGTAAGGTAACCCTCTCTTCTCTTTATCTCTTACCAGGCTGGTTTTGAATCGCTGTTTCGCTCCTTCGACCCAGAGGTCCAGTTCCAGTACTTCAGGTCCTTCCGGCGGGTCAGGATCAGCTTCAGCGACTCTCTGGCTGCAGCAGAGGCCCGGCTCAGACTGCACAAGACGGACTTCCGCGGCAGGGAGATGAGGCTGTACTTCGCTCAGGTAAAGCTCAGGAAAGCCTGGAATCTTTTCTTTCACCCGACGATCTGCGGCGCTCGAGTCTTAAAGCTGCCGTGTTCTGTCCTGCAGTCGGTCCACATCGGCAGTCCTCGTCTCGAACCCCCGAAACCAGAGAAGCAATTCTTGATCTCCCCTCCCGCTTCCCCTCCGGTGGGGTGGCAGCAGTCTGAAGACGCCACGCCTGTCATCAACTACGACTTGCTGTGTGCCATCTCCAAGCTGGGACCAGGTGAGAAACGCGCTTGTAGCCTCTCCAGCGGTGAGCTGTTGTCCGTGTGAAGAAGTCAGCGTCCGATGGCTTTAATGTCAACAATAATCGTTTCTCAACTTTAACCCTATTAAATAGACAATGAGTCAATTTGAGAAAATCTGAGATCTTCAGGGGCCTCCATCATTTGATCAAATACTTCTTGTAATATTCCTATTTTAAATTAGTTTGTGGTCGGAATCGATCAAATTTGACTGTAAAAACACACAGTTACACAACTTCAGTGTTCACGACTCACAGCATCCTAAAATATAGACGTGGGAAAAAAATCCACTTTATTGGAAAGTATTCTAAATCAATCAGTTTATTGGTTTATCTGTGATTTTGTAACATGTAATCCACAAAACCCCTTTGAAGTTTTATTCCATGGAAAAATGAACAAACCTGCCTTGAAATCAACTTTTTTTTGATCCGATTCAGGTTTTTGCTTGAATCTTTTGAGCCAAAAAAAAAACCAAACCCTTCGGTTCTTTGTCGGTTGAGCCGAAGTGAGAGCTTTTCCCTCCTCTACCAAAGCAGCGTTAGGGTAACAAAGACGGCCTGTTCTAAGACGCTTCAACAAAGGATGACCCACAATTATGTTAGTCACTTCTGTCCAGAGGTGGATTTGTTTGTTCGCACAGTATTTTTAGACGGTCATGTTCTTGTCCGCAGTTTCTTCAAGATGCCACTTTGTCATCACCCTGTTGTCCTGCCAAAAACCAGCACTTCAGATGATTTGATTCTTGAATTAGCTTTATTGCATTTTACTTTTTCCGATAAACAAATTCAAGATTTCTTCACATTAGACAATCTGTACCAATTTGGTGCTTGGAGATTAATCTGGTTGACCTGCCTCACCCAAGCACTTGCATCGACCCATACAATCTGGACCTGACCGTTTCATACACGCCATATAATAGGCCAGAACGCTAACTCGTCAATGGTTGACAATTCAACAATAAATGGGAAAAAAAGAACCTGTTGAGACCAAAGCTTTAGCTCCAGTGTTGACCTTCTTTGAATCTTTGTAACTTTTCAACCATTTACGCAATAACGTAATTCCAATTAATTCTGAAGCGAAGAAAAGCAGCTTTAGCAGGCTAGCCACACTTTACATGTTGCCATTTCTTTCTGCATCAGAATCCGTCGGAATTAGATCAATTGTGTAAACGGTTGAAAAGATACGGTAAGTCAAAGAGCGTGTGTTATTTTGCCGTCACCGGTGACGTCTCCAAGGTTAAAGGGTTAAATACTCCTAAGCGGTTTAAATGATGCGTTGGGGGTTAAATGTTTTGTTTAAAAGCCACAACAATCTGAGATTACCAGGTCAGTGACCTAGTGGTGCAGTGTTCAGCCTGAAATTTAGAAGTCGAGGGTTCAAGTCTGTGATTGGATCACACTAGAGACTCTAGAATGGAACACAATGTCCTGCTGCTTCAATAGTCTGAAATAATGAGTTGGATTGGGAGGGTTAAGCACCAAATGGTTCCTGATGTCAGATGGGACCATAGTGCCTCCATACGGTCAGAGTATACAATAATTTACGTACACCAAGGTGTGTAACATCAGATGGGAATTTAACTATAGTTTGAACCCCTGATGTTGGGGGCAACACTTTCCCTTATTCTTGGAGCAGGGGTGGCACTCCAAGCCTTAAGTGATGGTGTCTTGCGTTTTTTGTTTTTTTTTTAATCCAAGCTCCACCTGCCAGATTCAACTGGAATTACACGTTTTACCAAGAAGAATCTACATTCTACAAGTTCAAGATTAGAAACGAGCACCAAACTGACCTTTAAGGACTGCAGTTTGACACCTGTGTCCTGGAGACTTTTATTTTTTAACCAAAGGAACTGGAGGCCAATCAGTTCACTAAGTCACCACAAGGTGGATGGTTACAGAATCAAAAACGCTCTTTTTTCCATTAAATTTATTACAAGAATGATCAAATATGGTGTGTATTTTAAGAATTGTTTCATGTGCTTTTCAGTGTTGACATGGTAATAATCCTAAAGCTGTGAAACCAGCTGGTCACATGACCACAGGGTTGGTCTATTCCTATAGATAGAACCTCTAGATCAACAGATTAGCTTCCAAAGGTCGATCTGATAGCAGTGGGTCCAAAAATGGTCCAAATGTTCGGTTTAACCCTTTGAGCCTGGAGCTCCGGACTGGTTTGGTCCATTTCATAAAACGTAACAGCCTTTCTCTGCTCACCAGGCGAAAAGTACGAGCTGCACACAGCTACGCCCACCACGCCGAGCGTGGTCGTCCACGTGTGTGACGACGAGCACGGCGACAGCTCGACGCCGGACGACAGCGACCAGGATGAGAAGTCCCGCCCGCCGCGGCCCAAAATCATCCAGACTCGGCGCCCCGATTACACGGCTTCCCCTGTTCAGCAGTGAGAAAGGGCGTTACCGCGGGGGCGCAACACACGGACACAGAAAGGTTGTGTTTGATGCTGCATTCAGGTGTCATGGAAAAGAGAAAACACTTCAAGTATTCGGTGGTACAGATGGAGTTCACCATCCGATGTTTGGACTGCACTGGATACAGGGTGATGCCGTAATGCTCGGCATGCTGGGATGATTCTGCGACCTCGTCCGCTTCGGAAATGGGCACGGCGTGATCCTGCCGTCCTGCTCGTTTTTCCAACGCTCCTCTGCTGGAACGGGTTGGAAAAGAAAGCAGGACGGCGCTCCTTGCAGGCCAGGGATGATGTAAGTGGGGCTAAATTCCCACGGACCTGAATGCAGCACGACTCAGATGAGTCTGTTTGGTCCCTCTGAGTCCCGCCTGTGCCGGACAGGACTCCGGTTGCTGCTGCGGGTGGAGGCTGCCATCTGAGCTGAAGACCCCTCTCTGGTTTTGACTCGTTCTAGTCTCTAGTCTTTAAACGTGACGCCACCACTGCTCTCTGGTGTTTTCTTTTATGATTTTTTTTAGAAACTGCAGTCGGGTCTTCGTCCGTCTGGCTCTCTGGTTCCTCTAAAACCAGAGAACCATCGGGTTCTTCAGACAAAATCCACAGTAGTAAAGCTCATCTGGCGGTGACAGGATCAGGATTTAGACGGCTCCATGTTTAGCTGCTGTTTTGTACTAAAATATGTTGTTTATGCCTGAATGTTGAATAAACATTTGACCCTGTGACCCTCCGAGTTGAATCTTTCATTAAACTGTCAAATTGAGGAACATGGTGTTCAACAAGAAACTCTGAACCTTTAAGTCCTCAGCTATCAGTTTAACTCGACCCAAATTCTTTTATTTAATTTATTATCAATTCTACCAGGGGTGGAGCTTGAATGTTTTATATAGGAATGCAGAAGACTGGTAAAACCCCAGAGTGGAAAGTCTTTACAAATGAAAGAATCAAAAAAGTGTTTTTCTGACATTAATTAATATTGTTTTTATTTCATTTAAAATATTGCTTTGGGTATCGAAATGCTTGAAGAAGCTTTTATTGATCATTTCGGAATAGTTATTAAAAATAATACCAATTTTGACTCAAAAATTGGCTGGAGGGGGTCAAAGCTTTTTGCTGGGGGGGGCTGCTTTCCCCCCTTACCCTCCTGCTGCTCCGCCCCTGATCCTAGCTAAATTATGTGATTTTTTTTTTTTTTTTTTTTTTGTTTTTTTACTTTAAATTTTGAAACAAAATGACCTTTAAACCAGCAAAATAAACAAAATATGCTGAAATTTGAACTAAATATTCCCTCAAATCATAATTTACAGTGTAGAAATGGAAAAAAAACGTTTGGCTTTTCAAAATAAAATGAGCTGACACCACCTATCAGAACTGTCAGTAACCTTATTTCAAGTTGTGAAATAAGGTTGGTGCCAACCAGTTTTGACTACAGATTAAAAATGAGTGAAACATGACAAATGCAGAAAAAAAATTATGCAAAGAAAAGAAACTTTATAGCAACACCGATAATGTATAATAAAATATATGGATTTAAAACATTTTTGGTTTACATCAGTCTAGAAAAAGCTATAGCACACCTTCCAATGTGGCCAAACTCTCAAACAACCCAAGATGAAGTGAAACAGCAGCACCCCCTGGTGGTGAAAGACCAAATCGACTTTACTTTTAAAAAATCCACTAAAAACCACATTTCCCAGAGTTCATTCAGTTGTACGCAGTGGTTGGGAGATATTCAGGTTTAAAAATGTCTTTTGCAGCGTTTCTATTGCTGATCAGGAGGGTCTGAATCAATGTATTATCTTGACAGTAACGGGAGCCACTAAAGGGCTGAACACAAAGTCAAATAAAAGTTAAAAAAAGTGAGTAGAAAGATGAGTTTTCAAACGTGACCTAAAAACAAAAAGGGGAGAGTTTGGGAGCTGCCGCTGACAGACGCCAAGTGTTCGGGTACATTTTTGGAGCCTGGCAAACGCAGCAGACGGTCCCAGGAAACCTTCTGGTTTGGATCCAGGACCCAAACGTGTCCCTGGCGTGTCAGAGGCGACCGTTCTCCGTCTTCAGGGGCTCTTGAGTTATTTGGGTCTCTGCCCACCTCTGCATATCTGAGGCGTCATGGTCGGACGCTGGGGATTTATTGTAATCATATTTCACTCGGGGGGTGTTTGTTGGACCCCTCGGACTCTGCTCGTGAAGGTGGATGGGTGTCAGCTCGGGGTCAGGTTACCATACTGTACACCGCATGCCTGCACATCAGCCCACCAGAGGCTCCTGAACGTAAAGGCCCCCCATAAATACCACCACGCGCCCCCGAGTGTCAGGTTCTCCGGCTGCCAGCTCAGCACCATGTCAGCTGCTGGTCCACCGCCCCCCCACCACCACCCAAAGGTCTTCTGATCAGAACCAGAACCTAAACGGGCTGGTGAAGCACCTGCTGTGGTCCGGCTGAAGCTTCACTGAGCGTTCCACCAGAGCCTGTGAGGTTGAAGATCACTCGGTGACCTTGAAGGCAGCGCGTGGCGAGATTTTAGAGTTCCGTGTAAACCAAGAGGAGGCAGCCGTGGTTATTTAAGCATCTTCTCGTTCTCTCCTCACCTCCTCTGAACTCCTCACTGTAAGTCTTCTCTGCGTTGATTCAGAAGCAGCTTGTTTTAACCATGTTTGCATCATTCTTTCCTGTCATAACCACAGTCATTTAATAAATCCTTGTTTTTGTGTAAAACAGTAGTTTTTTTTGCATGCTGTCGGGCTTTTGGTGGTCGGTGGGAAACCAAGCTGAAGCTCCTGTGCTCTCGTTGTCAGATTGGACTTCATGTTGTCGTGGTGGGCTGTGGCGGCAGTGCTGTGTCTTCCCTGTGGACTATCCTACCATGGTCAGTCTGCTCGCCGTTTGAGCCTCCAGCCTCCGGTTTGAAAGTCATTCATGAAAACTCACAGCAACTTCAGTTTTTAGGGAATCATTTTAGCCGTTTGAGGATATTTCACAAACTGCAGTGACCAGTTCCCAAGCCCATTTACTTACTAAAAAACCCTTAAAGTTGTCTTTTTCCTGTATCACAACTTAAATGAAGTTTGGTTTTGCTATAATCTTTTCTAGAGTTGAGTTTAAATCAAGAAAAACTTCACTTTAATGCAAAAACTATTGTGGAAATGCTTTGAAGCCAATGGAAATGTGTTTGAAAGAACGATAATAACTCAAGAATGTTACAAGTCAAAGGAAAAAAACAGGCTAAATGCAAATTCAAGCTGTAGTTTAGTTCTATTAGTCTAATAGACCCTTATTGATATTCTTCCATTTGTTCAAGGGATTGTCAGCTGATTTATTGGTCATTCTAGCTAAGTTTGTGCTGACGGTAACCGTCGGTTTTATATCCTTTAATATCCTAAAAAAAGACCATTTATGATCCAGTTACTGGAAATCAAACTGCCTACGTGACATCATCAGCTTTAAGGTGACGTTTTCGTTGATGAAGCTCATTCCTTCACTAAAATGCTCTGAAATCTTGAGCAACTCTCAGGTGGAGACAACCACACCACCGTTCAGGTGTCACACCGCCAGATGAAGCAGACCATCTGAGGAAGCAACATCGGGTTTGGATCGGAGTAAATGAGTCCTGACGGGACAAAAGCAGCTGTTTGGACCCTGATTTCAGGAAACAAGCAGGTGTGGATGAGGCGAGAACCCAGTCGTTCAGTTGTGCTGTCCAGAAAGGTTGCGTCGATTTAGAGAATCTTTGACCAAACCAAGCCGACAGCTAGAATTTAGTCAAACCGTGAAAGCTTTTTTTTTTGGAGGTTCCAGGAGAACAAACAGGAATTCCCGTTTCCGTGTCTGTGTGGATGGACGGTCCACGGACCCGTCCATCCACACATTGGTTTGTCATCACCAAACACACAATGATACCTTGAACCCTGGTTGCAGTTCATAGGCTGTATAAAGACGTGACGGATGGCCAGCACATCGTCCTGCCCTGCGACGGGTCCGCCTTCAGGGACGAGGAGGGGATGGTGTGGTGGGAGCAGCTAGGAGAGACCGCCGTGGTCCTGAGGGGAGCGGAGACCAGCGTTGCAGAATCGTTGAGGGTCGGTACTCTGACTGCAGTGAAATGAAAAGAACAAACGACTGAGTCAAACTCCTCTTTAAAGTGTTAAAACAGACACTTCATCAAATTGGACGGAGCTCTTTATGCAAACACAAGATGAAAAGAGGAGGTCGGTTGCCAAGTTTTCACTTGGATTTGTACAACATAACTTTGATCTATGATTGACAATAACAGAACATGATGTGAAGACATACACTTTAAAAAGCCTGTAATGGTCTTGTTAGAACAACATTCCAACATTCCTACATCACTATAGTGCTCAGGTGTTCTGGTCCTGTTCTTGATGGTTCTGAAAGCTAACAGCACTGAGATGTACTCGTCAGGGTCGGGTCCAGCTGCCTTCAGAGGAGCAGATAAGGAACGGGAACTGGTCTCTGGTCATCAGCTCCGTAACGCTCAACGATGACAACGTGTACCACTGCTTCTTCAACAACTCCACCCTCATATCATCCATATGGGTCCATGTCTTGGGTGAGTGGAAAGCTGTCTCACACTTTCTACTGTCGATTGAGCAGCGTCTCAAGCTACGATCACGCCGTAGGAAAAACTGAGCAAGCAACTAGCTTGACAACATTTGCGCTCCGTTTTCTAATCAAGGTAAACCAAGGCCACTCTCCCAACACAAACGCTAACAACGAACCATTTATCACCTAATTTGCAAGATGTGCACCGCCCCTCCCTGGTTGTTCAACGTGAACACCGCAGCCCGAATGCACTAAACGTGCAAACGACCGTTAAAGTTTTACGGTCATCTTTAAGGTTGTGAGATTTGTGAATGGAGACGGTCCTAAATTGGGAAGTCCTGATCAAAAATCCTTCTTATGGTCTATTTGTACCATGTAACTTTGTTACTAATCCAGTAGTCTGACCTTTAGCATTCTATGCAGATGACGTGCGCATATCGTTGATGTAACATCCTTCAATAAATACGGAGAAATTAGGGTTTGTGGATGAGTAAATACACAGATTTCTAGAGTTAAACGTGTGTTTGCTTGGTCTATGCTCGGTCTGTTAGGACGCACAGTGGGTCAGCTTGACATTTGACCCCTAATATGAGATGATTCACACAAACACTTTAGAGAATCAGACACTGGTGAGGTCAGCATTCACATTAGATCAGCACCGTATCAGAGACCCACATAACCCACATAAAAAATGCAAAAATTGTATCAAGTACTTTAGGAATTTTATAGATTTTATTAACCCCCCATTACTGGGAGGCATTCGTCTTTAAAACTGAGCAGTCACACAAAATATGGAGTAAAATGTTAAAAAGATGGGAAGACATTTTGCATACATGGAAACAAAATTACAAATGAATTTTAATGTCCATCTTGAATGTAACCATCGTGTGTTTGCTCTTTGCTGCAAGTAAAACGCTCAAAGATACGTGTTTGAGTCCTGAATCTTTTTGAATTATTTCGTATGTTTGGAAAAACCAGGTACAAACTAACAGCGTTTCTTTTCAGAAAAAGTGTCCTGACAAAAACCTTCGAAACACCGTGGAAGACAAAGTAAAACTTTAAAAATGAAGGTACAGCTAAAAAAATAATTGAATTAATTTTAAAAAATAAAGAAACACAGACCCAGATACCCCTAAAAATAAAAATGACACTAAACAAATAAGAAAATAATTGAATAACCAAGTCATTTCTAGATTTGTGATGTCACCACTAGTCCCTCTAGAACTGACAGTTTCACGGCACTCTTCATCCATTTTATTAAAAATAGCAAATAAAACAAAATAAAGAAAAGTACAGTCAACGTGAAGAACAAAACCAATGAAAGTTGTTCAAGTTTACATTTGTTTTTTGTTGTGATTTTAGATCATTATATTCTCTACAGAACACAAACTGACTTCATTTTCAAAAAGCCTCCTAGTGGTTATCTGGTGTACTGCCCTGGTTCCTGTTAGTGGACCGACCCCAAGGAAGAATAGAAGACACATTCATTGTTACTGTACCAGTACCATCATATCAGCAGCATTAAATATAAATTCACTTGTTTTATGCCACTTCAGAAAAAGATGCTGATGATTCGACCACGAAAACGCTGTGGATAACTGACGGGTCTGGAGGTGGAACCACCGACCTTCCTTTTCCCATGGAAGCGTCCACTCAGACAATGAAAGGTAAGTAGATGTATTTGTACTCGGCTTAGAATGTTGGGAAAACAATTGAAATAATTGAACTGACGGTAAGTACGTTGGGTAATACTGTGGTGGGTACAACAGCACCTTTGACTGTTCATGTCCAAACCCATTTTTTGTACATGCTTTGCTTTAGGGACCACTGACAAGTTGACAACCTTGACAGATTCCCTGTCAGTAGGGACCACAGATGAATCGACGACCTTTAAAGATTCCCTGTCAGTAGGGACCATGGACGAATCAACGACCTTAAAAGACTCCCAGTCGGTAGGCACCACTTACAAGTCGACACCCTTTTCAGATCGAGGTGAGCTGCCTTTTTCTTTTTGCTGTGAAACAAAATCATCGATGACTGGATGCCGACACTCTTCGTTTCTTTTAGGCGACCCCAAGGCCACCACAGACTCTCCCCTGCTGGAAAGCTTCCCCTGGGTACGGTTTGGCCTCATTGGCGGCGTGCTGCTGGTCACATCCTTGGTCATGGGTCTTCTCGGAGCCTTACGGCAGATTTAGACCCATTGGATGCTTTTTTTTTTGGAAGTTTAAATGTTGCGTCTTTTTAAAGACAGGCGGTACTTCAGAGGTGAAACGGTGAGCACAGAGTCCAGAATCTCTTCAGGTCCATGTTTGGATCAGATTTACTGCCTGTGATTTTTGTGTAATTACTCCAGTTCTGGTGACAGAAAACGTTGACAAGTTCTCTGTAACTTAGGCACCAAGTCTACTCGTGTAAATGGAAGTTGTCAGAAATGACAAATCTCCACTGCCTGCCTACTCACTGTTTTGGTGTTCCATTGACTTTTGATTGAATACATCTGTGAACGGATTCAAATGATCGTCCCAAAGACGAGGACATGGGAGCAGGGATTGCTGTCACAAAAGACACTTGGCTTCTAGTTCTTTGACAACAAAAAGCCTCCCCAGCAACAATGAAAAGGTCAAATCGGCAACCTGGCATTAGGATACAACAGTCAGTGGCTCACAAAGCCTTTGGTCTTCAATGTTTGGAGGCCCCAAACCTTGTTGGAGAAGGGTCTGTGGTGAAATCTGAGACTTAGTATTTGTAAAAACATGTTTGTATCTTTTTTCGATCTAAATTTGTCCATAAATATCACAGAGTCTTAAAAAAACTGGCATGTGTCATGTGTAATAAAAGCTCCGCTGTGGTCTTACTGTGGTTTACATCTACACAAACTCCTGACACGCATGTTTAGTGTGTTTGAACCTCAACAACCTGAAAGAATGTCTTTTTTAATCTGCAAGCAAGTCAAGTCTTCATCTCAGGAGAGAGAAAGAGTGGTAACATAGTGATAACTAACTGGACTGTGATAATTAACCTTTTTGGGTTTGTGTTCATTTTCTTTGCTGTTGATTTACTTTGTGATAAAGTTACTATTAATTGATTTTCCCAGTAACTGTTGATTTACAATATATGTTTGATTTATTTTAGTGTGGAGGAAGTGTTCTTTCTTAGGAAATTTAGCTGTCTCTATAGCAAGGTGAGTCTTCTTTACTTTCTGTGGGTCTTTGATATATTTTATAGCAAAGTGAGTGTTCTCTATTTTTTGTGGATTTTTGTGATGTATTCTATGACAGAGTGAGTGTTCTCTATTTTCTGTGGAACTTTGTGATGTATTTTGTGACAGAGTGAGTGTTCTCTATTTTTCTGTGGATCTTTGTGATGTACTCTGTGATCGAGTGAGTGTTCTCTATTTTTTGTGGATTTTTGTGATGTATTCTATGACAGAGTGATTAAGTGTTTTCTGTGGATCTTTGTGATGTATTCTGTGACAGAGTGAGTGTTCTCTATTTTTCTGTGGATCTTTGTGATGTATTCTGTGACAGAGTGAGTGTTCTCTATTTTTCTGTGGATCTTTGTGATGTATTTTGTGGCAAAGTGAGTGTTCACTTTTTTTGTGGATCTTTGTAATGTATTCTGTGACAGAGTGAGTGTTCTCTTTTTTCTGTGGATCTTTGTGATGTACACTGTGACAGAGTGAGTGTTCTCTCTTTTCTGTGGATCTTTGTGATGTACACTGTGACAGAGTGAGTGTTCTCTATTTTTTGTGGATTTTTGTGATGTATTCTATGGCAGAGTGAGTGTTCTCTATTTTCTGTGGAACTTTGTGATGTATTTTGTGACAGAGTGAGTGTTCTCTATTTTTCTGTGGATCTTTGTGATGTACTCTGTGATCGAGTGAGTGTTCTCTATTTTTTGTGGATTTTTGTGATGTATTCTATGACAGAGTGATTAAGTGTTTTCTGTGGATCTTTGTGATGTATTCTGTGACAGAGTGAGTGTTCTCTATTTTTCTGTGGATCTTTGTGATGTATTTTGTGGCAAAGTGAGTGTTCACTTTTTTTGTGGATCTTTGTAATGTATTCTGTGACAGAGTGAGTGTTCTCTTTTTTCTGTGGATCTTTGTGATGTACACTGTGACAGAGTGAGTGTTCTCTCTTTTCTGTGGATCTTTGTGATGTACACTGTGACAGAGTGAGTGTTCTCTATTTTTTGTGGATTTTTGTGATGTATTCTGTGACAGAGTGAGTGTTCTCTATTTTTTGTGGAACTTTGTGATGTATTCTGTGACAGAGTGAGTGTTCTCTATTTTTCTGTGGATCTTTGTGATGTACTCTGTGATCGAGTGAGTGTTCTCTATTTTTTGTGGATTTTTGTGATGTATTCTATGACAGAGTGATTAAGTGTTTTCTGTGGATCTTTGTGATGTATTCTGTGGCAAAGTGAGTGTTCACTTTTTTGTGGATCTTTGTAATGTATTCTGTGACAGAGTGAGTGTTCACTTTTTTTGTGGATCTTTGTAATTTATTCTTTGACAGAGTGAGTGTTCTCTCTTTTCTGTGGATTTTTGTGATGTATTCTGTGACAGAGTGAGTGTTCTCTATTTTTCTGTGGATCTTTGTGATGTACACTGTGACAGAGTGAGTGTTCTCTCTTTTCTGTGGATTTTTGTGATGTATTCTGTGACAGAGTGAGTGTTCTCTATTTTTTGTGGATCTTTGTGATGTACTCTGTGACAAAGTGAGTGTTCTCTATTTTTCTGTGGATCTTTGTGATGTACTCTGTGACAGAGTGAGTGTTCTCTATTTTTCTTTGGATCTTTGTGATGTACACTGTGACAGAGTGAGTGTTCTCTATTTTTTGTGGATTTTTGTGATGTATTCTGTGATCGAGTGAGTGTTCTCTATTTTTTGTGGAACTTTGTGATGTATTCTGTGACAGAGTGAGTGTTCTCTATTTTTCTGTGGATCTTTGTGATGTACTCTGTGATCGAGTGAGTGTTCTCTATTTTTTGTGGATTTTTGTGATGTATTCTATGACAGAGTGATTAAGTGTTTTCTGTGGATCTTTGTGATCTATTCTGTGGCAAAGTGAGTATTCACTTTTTTTGTGGATCTTTGTAATGTATTCTGTGACAGAGTGAGTGTTCTCTATTTTTCTGTGGATCTTTGTGATGTATTCTGTGGCAAAGTGAGTGTTCACTTTTTTTGTGGATCTTTGTAATGTATTCTGTGACAGAGTGAGTGTTCTCTCTTTTCTGTGGATTTTTGTAATGTATTCTGTGACAGAGTGAGTGTTCTCTATTTTTCTGTGGATCTTTGTGATGTACTCTGTGATCGAGTGAGTGTTCTCTATTTTTTGTGGATTTTTGTGATGTATTCTATGACAGAGTGATTAAGTGTTTTCTGTGGATCTTTGTGATCTATTCTGTGGCAAAGTGAGTATTCACTTTTTTGTGGATCTTTGTAATGTATTCTGTGACAGAGTGAGTGTTCTCTATTTTTCTGTGGATCTTTGTGATGTATTCTGTGGCAAAGTGAGTGTTCACTTTTTTTGTGGATCTTTGTAATGTATTCTGTGACAGAGTGAGTGTTCACTTTTTTTGTGGATCTTTGTAATGTATTCTGTGACGGAGTGAGTGTTCTCTCTTTTCTGTGGATTTTTGTAATGTATTCTGTGACAGAGTGAGTGTTCTCTATTTTTCTGTGGATCTTTGTGATGTACACTGTGACAGAGTGAGTGTTCTCTCTTTTCTGTGGATTTTTGTGATGTATTCTGTGACAGAGTGAGTGTTCTCTATTTTTCTGTGGATCTTTGTGATGTACTCTGTGACAGAGTGAGTGTTCTCTATTTTTCTGTGGATCTTTGTGATGTACTCTGTGACAGAGTGAGTGTTCTCTATTTTTCTGTGGATCTTTGTGATGTACACTGTGACAGAGTGAGTGTTCTCTATTTTTTGTGGATTTTTGTGATGTATTCTGTGATCGAGTGAGTGTTCTCTATTTTTTGTGGAACTTTGTGATGTATTCTGTGACAGAGTGAGTGTTCTCTATTTTTCTGTGGATCTTTGTGATGTACTCTGTGATCGAGTGAGTGTTCTTTATTTTCTGTGGATTTTTGTGATGTATTCTATGACTGAGTGATTAAGTGTTTTCTGTGGATCTTTGTGATGTATTCTGTGGCAAAGTGAGTGTTCACTTTTTTTGTGGATCTTTGTAATGTATTCTGTGACAGAGTGAGTGTTCTCTTTTTTCTGTGGATCTTTGTGATGTATTCTGTGGCAAAGTGAGTGTTCACTTTTTTTGTGGATCTTTGTAATGTATTCTGTGACAGAGTGAGTGTTCACTTTTTTTGTGGATCTTTGTAATTTATTCTGTGACAGAGTGAGTGTTCTCTCTTTTCTGTGGATTTTTGTGATGTATTCTGTGACAGAGTGAGTGTTCTCTATTTTTCTGTGGATCTTTGTGATGTACACTGTGACAGAGTGAGTGTTCTCTCTTTTCTGTGGATTTTTGTGATGTATTCTGTGACAGAGTGAGTGTTCTCTATTTTTTGTGGATCTTTGTGATGTACTCTGTGACAGAGTGAGTGTTCTCTATTTTTCTGTGGATCTTTGTGATGTACTCTGTGACAGAGTGAGTGTTCTCTAGTTTTTCTGTGGATCTTTGTGATGTACACTGTGACAGAGTGAGTGTTCTCTATTTTTTGTGGATTTTTGTGATGTATTCTGTGATCGAGTGAGTGTTCTCTATTTTTTGTGGAACTTTGTGATGTATTCTGTGACAGAGTGAGTGTTCTCTATTTTTCTGTGGATCTTTGTGATGTACACTGTGACAGAGTGAGTGTTCTCTATTTTTCTGTGAATCTTTGTGATGTACTCTGTGACAGAGTGAGTGTTCTCTATTTTTCTGTGGATCTTTGTAATGTATTCTGTGACGGAGTGAGTGTTCTCTCTTTTCTGTGGATTTTTGTGATGTATTCTGTGACAGAGTGAGTGTTCTCTATTTTTCTGTGGATCTTTGTGATGTATTCTGTGGCAAAGTGAGTGTTCACTTTTTTTGTGGATCTTTGTAATGTATTCTGTGACAGAGTGAGTGTTCACTTTTTTTGTGGATCTTTGTAATTTATTCTGTGACAGAGTGAGTGTTCTCTCTTTTCTGTGGATTTTTGTGATGTATTCTGTGACAGAGTGAGTGTTCTCTATTTTTCTGTGGATCTTTGTGATGTACACTGACAGAGTGAGTGTTCTCTCTTTTCTGTGGATTTTTGTGATGTATTCTGTGACAGAGTGAGTGTTCTCTATTTTTTGTGGATCTTTGTGATGTACTCTGTGACAGAGTGAGTGTTCTCTATTTTTCTGTGGATCTTTGTGATGTACTCTGTGACAGAGTGAGTGTTCTCTATTTTTCTGTGGATCTTTGTGATGTACACTGTGACAGAGTGAGTGTTCTCTATTTTTTGTGGATTTTTGTGATGTATTCTGTGATCGAGTGAGTGTTCTCTATTTTTTGTGGAACTTTGTGATGTATTCTGTGACAGAGTGAGTGTTCTCTATTTTTCTGTGGATCTTTGTGATGTACTCTGTGATCGAGTGAGTGTTCTCTATTTTTTGTGGATTTTTGTGATGTATTCTATGACAGAGTGATTAAGTGTTTTCTGTGGATCTTTGTGATGTATTCTGTGGCAAAGTGAGTGTTCACTTTTTTTGTGGATCTTTGTAATGTATTCTGTGACAGAGTGAGTGTTCTCTTTTTTCTGTGGATCTTTGTGATGTATTCTGTGGCAAAGTGAGTGTTCTCTATTTTTTGTGGATTTTTGTGATGTATTCTGTGACAGAGTGAGTGTTCTCTATTTTTTGTGGATCTTTGTGATGTATTCTGTGATCGAGTGAGTGTTCTCTATTTTTTGTGGATTTTTGTGATGTATTCTATGACAGAGTGATTAAGTGTTTTCTGTGGATCTTTGTGATCTATTCTGTGGCAAAGTGAGTATTCACTTTTTTTGTGGATCTTTGTAATGTATTCTGTGACAGAGTGAGTGTTCTCTATTTTTCTGTGGATCTTTGTGATGTATTCTGTGGCAAAGTGAGTGTTCACTTTTTTGTGGATCTTTGTAATGTATTCTGTGACAGAGTGAGTATTCTCTCTTTTCTGTGGATTTTTGTGATGTACTCTCTGACAGAGTCAGTGTTCTCTATTTTTCTGTGGATCTTTGTGATGTATTCTGTGACAGAGTGAGTGTTCTCTATTTTTCTGTGGATCTTTGTGATGTACTCTGTGATCGAGTGAGTGTTCTCTATTTTTTGTGGATTTTTGTGATGTATTCTATGACAGAGTGATTAAGTGTTTTCTGTGGATCTTTGTGATCTATTCTGTGGCAAAGTGAGTATTCACTTTTTTTGTGGATCTTTGTAATGTATTCTGTGACAGAGTGAGTGTTCTCTATTTTTCTGTGGATCTTTGTAATGTATTCTGTGGCAAAGTGAGTGTTCACTTTTTTTGTGGATCTTTGTAATGTATTCTGTGACAGAGTGAGTGTTCACTTTTTTTGTGGATCTTTGTAATGTATTCTGTGACGGAGTGAGTGTTCTCTCTTTTCTGTGGATTTTTGTGATGTATTCTGTGACAGAGTGAGTGTTCTCTATTTTTCTGTGGATCTTTGTGATGTACACTGTGACAGAGTGAGTGTTCTCTCTTTTCTGTGGATTTTTGTGATGTATTCTGTGACAGAGTGAGTGTTCTCTATTTTTCTGTGGATCTTTGTGATGTACTCTGTGACAGAGTGAGTGTTCTCTATTTTTCTGTGGATCTTTGTGATGTACTCTGTGACAGAGTCAGTGTTCTCTATTTTTCTGTGGATCTTTGTGATGTATTCTGTGACAGAGTGAGTGTTCTCTATTTTTCTGTGGATTTTTGTGATGTACTCTCTGACAGAGTCAGTGTTCTCTATTTTTCTGTGGATCTTTGTGATGTATTCTGTGACAGAGTGAGTGTTCTCTATTTTTCTGTGGATCTTTGTGATGTACTCTGTGACAGAGTGAGTGTTCTCTATTTTTTGTGGATTTTTGTGATGTATTCTGTGACAGAGTGATTAAGTGTTTTCTGTGGATCTTTGGGATTTCCGTGATTCTCCTCTAGGAGGCGTAACCTGACTAGCTGGTCTGGTTCCAGGTTCTAACAGCAGAAATAAAAATCCACCTTCCAGATTCCAGAAAACAGTAGAGATGTCTGCTGGTCATTTAAGGAACCTGGAAGTTTTATTCTCTTCTCTGAGGGAAAACAAGCCAACGTAAAGTTTTCCTGAAGCTCTCTCAGGGAAATGCTCCATCAACTCCCCGTTCCTCCTGTGGGCTGGGTTTTCCTCCCACCTCCTCTGCATGTCTCCTCCTCCCTCTCTCCTCGTCGGCTGTTCTACAGCAGATCTCCTCACCCTGAAGAATGGAGGAGAGCAGGAAGGAGCTGCATGCGTTCTCTGTGAAGGTCTTCACTCTGCAGGAGGAGGTGGAAGATGAGGAGGCGCCCAGAGGAACACCGGGACAGGTGAGACGGGAAGCAGCACCTTAAAAGAAACCACTTCTATTTCTGTGGATGTTTGGGTTTTTTTAAACTGGTTTGATGGTTTGGTGTCATCTAAGCTCTGATCAGGAACCAATGAGTAGAACATCTGTAGAACATCTCATGTTTTCTATGAGCTTCCTAACATGGTCATAAACATGAAGGTTTGACGCCGGGCTCCAAACATTTAGATCCATTTTTGGTTGAAATTTGGACTTTTTTGGTTTATTCTGAAACCAGCCTCTAGTGGTCACTTGGGGAACTGCAGCGTCTGCTTCATCCAGGTTGGATTAAATCAGAGCATAAGGAGGAGACTCACTGAAAAGAGGATCTTTGTCAAAATAATTAGCAGCTACCATCTCCAAGGTTTCTCAGAAAAACTTCAAACTAGACCTGAAACGTCAGATTTTCAACGGTTTTATAGAAAATCGTGATTATATTTTTAAAATGCCGCCGTTGTCGTTGTCCGGGTTGCTGCTCAAAAACACAATCAAATGTATGTGTAACCTGGACGGGACACTTTCAATTTGAAGGAGAACGAGGCTCAGATGGAGATCAGTGGTGGGCAGCATGTGAGCATGTGCAGCCAGGCGAACGGACAGGACCTCACCCTGATCCTCACCTCAGACGCCAGGCCACAGCAACTCGCCGTGCAGGACGGTGAGTGCCGCAGCACATCAATTACTGGCCTGTTGGGGTCGACCCCGACCCATAGCAGGTCTCACTACCAGAACTGGAAGCCCGGAATCAAACCCTGACTTCATCTTGACGTGTTTTCTCAGCCAACAGATCTATGGTTTTCCAGCTGACGCTTTGTGAGAAGGCGGATCACTGCCGCGTTGGACGACGGTCCTTTCTGGTTTGTGTCGGGAAACTCAACTTGCTGCTGCAGTTTGCATCTTCAAGCGGTCAGTCTGACGCAGCTTTGAGCCTCGTTAACCTGTTTGAGCTTGAATATGGTCGACCGTGATGTCACACAGACGATGTGTAAATACATGCACATATCCATGGTTTACTTTACAAATCCTGACCTATGGGTCACTTGGTACACTTGGTAAAAAAAAAAACGACACACGTACTTTGACTTTGCAGGAAGTTTTATTTTGAAAACCTCCTTTACATTTGTGTATGACTGAAGTTGTTCTCGTCGGTTACGCGTCTTAAATTCACTTCGTCTTTAAAGCAGATATTCCGATCGCCAAATTGAAACTCTGCAAGCTAGCAAAGGTAATGAAGAACAAACGTATTTGGAAAGTCTCTGCACAGAAAAGAGTGTTATTTCAAAATAAAAGACTCTTTTCTGGATTTAGCAGACAAAAACAGAAATTTCTACCTAACTCACTGCATAATATGCTGCTAACAAATCTGTATTGTTACGATGACGCTGCTAATAAAGTTGCAAATACTTTGGATTAACATTTACTATTGTATTTAGAAAATATCAGGGGCATATAAAATATCAGAGTTAGACAAGACTGAAGATGGCGTTTGATTTTTAGCTTCTTCTTTAACAGTTAAGTGTAAAGTTAAGGGGAAAATCTTTAAAAGCCAAACTAGTAAAGAAAAATCAGATCAGGAAATCTTCCTCTCAAAAATATACATAATGAATCAAGATTTGATGAAAATAAAAAAACAAATATGCTCAATGTTATTGCCATATAAGGTAGTATTCATGAAAGACCAATATAGTTTCCCTTAAGTTTTCCCTCAGAAGTTAAGGGGAATTAAAAACCCCAAAAAACAATGTCATCACCAATTCAGCCTCGTATAGGCCGGCCTGTGAAAATATTGTAAACCAGCCCAAATAAGGGTCGGGGACCACAGTTTTTCGGCCTCATGTATTGTTTCCATTCTGGGCCTTACTACAATTAAACCTCATAGTGGAGCCGGTTGTTCAAATAATCGTGCACCAAATATGGCATGGATGAACCTAATATAATTAATAAACAAATAATAGTATTCTGTAGGTAGCTTAAGTTTCAGGAATGCATTCTGCTGTGTATTAACAGTATGTTGTTCAGACTCGGGCAAAAACATGAAATGTTTTGGTAACAATTGAGTGTTTCGTCGCCATCTTTACATTTTGGATTTTTCTCGTGACTAACATGCTTTTGTACCACAAAGTGCACGGTTCGTCTGAAAAATCCACCTGACCGCCTCCTCTATTGTTCCACCTGGTTTTTTGGGGGCAGTGATCCCAGAAATTTGCCAGGAGTCTGATTTGATTTGTCGGAATTGCTTTGCGTCAAGTAAAATAAAGTTATTCCTGCCCACTGGGCCCCGTGACAGGCGGGCGACCCGTCTAAGGTGTTGCCCAACAGTCCCCGGGACAGACTCCTGCAACCCCGTAACCCCAAAAGAGAAATTGCGTGTTAAGAAAATGGATGGATGCAGTTGCCCATTGGTTTATGTAGCCTCCCTCCCATGCGCCAGGTATCACCAGATCTTCTATTTGGTAAAAAACGGCAATCATCCTTCCCGTTGATGAATGAACACGGGTTTGATGCTGACTGCATTCGCTCCTCTTTTCTCTGAGCACCGTTCTCAACCAACCGACCGTCGTCAACTCTCCTTTAACCCGCTTTTGACGTCTTTGACTCGTCAGATCTGAAAAGCTTCCAGGAGAAGTTGAGAAGACGTGACGATGACAAAAGCAGACAAGGACCTACAGAAGAACCAAAGCAAGGAAGCCAGAACTCTGATAGGAACCAGAACCTGACAGAGAAACCTCCGGTTCTGCAAGAACCAAAGGCTGGAGATTTGAGAAGTGCTGCGGTAAAATGATCAACAGTTAGCATTGAACACTGGAAGCACAGTTCTAAGTTCATAAGCGTCTCCCTCCAGGCCCACAACTACTTGTGTCAGCAGCAGAACCTTCTCCAGGACTACCTGAGGACCGCCACCTATCAGAAAGCCTTCTTAGCCAACGAGGACGATTTTAAAGACAAGGTGAGACGCAGTGATGTCCATCTGTCCCTCCCGGAGTTCTGATTTTTGATCTAAATAACGCTGTCCCTCGTTGCGGAAGAATGATTTGAAAACCAAAGTAACTCAGATTAAGTCGATTGTGTAAAAACACTCGCAGACTTGGTTCCTGTAGAACACACATTACCAGAAATGTTGAGTTCTTCAAGTGTAAATATTGTTCTATTTACCCAGATTTGGCACAAATCCATCAACAAATTATAGTTTTTCAAACATTCACACCAACCTGTCCCAGTTATTTAAATCTCCAATTCAGTAGTAGTTTAAACTGATTGATGTTTAATGTTCTAAAAAATCTTTTGGGCTGATAATCTTTTCAGAGTTATTGAAGAATTACGGTGACACCAATGTGGAACACTTTTATATCAATCTCCAGCTGATGCAGGTAACTCAGCCCCTCCCACAATTTGGCTCATTTTTGTGCTGTTACACTGACATCTGAGGGTAGAGAAAAGCGAACTTCAGTTGTTCTTTAAACTCTTTCATTTGTTCCAAGTTTGTATGTATTGTTGTTTATTTTTAAAGTTAGCCTGCTTTTATTTAGTTTAGCTATGAATTTGTGCCACTCTCGGTCTGTATCGTTGGTCGTTTTCTGTCCAGCATTTGCAGTACGGCAAAGGATCATGGGAAATACTCAGTTCCCAAGAACTAAACACAATCAGAAGAACGGTTTGAACCTGACTAACGGTATGGAATAAGAGACAACACCAAAACCGTATTGTTCAAAAGAACGACTCAGATCTGCTCTTTCAGGATGAGACGGAAACTTCAAAACACAAGGATTCGTCTTCACCTCATAAAAGTTTTTCCATTTGTTAAATTGCGTAGCAGATGAAATCAGTTTGTATGTTTCTAAATATCTAGGAATCACGGAGCGTCCAGGTTTGGATCTTTGGAACACCAGTGTGTTTCTGCCTCCACAGGTGGTTCTGGACGTGTGCTCTGGTTCCGGTATCCTGTCCTTCTTCGCCGTCCAGGCTGGAGCCTCCAGAGTGTACGCGGTCGAGTCCAGCCCTGTGGCCGAGTACATTCAAGTTGGTTCTTTTCAGTCTTTCATCAGTGTGTCTGTCGTGTTCCAGAACCGTAAATCCCCGGGTTTGATCGTCCATACTAGACTTGATCCTGAGGCTTTTCCAGCTACACCTACAAGACTCATTGATGATCGATTGATTGATGATTTAGGAATCTGATTGGTTGATCTTTATGACCAGGTAATCAGCAGTAATGGCAGAAGAGCAAATGAAGTGGTAGAGCTTAAAAAGCAGAGAAGGTTCTACGGCGGTGAGAAAGAATCCATACAGCCTGTAAAGAGATGATGGTGTGTAACGTGTGTGTGGATGGAGGTTTCTGAAGGGTTTCCTTCTGTAACAGCAGCCCCTCCATGCAGGGTTCTGCAGAACGCTCTTGTGTGCTTTGGCCGTGCTCACTGCAAATCCTTAGAACACATGGAGGTCATGGAGCGGCTGCGGAGCGTGGCATTCTAGGGAGTTAATGAGTTGCAACCAGGTCTGGGCTCAGGGTGAAGCAGGAAGGAGCTGCAGACTGGAGGTTCTGCGGGAAGACCTCCAATCCAACATCCTCTTTGGGTTTTTAACAGAAAAATTCACAAGAAATGTTGTTAGAACACAAAACTTCCACGGAAAGAATAATTTAATGAGAACAAATGTAAACGTTTGATGCTTTTACTTTCTAAAGTGGTTTCCTGAGCTTATCACTGGCAGCAGAACTTGATTTCTCCCTTCATAAATCTGTCAACAAAGCAGACGGATGACCAAATCTGTCCATCGTTCTTTGTCATCGAGTCAGTTCACTTCTCTTTTAGGGAAGGGTCTGTGGGTCCAGTCCTGACCAGGAACTACTGTTGAAAACAGCAAAACTAAAGTTTCATCCAGTTTTAAATAGAGATTTGGTTTGTCTCTGAATGCAACGTTCGACTGCTACAGAACTGGAACTGACTCTGCTTTGGACCAGAACCTAATCCTGTTCTGCTGCAGGCCTGGACTGCAAGGACCAGATTAAAAACTCACCAAAATGTACATGCACTGGGTACCCGCTGAAAACGGATTATGTGCAAAGTGATCAACCCACCCCCCCGAAAAAGAAACGATGACATCACAGCAAACAAGGCCGTCAACAACAACAACAAAAAAAAAATCTGTTATGAAGCTCAAAGACATATTTCAAAATCCACTAACAAAACCAAAGCACACGTGTTGGGGAAATCCAAAGGATGTTTTGACATATTCTGGGATGGCCAACGGACCTGTGCTTTGGCGACCAACGACAAAGAATAAAATTTGGTGATTTTCACATTTTCCCACAACATAAGAAAAATTTACTTTCAGCTATTTTTTTGAAATTTCACACACAAGCCACCAGATTAAGTCTTCAACAACTGCTGAAATTTTGTTGACCTTTGACCTTGGGAAGAGCTTGTCATCTTGAATTTAAAAAAAGTCCCCCTTAGTACCCTCTATAAATGTAGACTCCTCCTGGAGGCTTTCATCTATGACCTCCTTGAGCATCATTGGGAAACTCCTTGGGAAAAAAAGTTAGAAATAAAGTTTAGAGATTTTGAATGGCTTTAGCACGGCGAGTTCCCCAAAGGGGCATTCACCTGTTCCAGGCATATTTTTTTAAATACAGAATACTGAGTCATTGAGTCAAGCTGAACAAAACAATATAACATACAAAATAAACATAATAGGAATGTGGGCGTGGTTAACAAAAACCTCTGTTGCCAAGGAAATCCAAAAACGTACTTTTGACAATTTTGCTAAAAATTACATAAACGTGTTTGTCACCCCCAAGCAACCAAAAAATCTAATGGTTGCTATGGAGATGAAACAAAAAAAAATCTGCCATTTTGAAATAAGTGTTTTGTTTTTTAATCAATTTGTCAATTGCAGCTTTGATCATAGTACTGGAGACGAAGGGGGAGAACGAGGGGCAGCCGCTCGGCCTAACGCCGGCTTTTACTTACATTGAAACCCCATTTTGATCAACCCTTTCCCTACTTAATAGCTGTTTGGATGTCAGTTTTCCCGACACAAATTCCTGATGAAAACCGTTGGGATGTGACTCTCATCTGGGTTGTTGCATCACTCTCCAGTTTCTTCTCAAGAACTTGGATTTTGTTTAAAATACAGGATCTGGAAAAGATAAAGTTGCTTTCAGAAGACTGGTAAGTTCCAACATGGATCCATGAATCTCACTTTTCCAGTCAAGAAATGTCTTAAATATTCAACCGGTCAGGGTCAGAGGTCACCAACTCTCTTCAAAGTTACTACAGACCCTCAAACTTCACGTGGCCTTCATGGCTCAACACTTTGCATCTTCAACATGTCTTTAATAGATCCTGGTCCGAGCCAACAAGCTCTCGGAGCAGATTGTGGTCCTGGAGGGCCAAGTAGAGCATCTAACCCTTCCCGTCATGGTGGACATGATAGTGTCTGAGCCAATGGGCTGTCTGCTCCTCAGCGAAAGGCTCATGAGGCGCTTCCTGCACGCCAGACGGTGGCTCAAACCCAACGGTACACTCTCACACAGGACCTTTGCAGATCAGGTCCTCTTATCTCATGCGTCTCCGTCCTTCAGGCCGGATGTTTCCTTCCTGCGCTGATCTTCACCTAGCTCCCTTCAGCGATGAGCAGCTCTACCTGGAACAGCACGCTCAAGTCAACTTCTGGTGTCCAGAACACACAACTCCACGCATGACAACACACACACACATACTGTTATGCTAGGTACACACCAGGCTAGAACCTGCGTTCTTTGTTGTAGATCTAAAGATGATGGGAGTGGGACTTTAGGGGACATGTGGCTTAAGGAAACAGAGGAGAAGTGATGGAGAAGGATGGTTCTTGGAATGGAGAAGAACCAATGGTGGAGGACTTTGGTGAAGACGTTTCTCCAGGCTAGAGTGGAGGAACGAGAACACAAGTTTCATCTTGTTCCGACTTTGTAACGTCAAACAGACCAAAGTGATGGTTGGATGTGGGTTTTATTATGTTCTGACCCAACGTGCTCCATGAAGACCACCAGCTCCTGATCCTCAGTGAGATTCCCACACAACCAGAGTCCCACTGAAAACAGGAACCTCGTTCCCATCAGTATTTGTGGTTTTTTCAGCTCTTCTTGTTTTGGTGCCATAAGCAGTAAAAACGCTTGAAAAGAACAATTCCAAACTGCAGCAGTTTTTCTTGCATGTTTGACCTCCAGCATGCGTGAGTGCTGCCACGCTCTGCGCCCCTCACTGCTCGCTGTGCACGTCAGGCTCCGTCAGGCCTGAGGAATGACAGTAAACTGGAGCTCATGGCGTTTTCACCAAAGTCTTTTCTGCTAAAACACAACAGGGGAAGTTTTAAAGGTCGAAGATAATCATAAAATGTTTGTACGACACATCTATGTACTTTACTTTTTTGGTTAATATCAAACAATTAGTAACTATTCTATGATTTGAAGTTGGTACTAAATGCTTCTCCTTGGTGATCTTCTGTTAACAGGCGGCAGAGGAGCTTCTACGGAGTGGACCTGAGTGCCCTTCACAACGCTGCAGCCGAAGAGTTCTTCAAGTATCCCGTAGTGGTAAGGCGGAGTGCTCTCCTCTCAGATCAGATCTATGCCGCCATGATGCAACAGCTGCACACGTCTGACAACGCGCCGGTGGGGGTTTGCAGGACACTTTTGATGGACACATCCTGGTGGCCCGGTCTGTGAAGCACCGCATCAACTTCATGGAGCTGAAGGAGGAGGACTTGCACAGGTCACAGACACCACTATCTCATCTGCAAAATGTTAATATGTGTGCTTTAAAATGAAAGGAGGAGGTAACAACAACAAACACAGCTGTTGTCTTTGGGTTTTTTAGGACTTTTGGACAGACAACCTGATGAAAAACACAATAAATGCTAATAAAGGCTTCAGTAGGAGATGTCAGAAATGATGAGGAATGAATTGGTTTTGTTTTACGCTGTTGCTTGAATTTGTTTATGTTAAGTCACAGATTTTGTTATGTTTTTCAATTTTAAAAACTCTGTGTCCAAAACGCTCCCGGATGGGAGAAGAATCCAGATCTTCCCACTGGTGTTCCTCAGGGCTCTGTTCTTGGCCCTCTTCTCTGTTCACAATCATTTTACCACTTCTATGCAGATGACACTCAATTTAATATTATTTTCCTCTGAGTTTGTCCTGCTCAGCGTCTTGTGCAGGCGCCCGTCATCGCTAATGCACTTCTTATAGAGCTCAGCTTTGGCATCACAGGGTTCCTGGAGCCTATCCCAGCTCCAGTTGGGCTAAGGTGGGTTTTGACAGCTGCCAGTCCATCGCAGGGCCAAACAATGCCAATTTGATTTAGCCTAAGACCGTTTTACATGACATTATGTCCCTGTTCATGTGTAAATCTACCATTGGTTCAACATTTGTTTCGATCTAAAAGTCATCAGAGCAGCAGTATCTCCTTTGTTTCACGATCTGTCAAAGTTCTTAGTCTGACGTCATAAAAGCATATCTAAGTAAGATTTAAATCTGGACTTCTGGAAACATTTCTCTTTTTGTCCAAATTTCTTAGCCAAAAACTCACCGTGTAGATGGATGAATCTACTTGGATGAGCGACAAAACGCTAGCAAAGTCAATAAGTCTGGATGTCCTACTGAAACACACAAGGTTGAGGAGTTTTTGGCAGACAAGACAAAGTCTTTGCAACTTGAATCTAAGGATGATTCATGAAGATTTCCATTTAGAACGTTTGTCATTTATGGTTTTATAAAAGAGATCTCTGGCTCATTTAAAAGTCTTCGGACTTTTCACTTCTTTTAAAATGTTCCAACTTAATAACATGGAAAACACTAAATACTATTTAGAGGTGTTTTGTTGGTGTAGTGAACATCCGTTAACATCCTCTGGTAGACGGGAGTCTAAAATCTACTTTGTTTTCAGGATAGAGATCCCTTTTGTGTTCACACTGCTTCAGTCCGGTCTGGTCCACGGTCTGGCCTTCTGGTTCGATCTGGCCTTCATAGGATCCAGGTAAGTCAAGCAGGCTTTTGTTTGCCATAAATGCTTTTTTGAATGTTTTTTTCTTTTCAAAATCAAGGAATGCTAATGGGAAAACCCAACATCTGGACCTGTCTGGTTCCTTCAGTCTTTAATTGAGTTCTTTGTGCCTTTAATTTGCATTTTTTGAACAGTGCACCTGTAGGGGTCAGTGTTACTCTACCATTTAACCACAGTCGTCCTAACAAGAGTATCACAAGCACATTTCTTGCTTTTAAGTATCCATGGTGTCATCTTTCGTCTGTGTCTGTGGGCTGAACTCATGTCAAAGCTCTTCAGACGGGTCACACATTCCTTCACTCTGATGCTGCAGGTCCACAGTGTGGCTCTCCACAGCTCCCAGTGAACCCCTGACCCGCTGGTCCCAGGTCAGGTTTTTGCTTCAAACCCCGCTCTTCGCCAAACTCGGACAAACCCTTTCTGGGACGGCTCTGCTAACGTCCAACAGCAGGTACTTCTTAGTTACCAACACCCTGCTCTGTTGTTGCATTTTTCCCTAAAGGTCAATGAAGTTGAGTTTTGTCTGCTTTGTTCTAATGTTTTCTTGCCTCCTTTCTCTCAGCAGGGAGAGCTATGATATCCAAATCACTGCCACTGTGGACCAGTCAGGCTTTAGATCAGGAAACAAACTGGATCTGAAGAACCCTTTTTTCAGGTCGCCTCTACTTCCTCTGTGATTTGGTGCTTTTTTAAAATTTTTACACCACTTTATCCCAAAAAGCGAACTTTTCAAAGATTTTTGGCCTTTGCAACCCACTGGGTGGAGATCAGTGAGGTGGAGGGTCTTACCTGGTTTATGTGCAGGAAAGACACTATTAGAGATTCTTGTGGAAATGTTTGATTTTGCCATGAACGTGTCATATGACGTTTGTGTAAGAAAAGCTGCATGAAGAGTTGACATAAATGGGAATTTCACCCATTATGGAAACTCTTCCTTCACCACAACGACCAACCAGCCAACGCGGGCACAAACAGTTTATTATCGTGTCTGCATGTTGTTTGTCCAAAAGAGAATTCCCTGAGTTTGATGTGGATGTAAATGAATAAAATCATCAAAGTGTGTTTTTAATGATCAGCATTTATTACAAACTAGCAACAGTTCAGTGACTTCAAAGTTAACTTAATGTTACAGTTCAGATTCTCCAAATCTTCATTTTTAATAAGTTCTTTTAAACTAGCACCATTTCCCTTCACACAACTTTCATTTGTTTTTATGCTTTAAATGGTTTGAATCCTTAAAGACTCACTCCAATAAAAATTGTGTTTTTTTTTTTGGCTCCAGACATTCTTGATGCTCAACATGCTTCACACTCCAGACACTCGACACTCCAAAAGCTCTTAATGAAGCTCTTAATGAAGCTCTTAATCCAGACGCTCTTTATGCTCCTGACGCTCTTGACGCTCCAGACACTTGATTCCAGATGCTCCAGATATTCTTGATGCTCCAGATGCTCCAGATGCCATTGACACTCCTGATACTTCACTCTGACACTCTTGAGTCTGATCCGTTGAGCAATGTTTTGTTCCTCCTCCTAGAAGAGCTTTCATCAGAGCTCTCAGGTCTGTGCAGCAGCTCAGCATCCATTAGAGTATTCAGTCATTACGATGTTCACCACATGAGGGCGCTGCTGTGCTGAACGTTGAACAAGAAAGAGCAGACTTGTATTTAAAGTCACTTCATACCTTCCTTGACACCTCTGATGGCCTGGTGTTCTTTTCAGAGTTAACCTCACCTTCAACAGACAGGAGGTGGGGATAGGCTCCAGCATCCCTGTGACTCTGAGCAGGAAGGAGCGGCCATGGAAAATGGATGTGTAGGTGGTCCATGGTGTATAAAACAGTACAGAGATCTTGATGTGGAGCGGTTCATCTCACAGAGACTTTAATAAAACATTCCTCAGTAACGGACTTTCCACTGAAGGGGCTGCTGGGTGTTGTAGTTCTCTGCTGCTCTTCAGTTTTGACTCATGGGGGTGTAATCTGAGAGGGGAAGCTGAGCTGGAGCTGTGGATTATTGATGCTGTGAACTTAAGCAACCTGCTCAGCTCTCACAAACCTGATCATCTAATTTACAGCTGTCTTTGACGGTGTTGCTGCGAACGCCCCAGCTTTGAGCGGTGTCAGCCAGGTCAGAAATCCCTGCCTTTTTGGGAGAGGTGCGATCACCGGATTGGAGTTCCTGCGCTTTTCCTCGGGGCCTCGCTGCTGCAAAGACCCGATCAAAGTTTGATGAACTGATCTCGGTAATGAGATCTGGCCTCTAAGCCTGCTGGAGCTCCGCTCCTCCACCTGAGATGACGGGTCAGTGGGGAGTCTGGGAGCTCCAGAATGACAGCGAGCTCAAACAGGAAGTCACTGGGTCGAAGGTTTTATCATTCAGGTTCAGAGAGGATACACTTATTAACATCAAGACTTCTAGTTTACCAACACAGTTCATGTACTAGGAAGTGTAATCGCTCTGCTCCGAACCCCGGTAACATCAGGGAACCGTACCAAACCCGACCTGCAGAGGTGGACGTGACGAAGCTCATTGTGTCAGTTCTGCTCAGTCACAACCTCGGCATAAACCAAACTGCAAACGTATAGTTATATGTTGGTAGAAGATCAACCAGTAAAAAAAAGAATTCACAAACCCACCTACTTTATGGAACGTTTGAGTTCTGACCAGCAAGAATTTGGACTGGAGAACAATCATGCTCCAGCCTTCATTACCAAACACCTGAAGGGGGGGGGTCACCGTTATACTTCCAGTGAGGCGACAGACCCAACACCCCCAACCTGAACAGAAAGGTCTGCTGCGCAAAGGGCCCAGAGAGGAGCGGTACCCGCCATGGACGCCAGCCAGAATGCCCGCTCTGGAACATGCACCCAAAGTGTCTCATCTCAGGGTGTGAACCCAACATTGCCCCCGAACCGGCGCCAGAAACAATGTAGAGAGTGGTGTGGGGAACCTTATGTAACATTCAGCACATGTAAGGAAATCCCTGTTTTCTCTGAGCACACAGAAGCTGAAACCTGAGTCTGCAAGAACTCCTCTGAGGAACAGCTGAGGGGGGGTTGGAGTTCAGAGGTCGTTCCATGATGTGGTTTTGATGCATATCTTTGGAGACCAAACCCCCACCCCAACCCCACCCTTCAGTCCTCTAAACAAATACTTATACTTATAAGGCCGTCAGCACCTTGGTGGGAGTCACAGTGCCCCCCTTTGAAGTTGGAGCAGCATCCCGGTGTTAACCAATCAGCTCCTCTGGTTAGAAGGGAGGGAGGGAGGCAGGGGGAGGAGAGCATTGCGGCGTTTGGCTCGGGTGACCTCTCAGCTCGCAGAGGCGTGCAGCACAGCAGCAGGTCAGATGATCCACCTCAGCTCTGCAGTCCATGAGCGTCTCAGGGAGGATCCTGCAGCAGGTCAGACTCTCCTTCACCTGCCGGATGCTCCTCCGGCTTTAAATTGATCTTTGCCAAATGTTTCAACCTACAGTATTCTACGTTTTCTGAGAACGAGTTCAGGAAAATGTTACCTAGGAGTCTCTTGACGTTTTGTTTTGGGTTTTTGAAGTTTCTTGAAAGCGGAGAAGACGGCGACGGAGTTTTATTCGAATGTTCTGATCATCTGAAACCATCATTACTTTATTCTTAGCTTAGATTTTCTTGTTTCATAAGTTTTCCAAACAGATCTGGCACACAGACACTGAGCCCCCGGCAGGCGACATGGATTTGGGAAGATTAGTGGACTCAGACGAGCTGACATAGTGTCAGAACTAAAAGTGCTGCACAGGACAGAAAGTATTCAACCTCCAAAACCCTGTGCTGACTGACGGGGAGCTTTCCTGTGCAACAAAAGAGGAGGTTCATCTGAGGATCTGGGCCAACAGAAATGTTAGACTGGTGACGGAGGTCGAGGATGTCGGGTTTTCTTGCTGAGTCGACATTGCTTTTAGCGTCATCTACCCGACCACCTGACCGTTTTGAGATGCTCCTCTGCATCCAACAGTTGGGATTCATGACAGTGATGTATTTACTTTGCCTTCTCTGACATTTATGAAACAATAACTCAGTTTTTTCTACTCTGACTATCACCAGAAGAACAGAATGACAAAAAACTATTTTATTTTGAAAATTGCACACAAAAGTTGACCAAAGTTGAATTTACAATTCTATACAGACGTAATGAATCTCTAGGCTTTGGTGCAAACCTTTGTATAAACAAAAAAATTGGAAAAAAAGACCTCAGGACACCTGAAAGCAGAATATTTGACAACATTTTACAATCCAAAGTAGCATAAAAATGTTTAAAAAAGCCTTTACAGAGAAAAAAGTTCAAGTGTTCTGTTTTGTTTGTCAGATGGCTTTGTGAGAAGACAACGAATGGCCTCCACACAAAGTACGCTCCGTGAGTCAAGTCTTTTGTTCTCTGACTCCGTTTGAAAACCTGAACTTCTTCTAAATATTCAGTCGTTTGCTGTTTTTCGAGGGGAACGAACCGAAGGCGTGTAAAGTCTGTTCTCGCTTCCAGGCATCGAGGGAGACGACAACCTGCAGTCCATGCTGGTGGGGGCGATGATGAGAAAAATCAAGTCTCGGACCTGGAAGAAGCAGCGGTACTTCAAGCTGCAGGACGACTGCATGACCATTTGGTACAAGTCCAAAAAGGCTGGAAACGCCCATTCCACATGTAAGAACGACGTGAACCGGTTAACGGGTCATCCAGGTCATCGGGAGAATAAAGTCCTCGTTCCATCGGACACTGAAGCAGAGCTTCACTTTACACAATATACAGATATTTAAATGAATTAGTTTGTTTCAGCACAGAGCTTGGTAAGTGCTGAAGGCCCAGATGGGCCCAGATTGGGTATACACAACACAGGGGCATAGGGAATAAGTTGAAGGGCTCAAGATTTCATTGTAAAATCTTGCTTTTGTTGGTTTTGAAATGCTTAAAGAAGCTTGTATTGATGAATTCTTGATCTTTTTCAATTATGATACAAATATTGACTTAAGAATCTAGGGGCCCCTTGTACCCCCCCTTAGCTCCGCCCCTGGACCATACAGAATTTACCACTAAAATTCTTTAAACTCAATGATTTTCATCTGGTGAGCTGGTCTGAAGTTACTTTATTTCATCCATGTTGCTTTTTAGGTCATGATATGGTTACAGTTAACCTCGATTGTGACGCAGATTGTTTTTTCTTTGGTTTTTTTTTTTTTTTTTGGCGGGGGGGGTGTTATAAATGTGAGTATTGTAAGAAAAATGCAGTTTTACAGAAATTTGTTGATTGCAACCTGAAATAAAAAAATTCTCAACCTGTTGATGCCAACAAGCAAACATAAAGCTGTGAATTTGGAACACCCAAGTTGAGTAACCTGTTAACTGTCTGCAAATTATTGGATCCATTTGCCATTCATGCCTTAAAGCTGTTAAGCTGGTATTTCTGTGATAAGTAGTATTTTTGCACTTTCCGTTTTTGCTTTTGTGAGGCCTCTGCTGAAAGGAAAGCTGGCAACCAAACTAAAAACTGTTGAGGTTGTCACCAAATGCCTCAACTAAGGCTGTTCTGAGTGGGGAGGTCATCATCATGGGACACTTCTTTGAAGGTGACCCACTTGTCGGTGGAATCCATCCACCCATCTATTACACCTGTTCAGGGTCACAGGATTGCCTACAGCAAGTAGTCAGAAGACAAAACTCAAAGTTGCCCTTGAAGTCCGGAATTATCTACACTTTCTTCTTATTGCTGCATAGAAGTTACCCTGTAGATGCCATTTGTGTCCAATTTCAGTTCTCAACGGCAAGTGTCCTACCTTTTTTCAGACATGTTTGCCCCACTTACATCTGATTGTTGGAATGTGGTGTTTTCCACCAATGAGAAAAGATAAGGGCAAAGTTTGGCCTTTAAAGACTGGACAACCCGGGCAATTCCTTGGATGCAAGATCCTATGAGTGTACAATTCTGAGCATGATGGTTGTGTCCTCTGTGCTTTTTGTGCATCACTCCATCCTTTGTCACTCTTGTGTGTTCAGTTTCTGTGAGTGAAGTAGAGGCAGTTCGGGAGGGCCACCAGAGTGAGGTCCTACTCAGCATCGCGGATGAGTTCCCAGCCAACCGATGCTTCACATTGGTGTTCCGTGGTCGCAAGGGGAACTTGGATTTGGTGGCCGAATCAGCTGAGGAAGCACAGTCTTGGATCAAGGGCATAAGAAAGCTGATTGAGAATGTGGAAAATATGGGGGAAAGGGAGAAGCTGGACCAGTATCCTTTCTTCAGTCTTCTGGACAAGTAGGCTTGTGGCAGTGGTCTCCAACCATGTTCTTCAAGAGCTACTGCCCTACTTTTTTGGCTAATTGGCTAGATAGGATGATACTAGACTCTGATTGATGGACCACACCTGATCCAGCTATTCAACAGAGGAAGAGATACCTGAAAAAACAAGCAGGGTAGTTGTTCTTCAGGACTGAGTTTGGAGACTGGCGCTGGGCATTAGCCTTTCTTGCCTCTTCAAGTCCTCATCAACTATTGAAATCCAATCAAACTGTAAGGAGATCAACGAACTACAGTGAACCTCAGTAGTCAGCATTCCTTAACTCTGATTCCTAGGTGGATCAGGGACTGGTTCAAGAAGGCAGACAAGGACCGTGATGGTAGGATGAACTTCAAGGAGGTACGCGACCTGCTAAAGATGATGAACGTGGACATGAACGAGCACCATGCTCTTCGTCTTTTCACAGTGAGAGCCTGTGATGAAACATGCTGTGATTGAGGTGTTGGGGTTAAAGTCAAACCGTGTTTCTTCTGTCTCAGCTGGCGGACAAGTCCTGTTCAGGTTCTCTGGAGGATGATGAGTTTGTTCTGTTCTACAAGATGTTGACCCAGCGAGAGGATGTGCTCGCAGTCTTTCAGGAATTCTCATCCGACAGCCAGACGTTGTCCCACAGAGACCTGGAGGACTTCCTGAGAGAGGAGCAGCTGGAGGGGGACAATGTCCAACAACATGCCATGCACCTTATTGAGCAATACGAACCTTCAGAAACAGGTATGAACCAAAAGTCAGTACCAATTCTTGACTAATCTCAGTGGATTGTGTTCCAAGTTCACACAGATCTTTTTTCTTCTTGGGAAAAGTTTCTTTCTTTTTCATTTTCAGCCAAAATGCTGAACATCATGACTTTTGATGGTTTTTTGATGTACCTGGGATCAACTGAGGGCTCCATCTTTAACCCACAACAGAGGGGCATCTACCAGAACATGACCCTGCCGCTGTGCCACTATTTCATCTCTTCCTCCCACAATACATATCTAATGGAGGACCAGCTCCGAGGACAGAGCAGCGTGGAAGGATACATCAGGTAACAGCAGTTTGAATCCCGAAGCGCTGGGATCCCAAGAAGCATTCTTTGGAGCTTCTTTCACAAATGTCTGTGACTAAACGCAAGTTGTAGTTTGGATGATTCTGGGCATGAAAGTTTTTACTCCCAATTTGGTTCCAACTGTAAATGGCAAACACTTTTATGGCACTTTTCAACCTTGATTACTTTACAGTCACACAAAGACGCAAAAGTAATTAAATGTAACCACCAGGAGGAATGTTGGGTTCAGTGTCTTGACCTGCAACATTATTTGCGGTTGTCCATGATGTGTTGTCAAAGATCTAGACTGCTGACAGACCTGCTCAAGACAACAGTGTTTCTAGAACAAAGCCACAACTATAGTTTGGTTATGCATGGCTCTGCTCAAACATCAAAGACCCTCCCTAAAGCTTATATCATCTACCTCTTAGCATAGGTTGAACAAAAAGTTGCTGTTGTACACTTTAGAGGATTCGTTTTGCTTTGTGGACTATTGAATCTTTGTCATTGGTTTGTTTGTTCTTGTTTTCCAGGGCTCTCAATCGAGGCTGCCGCTGTGTGGAAGTTGACTGTTGGGATGGGGCCAGTGGAGAGCCAATTGTTTATCACGGACACACCTTCACCTCCAAGATCCTCTTTAAGGATGTGGTCACCGCAGTGGGAAACTATGCCTTCAAGGTAGCATCACATGTGCTCCCTGTTTATTGGGAACAGTTTTTTTGACCAGTTCTTTTCAGTCTTCCTGCTGCTGGTGCATCAGATGCTTTTAGCTGTACTTTTTAAGCTAAGGTAGCGGCAAATTTGATGCGTTTCTTTATAACTTTGAAAGTCATAAGTTACTATAATGCACTTCCACAAGGTTGTGTTCTGAAACCACAACAGCAAACTGTCTCATTCTTCATGATTCATTGATGAAGATTAGAACTGTGAAATGGAATGCATCCAGGCGCTGATAAGCCGCTGGGCGACTGGGAGTGCCATCAGCCTGCAGGTTCACGTGCGCTTGAAACCGTGCATGAGCATCTGTCTGCAACTGAATATTCCTGCTTTGTGACCCCGCCTGTTGCTCCCTCGGGTGGCCGGGCACGGGCGGATGGCAGCTGGCGTATTCGTTTTCATCTGTAACAGTGCCCCACAGGGTTACATTACAAACTCACTTGCTGCTGCCCTCTAAAAGGTATCTGAATATCCAGTCATCCTGTCCATCGAGAACCACTGCAGCGTGGAGCAGCAGAGAGTCATGGCCCAACACCTCAGCCACATCCTGGGGGAGAGGCTCCTCAAGAAGCCGTTGGACGGATACGCTTCCACTGGGCTGCCGTCTCCAGAGGTGAGCCATTCCCACCCAGTTTCACCAGAAACAGAAGATACACATATCCTACGGTTAGGTGACCCACTGGTTTGCATTGGGATTATTTGACACAACTTTTTAGGCAGTTCTAGCCAAATGTAGTGAATCAAAAGTCATTAAACTCCCAAAATTTAGTTTTAAAAATGGGCAAATTGAAGAAAACAAAACACCACTCAGCTATGGAAACATATCCAATGAGTTTCTTCTAGAATTAATTATCTGACAATCACCTATCAATCAACGAACACTCCATATTTAACTACAATATTGGTGTCATGATATAAAAATTTACCCCCAGTCTCAGAACAATTTTGTCCAAAAATTGTTGAAAGAACAGTCCAGTCCATGTTTTCATCATAGCTGTGACACACCAAGTAAGACTGTTTCTTTAATTCTCATCGAGGCATTAAAGAGTTTGGACAGGAAACCCAACACAAGGAGAAAGAAACATGATCCAGAGAAGACAACATGGGTCAGACAGAACAGGAATTTAGATTTACATTGAAGGAGTGGTCTGACCCATTAGGATTCATTTATTATTACTAAAACAGACTGTCTGGTTTGGATCTAATAGATTCTGGAAAATGAGTTTGTATAGTAAAGTAGGAACACTTCCAGTTGTTAACTTCAGGTAAATGAGCATAGAAGAGGGCAGAGACTAAATTTACATTAGATTCATGCATTCATTCATTCATTTTCTGAACCGCTTTATCCCTTTCGGGGTCACGGGGCTGCCGGAGCCTAACCCGACCACTCGTGGGCGAAGGCAGGGGACATCCCTGGACTGGTCGCCAGTCTGTCGCAGGGGCTTGCATTAAATTAAACCATCAGATCAGAAACTAAGGACAAAGTCAGTGATGGAAATTGGTTGATTATATAATGTATCGTAATTTCTGCACAATAAAGATCTCTTAAAACTCTTAATATTTTTCAACCAAACGACAGAACACCTTTTGATTCTGAGTGCCTTATATATGGATAAGTTCTGGTTTAGCTTACTGATGTTGAAGTGATTTTGATACATGGCGCTCGGTCAAAATATTCGGTTGAGTGTCATTGTAAATATGCTAATGCAGCTAGCATGTAGCAGTGTCAAACTGTGCTTTTTATGTGTTACTAATGAGGTTGGTAGTTAGCATGGTCAAAGTAACGTTTGATTTAGCGGAATCCGTCTGTGTTTTGTATTGCAAACAAGGTTTGGAGTTACAGGAATTGTGATTGTGCTTATGTGAATAACCTGTAGCAGTGTCGGACTGTGTTTTTTTGCGTGTTACAAGGTTGTGAGTTAGCATAGTCTCAGTAACAGTTATTTCAGCGGTATTAGTCTGTTTTTTCATGTGTTGAAAACAGGGTTGGGAGTTACAGGTCATGTGAATATGCTAACGGTTCCAACATGTAGCTCTTTACAAACAAGTTTATCTGAATACAGTTTATAACGTCTGACTGACTGACAGACTCTTGGTTTTGCTAATGTTGTTGCGCCTTATTCTATGTTTAAACTGGGCTTAGAAACATGTGTTCAAGTGAGCACTTCAGATGAAATGTCTGTGTAAACACACACATATCTTGCATTCATGTATCGCTATGCAAGTTTTTTAATCAATTTTCTGGCTCTACGACAAAAGCGTGGCCATTGAGTGTACATTGAAATTTGAGCAGTAGTGACATATGGGTAGTGTCCTATTCAAAACATGGAGGTGCCAACCATTTAAAAACTGATCATGAAGGAGAAATTAATCATTGTGGTTTGTGGTTGTGCTGTGGGGTAGTGGTCAGCACAAAGCCCTGGTTCAGATCTTTCAGTGTGAAGTTCCCCTCACAGTCTGAATCATAGCTCAATTGATGTTTCTAAATTGTCCCCAGGTGTGAATGTGTGCTCATATGTCTCTAAGTTGCCCTGTAGGATAGGCTCCAGTAACATCATGACCCCAAAAGGGATTAAGCAGGTTTAGAAACGAATGGTAATGTCGTGAGTTGAGCTGTAGGGTCAGAGTACAGTACCGTTTTTATAACCTTCTTGGTAAAACTTGTAAACGTAGCAAAACGGGTTTGGTACCAAAAGCATGTGGAATGTATCAAACATTAATGCTTTTACGGTAAAAATTAAAGGCGGGTCAGGAGCCGGGAAAGAAAATATGAAGTAGTAGTGGAAAATACACCAATGGTAGTAATGGACTGTGGTTGTATGATGATCCAAGAACTAACAATTTCAATATTTTTGATGATTTTAGTTTTTTGTCTTTTTGGACCCGCAGTTGTTGTCTCAATGTCACTGTGTCTCCTCAGTCTGGTCGACTGAACACACCTGGTCCAGGTAGTCAGTAACAAGTTATAAATGAGGGATAGATCCAGTGGATGAGGATCCCTGATGTCTGAGGGTGAACTCAGTCACAGTTTGTCGCTGTTGGCCACGGTCACCTGCTTCACTCACTAAGCTTTCAGGGTGTTGTTGGTGAGTTCATCCACCAACAGAGTCAGAAAATACACCAATACCTTCCTCACTTACCCAGACCAGCGCAGAAATCTTTTGGATAAAGGCCACAAAAGCGTCTTTACATGATAGCAGTACTCAAATGAATCTACTGTCCATGTAAATTATGCAAAAATAGCTTGGAACTGATGTGATCTCCATGTCCTTGACAACATGACGAAAATGATATCAGTTGCTGAAAGTATAACTAGCAGTGTGGATATGAGTCTCTGAGATGGCTTTAAAACCCAACTTGAGATCACCTGTGGGGTTATTTCCTGTTAGAACTTCCTGAGACCTTTGACTCTGGTTAATGGTCAAACCCATCAGAGTCCCTTAACCCTGAGGGACTCTGAGCTTTCTGCAAGTCATGTGATCTGTGTAAAATGGTAGCTTTCAACATAAATGTTTTAATGCCAAAGTCATAAACGATGGTTCTTCTGATCTCTCTGTCAGGATCTAAAGGGGAAGATTCTGGTGAAGGCTAAAAAGATCGGAGGTCTACAGGAGAACATCGGCACGCTGGTTGAAGACTCCTTGTCCGGGGAAGTCAGCGATGAAGATGATGTGACTGAAATGGAGGAAGAGAACTTGCACCGGGACAGCGTCCGTGGCAGGATGAAGGTGGGTCCGGTGGTCCACAACTAAACCAAGAAAAGTTTTACACGGCTGTGAAGGTGATGATCCATCCTGATCTGCTATGAACCCTCAATGGGTCAGCAAGAACTATAGAAATTCTGATTATTGAAATTATCTGATTATCATGCTGTTCAGAAATGATTGTACCCTGAAAAACTGAACATAAATATTTGAAAAGGCAATTTTTTTTTTGTCTAAATCAAGACGTTCTAAACCTTAAAAAAATCTGATCCTACATTTACTCTAGTAGTGGATACATTTTAAAGTAATTTTGTTAATAAAACGTTACTTTTAGATTCTAAGGGACTGTGTTCCTCTTAAGATGTGACCACTCCTTTCTATGACCCTCCATGGACCTGGACAACCCAAAAATCCCATACAGGTCTACCCCCTTTAAGGCTCCATGTGAAGGTCTTAATTTCTTCAACAGGAACTTTTTGCACTGGCTCCTTGACCCATATCATCAAGAATAGCAAAATGAAAAGGACAAACTCAGCTAAAAGGCTGTTTGGAACAGCACCATGAAAACCCAGATTACAGTGTAATCCTTTGATGAATGCAGGACCAGATGAGGTTGATGTTGGACAGTCTGTCTTTGCAGTCCGAAGCTGCGAGGTTGAGCGCGTTAAGAATCTCGTTGAAGTGATGTTTATTTATAAGCATTTGAGAAGTGTGAAACTCCATACCGTGACACCAGTCTGCACAGCCACCACAGGGGCCAGACCAGCTACTGGCTGGCCCTGATGTAATCTGTCTGGTAGACATCTAGCGGTAGCACCAGTGAAGTAATGGAGAGAGGGTGATGCCCCGGGGCCTGGTTGAAGTGGGCGAATCAGGTTTCGTGTGGAATCAGACGGGCAGGAGTTCACTTCTCTGACGTGAACAATCAGGGACGCTGCCTACTTTAGCGGCTCCCACGTCTCCGAGCGCTTATTCAGCTCGGCCTGTTGTTGAGGATCACTTACACAGTTCACGAGGGGATCGTCCCCAGGCTTGGGACACGGGCCATCCTTCCAGCCATGACAGGATTCTTTTACATCACAAGAGTTCACCCGATCGTGTGTTCTGACCTGAATTAAGAGTCAGCTGGTGCCCATGCAGAACCAAGCAGCTAACCAGGTGAACTTCAGGTGACTTTTATAGCTTAAGTGAGCAATTGCGTAGTGGTCCCAAAAGGCAGGGGACAAGGCTTATGGCAGGAATTTAAATGTTAATGTGACAAAAACATCAGACAGACTGAAAACCATCAACTAGAATTAATTTAGGGGTATTTTACACAAACAGAAACAGCTGAGTAATCAAAAGCTATTGACTCGGTGTGCAGTGTTCCGGACACAACAGAAAAAACACTTGACCGGTGAAAACTTACCAAAAAGGCACAAGCAGGAGCTGAATAAGATCTTTGGCACCAACAAAGATTTGACCATTTTTAATGGAAACAACTTACCCATTCAAATATACTGCTCAACTCACTGTCTCTCACTATGTGGGCCCATGAAGAAAGCATTTTCAAGAAGCATTGATGGCCAAACATGCATCATCCTCTTTCTTTTGTCTGTTCAATTTTTCGTCGTTTCCTTTCATCCGTAGAGGTCCAAGCAACGTCTTTCCAAAGAGCTGTCGGATTGTGTCATCTACTGTAAAAGTTTCCACTTCCGGAGCTTCAAACACTCTCAGATGCACTCCAAGTTCTATGAGGTGGCCTCTTTCACAGAGTCCAAAGCCCGCAAATACCTCAAAGAATCAGGTGAGTCCTTGAAAATCCTCCAGCTCGTGTTTGCCTCCCAGCTTTTGTGACGGAATCATGAACTCCGTTTCAGGAGCAGAGTTTGTGCAGCATAACTCACGGCAGCTGACCAGAGTTTATCCCACGGGATTTCGGACAGACTCCTCCAACTTCAATCCTCAGGAAATGTGGAATGCAGGGTGCCAAATCGGTGATTGAACGAACAATTTTATTGTTGTTTGCCTTCCTGTTGGATTAATGGTCGGGGGGGTCATTGCTGTCTCATCACAAGGGTATCTTAACTACATTTTATTGACGAACTAAATCCTCTAGTTTTTTTCACCTCGAAAAAGACATCTGATATGGTTATTGTCCATGTTGATAACATGAATTCCAGCTCTCCTATTCAGAGCACAATTGGAATCTTCCAAAAGACTGTAGACCTTGTTGGAACTTTTGCTTTTTAATTGTCCAAACCACCTCAAAACTGGCAGAAAAAGCTTCACACTTTGACGTTTTGTCCATACCACGGCCTATTGACATGTACCACATTTCTTTTTGCACTATCTACAGGGCAGCAGAATAGAGGCAATAAATGCAACCATATCAGGAAGACTTCGCGTAGAGTAGAGAATCGATTAATAATGGAGGGTTTGATTACATGAGCCACTGGTTTGCTTTGTCCAATTTGAAGCCAGTGTTTTGACTCTATGGTCTTCACCCTCTTCATCTGATCTGACCCAAAACTCTCTGAAAATGAGCCAAAAAAATGACAAACTTCATTTCAAATTCAAAATCAAGTGTAGAATCAAAATATTGACTGATGGTAATATTATTACTATCTATTAATCCCCCATCCATCAAAGCCAAAAACCCTAACCCAACAACTCCAAACTGTGAAGGACACTGTCCTTATGGTTGTCTTCACGTCTGTGCTCTACACACTCTTGATTACCTTGGTCAGGTGTGTCCAGCTGATTAGAAGCTGCAAGATTGGGGAGGGTGGGGAAGGAAGCAAAGCAGCAACAACTTATGTTGTGTTCACTATGACCCCATGCCCCATACAGGTTTGCCCATTTTTTCCCCTCAGACACCCGTATCCACTGGTAAGCGCAGGTGTGACGAAGACCCCAGCGTTGCACTGACCTGACTGGTTCTTTTTGCTTGTGAACAAGCTTTAATTAAAAAGACAAATAGATTTGGATATTAAAATGTTTTACTATTTGACCATATAGAGGCTTCTCCAAGTTTCCTATGAACCATGTTAGATGGGCTTCAAGGCCAGAGTTCATGGCTGAATCTTCCAGTCTATTTTTTACGTAAACACTGAGACAGGAACGGTCTCGCAGTGAGTCAATTGGAAACGGATTATCTACTTAGCTAACACTCGCAAACAAGCTACAACAAGGAGCGTCCAACCCTCCCTTTATGCCGTATATCTGTGTCTTAACTTCCTGATGCAGAAAGATTTCATGCAAAGATTGCTTTTATTGTAGCTTTCGTCTGTTTTTCTGTAAAATCAATACCAGGGATGTCCAATCCTGACCCTCTACCACCTTGTTGGCTGTGTAAGCAGTATGAGTTGTCATCTCCCTGTCATAGTCTCTTAAACTCGATCTTTCCTCTTCTGCAACAGTTGCTCTGAACTTCCAGACAGCTGGTGAAGGGATGGATCTGAACGATGGGCTGTTTAGTCAGAACGGCCGCTGTGGCTACGTCTTGAAACCCAGCTTCATGCGACAGTCCAAGGCGGGCTTTGACCCCGAGTCACCTCAGAAACAAGAGGACTACCAGCCAGTCATCCTCACCATCCAGGTAGAAACTCTGCCAAAGAAAGGGAATGTGTGAGTTTTGTCTTATGTTACTGTCACATATGTTATACCACACATGTGTTTGCTGCATTTATGAAGGTCATCAGTGGCCAGCAGCTCCCTAAGGTCAACATCAAAGAGGGTTCCATTGTGGATCCTCTGGTCAGAGTGGAGATCCATGGAGTCCCAATGGACCAGGCCAAGCAGGAGACCAGATACATTGAGAACAATGGTAGGGAGACGTTTTTGGAACAGTCTCCACACAGAGCAGTGGGTCTGGTTCTGTCTTCCATTCTCTCTGCCAAACAGAGACATTTTTTAATGTGTTAAATCAGAGAAAGTTTAGGGGTTTTTTCAGTTGGTTTCAGCAGACATTTTTTGATCTTCTTGCAGGATTCAACCCTGTGTGGCATGACTACCTGCGGTTTACCATCCACACCCCTGAACTGGCTCTGGTCCGTTTTGTGGTTGAAGACTATGACAAGACTTCCAAGAACGACTTTGTGGGGCAGTACACCGTTCCTCTCACCTGCATGCAACAAGGTAGGAGACCGCGATGCAGCTGGAGAACGGCATGAAGAAGAACTTGTGTAGAATCACTATTTTTAATATGGTGAATAGAAAATTGTGGATGCAGCTACTGTCCCTCACAAAGGTGGAAACTGAAGCCCCGCCCACTGAAGAACATAACAGGGTTGATGGAGAGCAACACAGATTGAAAACTAAATCTTATCAAATGGGCAACATGAACTTCTAAGCTGTCTAAGCTCTCCAACAATTCTAATAATTCTAATACTAATATTAGTATTAGTACTAATATTAGTAATTCTAATACTCCAGTCCTCAGTCTGAAAGAAGGTTCCCAAATTCAATTGACAATCAGGGTTTTCTGACCAGACAGAAAAAAGTACAGAGGAAGAAGGACAGGCAGGGGCAAATCCAGTGCCATTCCAGGTGTGATTCCGGAGGTTATTGGAGGCGTGATTCCAGGAATGATTCGAGGAGCAATTTTAGGTGTGATTCCAGAAGTCTGTATCCAGACATGATTCCAGACGTGATTCTTGGGTTAAATCAGGGATAATTCCAGGTGTGATTCCATGGATGAATCCAGAGGTGATTGCAGGGTTGATTCTATGGATAATTCCAGGGCTAATTCCAGGAATGATTCCAGGGGTGATTCCAGGGGTTATTCCATAGGTGATTCCAGGGATTTTCTAGGGGCAGTTCCAGGGCATATCATGGTTAAAACCGCATCAGACAAGAAGACCAGGACTAGAAACAACTGACTGAAGAGTTTCAGAGAAACAGGAACTGTCATGGCTAATGCAGGTGATTGTGGAGATGGGGAGGGACAGAATCCTGACAAGACTAAAGCTTGGAGTCTAAAAGACTATAAAAAAAGCCAGCTTCCTCTGAAAGAAAAAACCCAACAGTCGAGGTTTTAAGTAATGTTTAAAGAAACTTTTTTTAATGGACTCAAGCCTTTATGACTGTTGTGTTTTGTCCCATATTGATCTTTTCAGCATTTTATTTAATTCTTTTATAGCCTTTATTGAACTTTTTAATTAAATATCTATATTTTACTGTAGTTTTTGTTTATATTACCACTTGGAAACTTTAATGTTGGTCTTGTGTGAAACTTTCAAGGCAGTTTTTTTTTTTTGAACTGAACAGGTTTATGGAATGTGAGGAACCAAAGACTTGGGGCTTGTTTGAGTTTTGACAGTTTAAATGATGCCATTGAAACGTCCCGTTCTCTCAGTTTGACTTTGCATCACTGTCGGTTCAAATGTCCCTGACGTTTCCACTGCAACACTTTACCGGAGCAGAGACTACAGCTGGGACGCCCCTTTCTGCTGCTTGTGACCTCTGTTGTGTTTTCAGGTTACCGTCACATCCACCTTCTGTCCAGAGATGGAACCAGCATCCCGCCCTCGTCGCTGTTTGTCCACGTCCGGATCACGGAGCTGTAGTCCTCCAACGTGCAGGAAACTGCAACAACTAGGCTTCAAAAAGAAAACCAAAAACTCTTGGATAAGCTTCATGCCAAATGATTCCAGACTTCAGAGAGGACTGTAGAGGAAGTGTTCTGATCCTTGAATGATTCTGCTCTTCAGTGTGGCGAGCTGCTGTCATTTCTGGTCTTTGAAGAATGTGCCACCAGCTCTTCCAGTCAGCATCGGAAGATATTCAAAACGATATGACATTGTAACAAGAACATATTAGGAATGCGTCCGTGGTTAACAAAACATGTCAGTTGCCATGGAAATCCAAAAATGGACTTTTGCCGATTCTTCCAAGAATAACATTGACTTTTTCGTCACCCCCAGGTGAGAAAAATGTAAAATAGTTGCTATGGAAATAAAACCACCAGACAGCCGCCATTTTGATTGACCCATGAATCAATGTGACTTCTCGTAGCGCGGACGGCTGGCTTCAATGTTAAAGAGAGGTCCTGTGGCGTGAATAGAGTGGCGAGTAATGACGAGTTGTGGGCGATGCAGTAAAAATGATGTAGCCTGGCACAGATTTTCCCGACTTGAAAAATCCAAACTCTGGCGTCAGCCAATTAGTGCTGAAGATGGTATTAGCAAGTGAATGAGGAGATCGTCGTTGATATCTAGTTGCTTAATTTTAGTTTACCATTTGGCTTGATGCCAATCGCTCTGTTAGCGGAGCTCCAAAGTGTGTCATAGTGGGTTAACAACACACGTTTGGACACACGAAATGAAGCTAATTTACTGCATAGCTAAACATACGATTCTTACTCCTCACCCAGAAAACATTGGTGTAACAACATTAAACTATAGTAATGTTTTACAGTGCAGGACTCCGAGGTTTAGTAAAACATACTCAAGTCAGTCATTAAAATAAAAACCCCTCCCCCAGCAGGAGATGGCGACCTGTCCGCTCCAGTCTTATATTCTACTTGAACCTCTCGCTTTTCACATTTTTTTTCTTTAAAACTGGCAAATATGCTCCATTGTGTCTGTTTTGTAAATCTGTGTAAATGTGTTTTGATATTCTATTTTTGTATACTGTACAGAAGAGGGCGCTGCAGTGCTTTTTTTTCTCCTTCAATTGTGTTTTTATGTAAATAAATGTTGTATTTACTCAGGATCAGTGCTTAAATAAAACATATTCTCTTAAAAACTAGAAATTTATATTTGATTTTGCTGTCTTCTGTAATTCATGTTTGCTTAATTATATTAGATGCTATTTTTTGTTTTACAAAAAAAAAGAACGGTTTTTTATGATTAAATCTGAAGCATAATTACTGTGTTTTTTTAATTTCATACAAAAAGAAATGTCTAATTTTTTTTTATCTTTAAACATTATTTATTTCATCATACTCCTTTTTATGCAGAATGGCAAAAAAATGTAACGAAACAAACTTTGTCCAATGCACAGACACTTCCAATACTGTAAGTTAAAAATGAAGACAATGGTCTGTTTCCTGTGAGCCGTGTTTAATTTCAATTCATACCAAAAAAAGTACTTCATACCTTTGATGCTGTCATGTGTCTAACAGACAAGAACGTGTCCATGTTCAATTCTCAGACAAATAGCATAATTTAGCAGCTTGTCCTTGCTACAGGTGAATTAGGCGATTGCCTATGGCCCCCTGAACCTCCAGGGGCCCCTTGGGAGGCTCCATGCCTTTGGCCACGCCCAAATATGGAGTGATTAACAGTTACTGGATCTGTTTTCCTCTTAACATTTGTTGCAACAAATTAGACACAGAATGTAAATAACTGTCCCTCAAAAAAAAAATAAAAGTCAAAAAGTGCTGTCACTTAAAAAATAAAATGAACTACTAGAGAAGTTGTGCAACACCTGGCTCACATTAAAGAATCTTTCTCTTAAATTTAGTTTTGAAAATTAAATCACAAATTAGTGGTTTATGTCATCAAATTCCTGGTAAAAGTCATAAAGTACAAATAAAACATCCATCATATATTAATTGTAATCAGACATCCCAAATATTGATTTTAAGGTTATGGGTAAATATTTCTTTTGATAATTTCTCATCAATAGCAGGATCTGAGTTTGGCTTTAGTGTTTCAGCAAATTCATTTGCATCTCAGTTTCACAGTATTATTGGAATCCAGTTTCCAGTTCTTTTAATTTTCTCATTTTAGACTCAAGATAAAAGATTTTAGAGCTCACATACTTTCTGGAAGAGACGTAATGACCTCAACTCTTGCTAAGTAAACTGGATCACTGGGATTCATCTGTCTTTCTATTTTCTTTCCTTATTTTTTTTTATTAATTGTGTTCTGTGTTTGTGCAAATAATCAGTTTCACACTCCAGTTTTTAAAAAAGTAATAATATTAATAAACAGATTTTGAAAAAAAATGGAAATAGAAGTAAAAATAATTTTGTAAATGTGAGATTGAAGCAGTAAATATTATTATTTATTTATTCATGTATTTTACTGTGGCCATATAGGCATTTTTTGGAACTTACCTAAAAGTTGGAAATCCATGTGATGCTCATGTAAAATAGACTTTTAGGTGATGTAACATTTGGATTTTTACAGAACAATAAAATTGTTTTTTAACACTTATACTAATTGATATTTTCTTGTAATTCATAAATGTAATTCTTTTCAAGTAAAACCACAGCTTGAAATTTATGGATTTCTTCATTATATTTATCATTTTTATAGTTAATACAACTGTTTTTTTATCCTAAACTTTGCATAAAAGGATATGACGACATATACTGAACCTTTAAACTTTTTTATGCCATACAAACGGTCACTTTTTGAGCAATTCGCACATATTTGGAAAGGTTTTTGTAATGAAACATGATTTAATGACACTTATTTTGAAAAGAAAAAAAAGGTTTTCCGGTAGTGTGACGCGCCACTCCTAGCGGCCTCAAAGAATCACGTGACACGGAGTTCCGGTCTCGAGCATCATGGTTGGGAAGATAAAGCATGTCCGTCAGAAGCTGCATCAGGAGGCGGTGAAGCTCTGCGGACCGGACCGGACCCCGCTTGCGGGACCCGAGCCGGTTCTCCCGCGTCCCGCCGCGGAGCCTGCTTCCGGTAAAGCTCCGACCCAAACAGGCGCACGTGCGCAGCAGGTGAGCTCTGTTTACAAGCCGAACTTTCCTCATCAAACTCTCCTACCCGTTCATCTGCGCTCACGGGCAGTTTGTGGAGGATTTTACCAACAACTTATGACTTCAATGAAGAAATAAAATCAAAACGTTTTAGGGAACTTTTCAAAATAAGAGTCAGTTTGGTGGTTTGTCCAGGTTTTAAATCTTAAACGTAGTTTCCTGGCGGTTTGCTCCCATCAGACCACAGACAGTGTATTTACTCTACTGTTCTGTGTAATCCAGGTTTCATCTGGGAGCTCGTTTCCCTCCAGCATCTTTGTCGGCACCAAGATCTCTCCAGAGACTCTGGTTCGGAGTCTGGACCAGCCGGAACCAGCTGACGTTCCCCAAATCACCAGGACAGGTGAGACCAGCTGTCAGGTTTGCTCTCAGTGGTTTCATTTAGACAGAAGTTCAGTGTGTGTCGGTGTAGAATGCATAGTGTTTCATTTATTAGAGCGGATGCACTTTGCTTTCACACTGCACCTGTGAGAACGGATCCATTCTACGTCATCTTCTGTGTCTTCGTCTCTGATTGGCTGAAACAAAGACTCAGATGGTTCAGACATTAGGTCTGTTCTGGAGTGTGATCTCTATAAATGTGTGTGACTAAAAGACAGAGAAGGTTCTATGACTGAGGGATGATGGGAAAACTACGTGACTGATCAGACCTGCCAGAGGTTTCTTACCAGTGAAGTTTTTTTTTACCAGTGAAGTTTTTTTTAATGTTTTTTTTTACACATTCTAGCAGGCTTTGTTTCTATGTTTACTGTAAACTCTCCAGCAGGGGGAGCTCTCGGGCTTTTCTCTCCTCTCTCTGTGGCTGTTCCCAGACTTTTTTACAAAATAAAAGCACAAACGTGCTTGCTTCATGCAACATTGACCCTAAACTTGAATTCTTTCTTTTATTTCAATTTTAAATCAACAAATGCTTCCATATAAGAAGTCTGCAATCAATAACTAATCCAGCTGGAATCATTTCAAGAAATTACCCAGAATTCAATATCGGTTCCTGAAAGATCCCTGTTTAATGCTGATTGTAACTTTGTAATTCTCACAAAATGACAACTTTATTTTTATGAAATTAAAACATTATTTTTTTAAATGCATGATGTTTTCCTTGTAAAATTACAACACTTATTGATAAATTAACAACTTTATCTGGTCAAATATTTACTTTTCTTATAATTATCCGACTTTATCCTTTTTTTTTCCAGCTTGACCTAATTCTCCATTGTACTAATGTTACAATCATTTTTATATCATTTTATTTTATTTATCCGCCACATCTTAAAGGTTATTCTGTGATAATACTGTTAATATGAAACCAATTAAAAGTACCAAAAAAAGCTGCTGAAATGAGATATTAAATAATAATGACGATTCTTTTGAATCTCGACAGTACCTGTCGGTGGGTTCCTGAACAGTGTCTAACGTTTGTACTGACTAACCAAAACGGAGGTTCCACTCAGAACAGCAGAACCTTCAAATTCCTGCTTTTAAAAAGGCATTTCAAAATAAAAGTCCAGAGAGGGAGGGGAACTTTTTTTTGTTAGTTTGATTCATTTTTCTTCTCTTTTTCACTTCAAATTCTTCAAAATTCCACAAAATAAAAGCTGTTTGAGGTCCGGTCCAAATTCCTAAAGGAACCCTTAGTTGCTGGAATGTGGAAGGATGTTATGAGTGTGGATGAGTCAGACTTTTGTCCGAGTATATAAATATACTGTAAATAATGATCATACACAAGCAGAGATTGTTGTAACTACTTTGTTTTCTGCCTCATGGATTGTAATGGTATAGAGCTGACAACCAGATGTTTCATATGAAACGTGTGTCTCTCAGTTTTGACATTTTCGGATGAAAACGAGAAGAAAAACGTCCAAGAGTTGATGTAAAGCTGTGCTGGAAGCGTGTGCAGCTTCAGCGGGCGCTCAGCATCCGTAATCCCAACTATCCATTTCATCCCCATCTGGAAAGACGATGCTTCCTGTGGGATTTGAGTGGTGGTAAAGCCCCCTTCCTCCCCAAACACAACAGACCCCTCCCAGCAGCCTCTGGCGGATCCGGTTTCTGGCGCTCCGCCCGCATGTGTAGTCAGCAGCAGATCCTATCTGTGCTGTTATCTTAATGCAAACAGCAGCAGAAACACTTGTGGTGTTTAGCACTGTGGTGGCAGATAAAGGCCTGCCGGGATCTCCTGAGACGCTCCGGCAGCAGCTCCGCTTCCGCTCTGCAGCGCCGGGAGGGGTTTCAAACCGCCGCTCCTCACTGTAGTCCTCTGGGTTTATTTCCAACCTCTCACTTCAGCATTCCTGCTCTTTGTTTCCATGGAGGAGCGGGAAAAGTTGAGCTCAGTAACTCTTCGGCCATTTACGCATTTAACACAAACGCTAACTGTTGTGACAAACCCTTGTGTCCGTAAACGTCAGGCGCTGCTTCTCCATCAGTTTTCATGTTGACGGTGTGTTTTCATGAGCAGATTGAGGGCCAGCATCCGTGTCCTCCGCATCCTCGTGTTCCAGTCACTGCAGGTAAATCGTTCTTGTTTTTCTGCAGACTCAGAGGAGAAGAAGACCAAGTCAAAGAAGGAGAAGATGAAAGAGAGAAGGGAGCGCTGGTTGAGCAGTGAGTTGACAGCATCCACACAATCACCACCTGGAACCTGTGAATACGACCAACGCCTGGACCACCACAGTCCTTAAAGGATGCTGCTTCATTCCAAGAGTTTGTAGAGGGGTGGTTTTTCAGATCTGTACCGAGCCGGAATCTACTTAAGATGGAGCATAAAATAAATAAATGAGGGACTTTATGGCCGATTGCTCCTGCTCAGAATACGGCAGACCTGATGCAGCGAGAATCCTACAAACGCCACAGACTTCCCGAGCTTGGCATTCCTGCCATTCCCATCCTAAGAGCCGTCATGTCTTTCCAAAACAAAAGCCTTCAAGCGAAGGAAGAAATCTACCAACAGATGGATTGAAGAGCTTTAGCGCTCTTGTATGATTAAAAATAACTCAGAAAAATTCAAATCTTTCCTGTTTTTAGTCTGCGGTCTGGTTCGTACAACACACTGTTGTTACGAGCGTGGGGTTTTTGTGGATTTGTTCTGACAGAATGAAGGTTGTTGAGTGTTTCCAGAGAATCTGACCTACACACATCTACCAGCTTCAGGTCGGTATCCTGTCTGTGAAATGATGTTCTCGGCTTTTCTTTAACCAAGAATAAAGTGATGGAACCAACGTAGTCTGTGCTCCAACATCCCACGGACAGTTGGGTGTCAGTTGGTCTTAAATTCATCTCTAGAAAACTCAAATGTTGGAATTGAAGTCTACTTTTAAAAAAAAAAAAATCAATTTTATGTTTTTGGCTCTGTAATTATGAATCGCTCTGTAACACCCCCCCGCCCCCACCCCACCCCCAATCATTGGAAGTAACAGTGGCTGGTCCTGTAACTGTAGCCGGCTGCTGATGCCATCACTTCCTGTTTATAATTAGGTGCTAATGGCCGCTGAAACTGAAGAGCGGCTCCAGGCTTTATTAGAATAAATAAAAATGAAGCTTCTCCTTTCTGCTGGCAAAAAAACCAGCACATTTTCAGGAGAAGGGGATTCAAGCTCATATTATTCAGAAAGATTATCTTCTAATCAAAGGGAATGGATGAGTACGTGGTGCATCCATGCAGGTTTGAGAAAAGTTTACCAAATACAGAATTCAAATCTATAAAATGCATTTTGTACCACATTCCCCAACAATACTCACTTTTTATTTCACTTTTTACTAAGTTAGTTATATTTTTCTAGAACCTCTACTTAAGCGTAAAGATATTTATTTTTAAGCAGGAAAAAAATGTTCTGCTTTATCGATTTTAAATGTTAGAAAATGTAGTTTTTCTTTAGCTTTACAGCTTTGAACCGAACGTTATGCTTTATTTTGAAAATCCATCAGCTCTAGTTTTTTTCTTTCTCTTCATTTCCTCGCAGATTACCCATCAGGCTTTGTGGAAGCCATCAGTTTCTCGATCATAAAATGTTCCAGAGTGAGGCGTTTGCATGGCGTGTGTTTGTGGTTCCTATGAAAGCTCTGTTGAACCACAGACTGCTGTGCTGATGTGCAGGAAGGCAAAACCTGAGAAAACGTTGACGTTCCAGCGTATGATGACACACTAACGCTTTTTCGTTCCGCTAAAATGTTCTCGATTACCCAAAAGCAGCTCAGCTCAGGTATGACGCGCGTGATGGTTTAGCTCCACCCTTTTTCTTTTTTAAGATGACCTTGGGTTGTAGTTGGTGAGCTTCTAAGCGTTTTGCAGTGTTGACCCGTCTAATTTCTGTTACAGTAAAAGCAGTTTGGAGGAAGGACCTTCACTTTTAGTCGGTTTAAAATTCAAATGTAGAGAAACCAGAGAACTGCAGGCCTGTGTGCCTCAGAAATAAAGACATTGATGGCTATTAAAGAAGGTTCAAATGACCAGCAGACAGCAACTCTGAGAGAAACGGGAATGAAACCACCTGTAAGAAGTGCATATCGTTTACTGTAGCCAACTGTAAATTTACCTCAGTAATTAGAGTCCAAATTAATAAAAAAAAGGAGCTTTAAGTGAACTTTATAGATGTAGAAACAATAGTTTATGTGGATTTTCTACATCTTCCACGGTCTCTTTGCTGCAAACAATTCTATTTATGAATATTGGTACAATAGAAATGTGTTAGCAGGTCTTTACACTACGACAGCACAAAGTTATGGAATTTTAAGTAGCGGTTACTCTGTTAAAACACGTTCTGTGACAAGCAAACAGGATGATTACCACTGATGACGTGTGCAAGAGTCATGTGTTCTGCAGATGATTTATTCAAGTGTCGTCCTCATGATTTAACATTAATGTTAACAGTAAAAAGCGTAGCGTGAAGTAATCTTAAGCTCACAGCTCCGTCTCACGTCCTGTTTCTGTCGTTTCTGCTGTGGCATCGCAGAGATCAGCTCCATCAAGCAGGTGAAGGAGCAGCAGGCGGCCGAGGCGCGGCGGAAAGCCACGCCCGTGGTGGGGGACATGCAGCCGCTGGTCGACGCCCTGCCGCAGCTGAGCGAGCTGATGGGTCCTGCAGCCGCAGCGCCGACGTCGCGTCGCAAGAGCCGCAAAAACAAGCTGTGAGTCTGAGTGACGGAATCGGGGAGCATCGGTTCTGATCCGGTTTGTCCACAACATAACCGTTTTTTTCCCTGTGTCGGCATCAGGCCCGTGAAGAAAGCGGCGCCCACAGACTTCAGTCAGATGAAACAAGCCCAGAAACGCCGGCTCCTGTAAGCCCCGCCTCTCCTGGCGCGCTCCTTCTCCCGCCGTTTCTCCATGAGCTTTGCTCTTCTTGCAGGGAGACGGAGAGCCTGAGCTTCAGCAAGGCGGTGAAGGCGATGGCCACCATGAAGAACCCTCTGGCCGATATCGGAGAGCAGCTGAGGAAGAGGATGAGGCAGGAGGAAGAGCAGGCTCCCAGCTAACAGCAGCTGCAGAGGTGAAGGTCCTCCACAGACTCTGAAGCTGCTCTCGTGACCTCTCACCTCCGGTGATCATGGTGGAGCCAGGAGCGGCGTTTGGTGGGCCTTTCTTTTTCCTTTTCTGACATCACAGTTTTTCAAGGTTTCAGGACAACCCTGAAGCAAATAAACCGGTTCCACCTCACAAACAGGTGAAAAGATGCAAAACCTTCAGGCGTCAGAGGCTCTCGTGGCCGGAGAGCGACGTAAAAATCTGGACAAAGATGCACAGCCAGGAGTCCAGCTCTTTTCAGTTTCACTTTTTAGGGAATCAACCCGACGACCACCTGTCTTTGATGTAAAACACTCAACAAAGTTCTTCTTAAGCACAATTTGAATAAAATAATCTACAAATTTCACATTTTCCTCATTGAACCAACACAAACGCACCATTTTGTATCCAGACCTCCTCCTCTGAGGTTTTCCAAGACCAGATGACCATTCCCGCTCATCACTGGACTTACTTTGGACCAAAGTGGACCAAACTCTCCTGGAAAACTCTGGGGATTCCTTATTAATGGGATCTTATCTTAACCCAAATATCAGATCATTTGGAACAAAAGGAGCAGCAGACAAGCAGCTGGAAGCATCCCTGTTCCTGAGAGCTTGGAATAGGGAGCTTGTGGCCGGTCAAACGGCATTTTATTCATCTGCTCCTGATTAATTTGAATAATCTGTTTTGCTATTTTAATCTGAATTTTTCTCTCTATATGTCCTCCCTCATGAGGAAAATGGCACAAAACATGTAAATAATTCAATTTTACCACAGTGGGTATTTAAAAATGCAAAAAGATCAATGTCTAACATAATTTGTTTTATGATATTCCCTTTATTTTTTCCATTTGTGATTAAATTTATTTGTTTGAATATCATAAAAACTCTTAGCTGTATATAAATCTATATAACTATAAGAACAAATAATTTAAAAATGAGAGTATCAAAGTGTGTGAAGCCTATGGTGAAATTTTAGCTTCTAAAGAGAGTTTTTATTGTGTTCTTGTAGCTTTTTTAATGATGAAGGCCATATATGAGGAAAAATGGGCTCTAAAATGCATTCTTACTCAAATGAATCAGGAGCAAACGAAAAAATGTGACATAAAATATGCTGGGCGGAGTCACAAGCTGAACTCCTGAGAACCAGAGCAGATAAATGAGCCTAAATCCTGCAGTTTAGACACAGAAAAATCAGTAGTGTCTGAACGGGATGCGCAGGAGCTCCTGGAGGTCAAGGCAGTGGTAAATCCTCTTCCTCCTATCCATCCTCCAGCTGAGTGGGTCTGGAGTCCGGACCGCCTCCAGCACTCCAGAACTCCAAACTTTTCGCGGACAGATCTGGCGTCTGCATGGTTAGCTCTCAAACTTTTAATTTGACACCGCTCCCTTCCCGTCAGATCCATTATTAATGAACGCTAATGGCTCACATGAAGCATTGAGGCTTGTATTGATTAGGTTTGTCTTACCTCTCATCTAATGATAGCAGGGTGGGGGGGGGGCGTCTCTCATTTTCACTTTCTGGAAAGGTTTCACACCATCATGAACATGAAGAACTAAAGGATTCACTTATTTGAAAGTTTATAAATATATGTATTAAATATATATACATACACACTCAAAGGAATAATACTAAAAGTCCCTTTAATGACTGGAAATTTCCAAATGACCAATTTCCCTTATGAAAGTTTCAAAATAAGAAAGCAAAGTGAATTTTCAAATTTTTGTTGAGTTGTTTAAGGTAAACTTGCCTCTAACTAATGATATCCAGAAAAAAAAAAGATTTATTCTTAAAGTCTTTTTTAATCAAAAAACTTAAAGCTGTTTTTCTGAATCAGAATTAGATTTAAATTAGGGGAAAAGTTCGAAGGGAAAAAAGGTGTTACTTTATCACTCATAAATTAGATTTATTACATTTAAAAATGATATTTCGTAAATTTTCAAAGTAAAAGGGATTGGTATGGAACTACACTGAAAAAGTGAAATCTGCTTTACTTTGTAGACCCAACACTTTTTGTATTTGGAATAAATACTAAATGTAATAAGTATTACTATTTAAAAACAATTGTAGACCGCTGAAATGAGAGTTTACTTTTGATTTTTCTCATGTAATATGATGAGAAATGATCTGCTCTTTGCTGATTTAACAGGATTACGAGAACCAAGATATAAAACCAGCTTGAATCCGATTCAAATCAGACTGAATGATAATAAAAAATATGTTTAAAAAAAACATTAACGGTATTTGTACTTTTAAAACCCGGAAAGTTCCAGAAAGCCCGCCTGAATGCCGCTGAGTGAACAATAAAGTTTAGTGAATTTTGTCTTGTTTTGTTGCTATGTGTTGCACGTGCCGGCTGCTCCTCCAATCAGCGAGCCCGTTGCCGCGCTACGGTCCCGCCCCTTTCGCCCCAACCAATGAGCGCGGCCGTCGCCGGTCGAGGCGCGGTTCCGAGCGGTCCAGCTGTCTGGCAGCTGCGGAGTTCGGCCGGGCAGCGGGTCCGCCGTCAACAGAACCCACCGGAACCAGCTGGAAGCCAGAACTCAGGTAAGGAGCAGACCGGGTCGGCTGGACCAACAGGGATCGCTTAGGGAGTGAATCCGGTTCGGCGGGAGAGGCGGGCACGCGCTCAGGAGATGCGTTTGGGAAGAGCAAAAACTTTAAAAATTATTTACTATTAATATTAATATATTTATGGTGTTTTATATTTGTGCTAAAATATCATTTATGTCTTTAAAGTTAAACCGAATGTTTTTTGGGGGGAATTATATTACATTTATTTATGTAAATGATGTCAAAATGATCTTTAACTTTAGAGATTCAAACTTTAACATTTTCCATCCATACATGCAGAAATGAAAAATCCCTGAAAACTCTAGATTTGACACCAGGACTCTGTAGCTGGAAGATAAAATATGTAAAATAGAAACAATAATTTATATATTTTATGAGATACTGAAATATTTACTTACTATACTGTAAACACTATAGTCATACACATTTCTTTTGAAAAATCTTCTATATATGCCAACAAATACTCTAAAATAACTAAAATTCATGAAAACATTTATTAGATTTTCTATAGAATACAATGTACTGTAAATGTTAAAAAAAAGAAGCTTAAACTGTATAAAATCCTATTAATCTATGAAAACAATTACTTTATATTCTATAAAACACTATTATCCTTTAAATGTATGACATTTTTATTTACCGAATGCCATTAAAGACTAAAATTCTATGATTTCATAAAAATATTACGATGTAAATTATGAAATACAATATTATTTATACATTCATGTAACTATGTATTTTATAAAATGCCATAAAAACCTTTAAATGTATTAAAATATTCAATAGATATACCATAAACACCCTAAAAATGTATGAAATTCTAAACATATACAATAAAATCCTATGAATTTATGGAGCACTCTGAGATTCTATACATTCATTTAATAATTGAATGGGACATGTATAGAATAAAACTCTCAAATCCTCTAAATTCATCAGAGAATAAATGATATACTTACAAAACACTCTGATATATTTATGAAAACATCTACCGTATAAACTATAAATCAACTTATATCCTATAAAGTCATACAAATATTGACTGTTTAAAACACTTGTTTGTCTAAAGCCGACTGCACCCAGAAAGACTCGTCTGAAAAGTGGAATTGTACAAAACACACAGAATAAACATTTTCAAAACTATCATTTGTAACCATTTAAATTGATGTAAAAATGAATGGTTTTAGGTGATATCTTCATTTTCTTTGGTCCAGATTTAAATCTCTCATCTTCAAATCAAATTGTCTTCTCTCTCTGTCATTAGTTGGTTTTTTAATCCTCATTTTCTCGTTTTTTTCCCCTCGTTCTCATGCTGTTTTCCTCAGATTTAATTTATGTTTTTCTAATTTACCGTCTCATTCCTTTTTCCAGCTTATTTAAGGGCGTAAACATACGCCTGTGATGAAAGGAATTGGTTTTGGTTCATCTTAAAGGGGATTGTCTGTTGAAATGAGGAACAAAAAGGCCTAACACAAGGAAAAACACCATCTAAATAGATATTTACCGCAGCTTTAATGAAATCTATCGTCTTTTTAATTTGTATTTATAGATTTATTTGACTCAAAACGAGTTAATTTATTGGAAGAAAACTGATAAATGAGTGAATATCTTAGTTTTTCTGACAGAAAGAAACGGTTGTTGTGACAGCTTTAGATTGGAATAAATAAGGATTATATGATAAATCTGCATCATCTTGATGGATTTTATGGATACTCCTTTGGTAAACCTGCTCTGTCTTTTCTTATCTTTTGGTTTTGCAAAAGATAAAGTAATGAATCACATTTTACAAGTTTCATGATTTCTTTTCCTCAGAACAATCTGCATGTCAACCTGCTCGTTTTATTATTAATAGAATGAGTTCCTGTGTGTGAAAGTATGTGCACCCGTGGCTAAAGTCATAGACGTTGTGAGAATTTAAGGAGTGAAAAGAGCTTTTGAAAGTTTTTTAAAATGTTTTCCTTCATGGACGATGTTTGATATCAAATCTGTTCTATTTTAGAACCAATTTTTGAATTTATATGTGTGAATACTGCATTACCAATATTTCAAACGCTGTTTTCCTGTTGGTTCAATTCAAGATCATTCCGTCACAGTTATCCTCGCCTGGCGCTCAGCGGATCTGCAGAAATCCGTTTCCTGTCAGCCAGTGACGGTTTTTATGGGTTCTTCTGTAAGAACGGTACTTCAAATGACAGGATCTGGCATCATGAACCCTGCAGCTGTAGAGAACGTCTCATCTGAGTCTGAGCTCGGATCAGCGCTACGTTTAAATTAAATTCATATAGATTTATACATGAGACGATAAAGACTTTAAATGTTCTGGTTTGGGTTAGAATTATGTTAGTAGGAGGAGGTTCCTTATTTTACTTCTAACACCTTGTTCTAACAGCTGTTCTAAAAGTTATTCGTTTTTGGTTCGTGGATCAGACAGACGTATTTTTTCAACCCACAATGGATCATTTTATCTCTAATGTGAGGATCGGACAGCGAGACAGTACAAATGAGGAATTAATGTGCAGCATATTAGCGGTTACAGCTTCAAAAACCCCCTCAGATGAACCAGTGTTTGGGTGTTTCTAGCGTGTTCTCGAGCCATTTTTCTTATTTCTTTATTCAAATGAATCAGAAGCCAACGAAAAAAATGTGGTTTGCAAAAGATCGTATTTGTGACGCAGTCCCGCCCACAACTCAGAGGTGAATGAACTCCTGCCGCTCTGCAGAAACTATGTCCGAATCCAAATTCATCCCCTACAGCTTCTCCCCCACCCCTACATTTATCCGTCCACATGGAGAGATATGGAAAAACATTTAGTGCCTTATTAATCCGGATGTTACGTCCGCTCGATGACGTTATCAATAGTCGCCGGTCATCTACGTAGCTGCCCGTGCTGGGAAAATACATGACAACGTTGGTCTTATAACAGTATAAACGTCATTGTTAAACAACAATTCGTTACTGACATTTAAATGTAAACTTCTGAGCTTCAGAGCAAACCCACATGAAGGAATGTGTTTCTCCTTGATGCGGATCACCCTACCGGCATCGGGAAAGCCAACCTCCGCCTACATCCCTCCTTAAAAGGAAAAGTTCGGACACCACTAATCCCCCAACAATTGGAGGGGTAGGGAGAAGCTTTAGGGGTAAAGGAGGAATTTGGATTCGGCCGTGTCCTAGAAAACGACTAAACGGCTAAAAATGTCGTAATCATAATTAAATGACCACTGGGAACGCTAAAGATGATCAAAGTGGGACTTTAAAGGGGAGTGCGGTGGACAGGTTAGCCCCACCTTTAATCCTAATTCCTAATCCTATTACAGCACACCCATAACAACCTTTTCTAAATATTTTGTAATCTAGATTATGAGTTTTCTCAATGGAATAAAGGAAAAGTAAATATACAACTTTATTTGGAGCCAGAAACAAGAGGACATCCTTATCTGATTCAATACAACAACCGTCATATAAAAGAGATAAACACAAAGAAAAAGACTTGTTCATTTTAGGTTAAAAGAGTTTAAAATAGTACACATTCAAGGTTCATATTTTGCAGTTTTGCTTTTTCACAAATGATTTTAAAAGAAAACGAGCCCTTACTTTGATTCTTTTCTTCCTTTTTTGTTTGAGCTGCAGTTCTTCCTTGTTGGTGGTACTGATCTAATTCATCCAAACAAACATGGATGTCCCCCCCCCCCCCCCCCCCCCCCCCCCCCCCCCCCACTCCAGCTGACTACAGTTTCTTGAAGCTCAAAACTGCAGTTCTGAGAAGACAAGTCAATAACGTCAGACGCTGACGTTTTTCTTTCTTCTTCGTCTACTCTGCACTTTTCTTTGCTTTTCCCATCTTTCCTCTCGTCCAGTAAGAGGACGTTCCCAGCACTGTTGAGGCGCCTTCACCATGACACAATCAAACACAGAGGACACGCCGGCGCTCTGAATCTTACTCTTTACCCACAGGTGTTCCACAGGGTTCTGTTCGTGACTCCTCTTTACTTGGTCTTTACCACATTTCTCAGCTCTATTTTTGGTCATTTTTATGGTTTTTAAAGTTGCCTTTTTTTAATGTTAGCATCTTTACTTAAATGAGACATAAACTTCTTCAGCTCCGCCTTATAAAGTCAACATGGGTATTCATGTTTCCATGTCTGGGTTCATGAGATCATTTAGAGCCTTTCTTTTTTACAGCAATCTTTACCACCTACTGCAGGAACCGTGTCTGAATGATGGCGCTTTCAGCGGTACTTCAGTCTCGCTCTGGGACCCAGTGTTTTTTTTTTTTTTTAAATCACTTTTTCAGTTAATTTTCAGAAAAATACGGTAGTTAAAGGGAAAGAAGCACCGGGATTTTAGAATATGCTATTATGTTTCATATAGAGGAATTTTATAAATGTAGTCCGCGTCAGTTAAACCCAACCAGAGAACATGGGAAGTGTTGGTCTCGTGCGTTCTAGCTGCTTGCATCCGAACAGACATTCCCAGATACCGGCAAAGACAGCCAATCGAACGGCCTCTGCTCCCTGTAACCCAACAGCTCTCGGGGGACTCGTTCAGTTGAGCGCCGTCTCCAATGAAAGCTTGCAGCATGAAGAGAAGAATCCTCTGCAGAGACGGTTGAGAAAGGGAAAACGAGGAACCAAACCGGCTTTTTCTGACTCCCTCCGTCCTCCCGATCCACAGCTGCTCCTCCTCTGAGGCGTTCAGGTGGAGGAGGAAACGCTGGAGGTATGGTGACCATGACTTTTGAAACGGTGAGAAAATCTGCATCACTGAAAGCAGTCATCCTCTCCATTCACGATTTTGCTAGCAGCACAGTAAGAATCCAATGACAATCAGCTCGTTTTTCAAAATTAAAACGCCGTATACAGAATCCTCAGCAGTCATTTGTTTTTTGGGTCTTTTGAGGTGTTTTTTTGAGTGTCAGCACCAACATAACCGCTCAACTTGTCCAGTATTCACCATGACTGCAGACCGTCTGTCAGCACCATTGACAGTATCTGAGAACTGGATCGAGTGAGTGTGATGTCATCTGTAGGAAATAGTTTAATTCCGGCTTGAAGTCAATTCAGTCACCATTTTTAGCGATACGTCTTGTTGGAAGGCCACACCCCTACAACTCAAAAGTGGGCTGCATGAACTCTGTCAACCGTTTTGGACGTGGGGGCAACAGGATTAACCTCTGAGTTGTGGGCGGGGCCTTTAGCGCAGCGCAACCCCGACTAAGCTAAAGTCCATAAGCATATTTAAATGTTAGCTTCCTTTTCAAAATAGAATACATCCACTCTTTTAGCAATGTCAAAATAAAAGCGTGTCGTGTTTTCCTGATTTCTAAAATAAAAGCTTCTTGAAAACACAGCGTTAAACAGCTTTTACATGAACAATCGGTTCATTTAGAAGGTTCCTCAAAGAGAATCTCTGTGGTTGTTGAGTCTGGCGTTTCAGCAGCTAAACCAGGTTGGTTCAACAGGTACAGACGATCGACCAGGAGGAGGGAACTACCGAAGCGAGCAGAAAACATGAGTGAGTATCAGCCGACTCCTTCACAGCTCCAGAACAAAAAGTCTTTTGAATGGTCTGCAGAGTTCTTGGCCTACAGGAACGTGACTCCGTCTGTTGCCTTCAGGTTCCTGCAGCACCAACGTGAAGGAAAACCGGAGCTTGAAAAACCTCCTTTCACAGCAGGAGGTTGCAGCTCGTGCTGCTCAGCTCCCAAAGGGGAGGAAACGACCTTTGGAGGAGGGCAACAGAGGCCACGCCCACCATTACAAACCCAGGAAGAAGCTCCAACGGCCCGCTCCACCCAAGAACGCCCTGACGCAGCTGAACGAGGTCAGACCGGGGCTGCAGTACACGCTGCTGTCCCAGACCGGGCCGGTCCACGCGCCCCAATTCATCATGAAGGTGGAGGTCAATGGCAGGTTTTACCAGGGGGCGGGTCCTACCAAGAAGAAGGCCAAGCTGAGCGCCGCGGAGAAGGCTCTGCAGTCCCTGCTGCAGGACCGCAGCGTGGCTCAAGCGCCCCGAAGCTTGTCTGTCCACACAGACTTCACCTCTGACCTGACAGATTTTCCCAGCATCCTCTTTAAGGCCTTTGAGACATCCGACGCGGACGGCGACCCTTCCAACCCGTCTTTGCCGAAGCCTCCTCTAACGCCTCCGGACTCTTCCAGCGTCTTCTCCACAAAAGGCGCCAAGAATCCGGTCATGGTGCTGAACGAGATGCGTCCTGGCCTCCAGTACGACTTGGTCTCAGAGAGCGGGGAGAGCCACGCCAAGAACTTTGTGGTGTCACTGACGGTCGACGCCCAGACGTTTCAGGGTTCTGGAAGGAACAAACGATTGGCCAAAGCCCGGGCGGCGCTGGCTGCTCTGCATGCGCTCTTCAACCTGCAGCCCGACCGGGGACCGTCCAGACAGCCCATACCCCGGGAGGGCCCGCAGCTCCACCTGCCACAGGTACGCTCCCCCCCGGTTCCTGTCCAGGGACGCCTGGTAGGCTGAGGAGCGGGATGAAGACCATGTCATGGTTCCGTACCTCACTCATACCTGATGTTTGGGGGTTCTGGGGTTCTAGACAGGGATCCTCCAAATGTTCTCCACTATTCTTACCATTTATACCAGTAGTTACTAGTTACTAGTAATGATTTAGTTTTATTGAACCATACTCTAACTTTTAATTGAGTAAATGTATAACAAAGTATTTTTATTTTTAAGGAGCCTGATTTGACTATCGACTATTTCCACCACAAATGGACAATCGCTTTGGCACAAAATTGAGACTAACTTTAATCAATAACAAAATATTGAGAGTATTCAGAATATTCAATGAGAATCTGCTTGTTTTTCAAAATAAAATACCACATTCAGAATCCTCAGATCACTGCCTTTGTTGTGTTTTATTCTTAAAGATTTCTGCTGATAAGTTGGACTGAACTATGTGGAAGGGAAAAATGAAGGGATCAGGTACAGACTTTAAAATGAGAGAAAGACATTGTGAGATGTCAAAATAAAACGTTTTTTGGCTTCTACAAATAAACCAAAGTACCGATATCTACTAAAATATTTTTTAAAAAACTATTGTATTTCACTTTTGTTGTAGGTACTTTTCTGCTCTTACTCGAGTATAAATCTGAACGACCGTTCTGTTTGATCTTATTTTGAAATGTCACCCTTCTGGGCGTGATCTCTGTTTCCTCTATCTTGCTGTCGGTTGTTGTCGCTCAGGTCTTCGCGGACGCCGTCTCTCGCATGATCATCCAAAAGTTCAGCCAGCTGTCGGACAACCTCACGTCTCCACACGCTCAGCGGAAAGCTCTCGCAGGCGTCGTCATGACAACAGGTAGGTCTTTGCCATTGACTGTATCCAAGTACTGGAGCAAGTCAGTGTGATGTCATCGTAAAGAAAAGGTTTACTTCCAGCTCCAACCAACTGAACGCAATTCAGTCTCTGTGGTAAACACTCCTCCCAGCGTTTTTCAGATGATAACTGTGCTCTCCATCCATCCAGGTATCATCACTTGTGGTTTTAATGAATTATCATCTCCTTCAGATACAACTGGAAACCTCTGGCTGCAGATAAAAGATTAGCATTTCAAAGCTGTTCCTTCCATTTACTTTTTAAAATTTTCCAATTTTAACACCGATTTCTGGATTTTATTTATTTTTCTTGCTTTACCTAAAAATTTTATTTATTAGTCATTTATATCTTCACCAAAAGAGAAATTCTACTTTTTTGGGGGAAAATAAAACAAATGTGAAGGTTTTACAGTGTTTATCAGAAATGTTTTGACATTTGGTTGAAGGTTTGACTCCAGCTGCTGTTTCTTTCAAAGGTGAAGAGGTGGAGCAGGCGGAGGTCATCTGCATCTCAACAGGAACGAAGTGCATCGTTGGAGAACACCTGAGCGAACACGGTTTGGCCCTCAACGACTGCCACGCCGAGGTGGTCGCTCGCCGCTGCCTCGTCCGCTTTCTGTACTCCCAGCTGGAGCTTTTCCTCAGGTGGCAGTTCAATAAGATGTTTTTATTTTGTTATTATAATGTTTTATAATGTTATAGTTTGACCTTAAATGTAAAAAAAAAAGCTTTATTTGTCTTGTCACTTTTTTATTGCTCCATCCTTTGGCATTTAAATGCAAAGTTAAGGAATCGAACACGGACCCTTTTAGGTTTTCCGTCAAATTAAAATGCTGCCTTTGCTAAATATAGTAGGAGAATCCTCAAAAGAGGCCGTGTGGTTTAAATATTCAGAAACGTGTTATCACTCCATGTGTTTGAAGTATCTAAAAGGACTGGATGTGGCAAAGCGATCAAACGATCTGCTCATAGAAGAAAAAACCTAACAAGTACAACAACCCAAGTGGGACAAAATACCAGTAAATTGTATTTAAGTCATCATTTATGGGTCACAGCAATGTCTAGGTGTCCCTCTCAGTCGACAATTCCATCAGCAAGATGTGAATAAATGGAGCCATGCAGACCTTCAGGTCTAGAAGTATCTGGTTCTATGCTGATGATGCACTCGTCTATGTGAAAGAAATAAAACCTTACGAGAAGACACACCCTTCACACATCTGCCTTAGCTTTAAAGGTCATGTGAGGTCACAGACACCAGTATGGGGGTCGACCGTTATGGGGGCTGTAGGTTTTTGGGTTGTCCAGGTCCATGGAGGGTCGCACAGAGGAGCGGCCACATCTTAAGCTGTTGTTGAAAACGGAACATCATTGTTGTGCGTGTGGTCAGTGTGTTGTGAAGTATTTGTTTGGCTAATGTCAGCTAAAAGTTGTAGTCAAAAGATGCAAAACCTTATTACTGGTACTAAAAATCCACATTTGACCTATTAAACTAAAAAAACACCATTGTGTTGTATTTTTAGCTTAAAAGAATAAAACAAAATTACAATCAAAATGAGGTTTATTTGTCCATTTTTTTTCTTTTCTTTTGCTTTTACTTTGAAAGTCCACATAGAAATTTAAAATAAGGAATGCTTTTATCTTGATAAGATAATCCAGAACGTTAACCTCTTCTCTGAACTTTCTTTACTATGGAAACCTCAGTGAGGATGAAGAGGAGCACCGGAAATCCATCTTCAGAAGGTGTGGGCGGGGCTTCAGGTTGAAGGACAACGTTCAGTTCCACCTGTACATCAGCGCTTCCCCCTGCGGGGACGCCCGCATCTTCTCCCCGCATGAAGCGGGGGTGGAGGGTGAGCACACAGCGGGTTCAAACTCCAGCGCCGTGGCGTCGGCCGCTTCACCCCGTCTCCGCCTATCTCATTAGATCTGGGTGCCGGCCCCACGAACAGAAGGACCCGCGGGGGCCTGCGCACTAAGATCCAGACTGGGGAAGGGACCGTCCCGGTTCCCTGCAGGGACCACTGCCAGACTTGGGACGCGCTTCAACGGGGAGGGAGGCTGCTCACCATGTCCTGCAGTGACAAGATGGCCAGGTGTTTCATTTCTCAGTCTCCGTTTTCCGTGCCGTGGCTGAAACCGTCTGCTCATTGTGGTCTCGGTGTACCTGAGGTGCAGATGGAACGTGTTGGGGTTCCAGGGCTCCCTGATGAGCTACTTCACTGAGCCGCTGTACTTCTCCAGCATCATCGTGGGAAGCCTGTATCACGCCGCTCACCTGTCCAGAGCCATGTACCAGAGGATCGGTCAGGTGGAGGCTCTGCCGCCCGCTTTCTGCCTCAACCGGCCGCTGCTCAGCGGTGAGAGACAGCTGCTCGTTGAGTGATTACCTCCATCACAGCATATCATTCTTCTGGTTCCTTAACTTTGGTTCTGCAGGAATAAGTGATACCGAGGCCCGGCAGCCTGGAAGAGCTCCAAGCTTCAGTGTGAACTGGACCACAGGCGACCAGGGTTTAGAGGTGATCGACGCCACCACGGGGAAAGATGACCGCGGTCGATCATCGAGACTCTGCAAACGTGCTCTTTACAGCCGCTGGACGCAGCTGCACAGCAGGGTAACCAGATGCTGACTTAATGGACCGGCTAAGCCGACGAGAAGAGTGAAATGTGTTGGAGAAAAAAGTTGTCATCTGTTCATCTGGTTCTGTAGGCCGTCCCGTAAATCTGAGTTTGGTTTGTTTTGTTCATCACTGAAACACTTCTGCTGTGAGAGACTGAATGTAGAAAAAGAAGTTTGATTTTTAAAGAACTGATTTGTGTAATGGAGCAGAAAAGAAGGATTTGACCTGTTAAGTTTTCTTTAGGATAACTTTTTAATAACTATTAAGCTCACTAATAGTTAGCCTAATGGCTATTGAGCTACATTACTAAACAGCTGATAATTATTCCAGCTAAAAAGCTAATTAGCTGAAATAATAATGAAAATAGAATTAAATTGCTAATTAGCTGAAAAAACAATATTCTTATGAGCTAAATTGCAAATAGTTGTATTTGCTATTAATTGATAACTAATTAACTAAATAAATGATTTTATTTGATAATTACCTAAATAACTAACTAAATAGATTAATAATTAACAAGCATATTTGCTAATTAACTAAATAACTAATATTCTTATTAGTAAATAAATTATCTATGTAGTTATTAATCCTATTAGTTCAATAAGCTAGTCGTCTACGTCTAACTAGCTTTGTGATTCAACCTATTCTTGGTTTGATGCATTAAAGCCCAAATCTTCCTTCTTTTTTTTAAAGCTAATGATGCTTGAAGCTTTAAATATTAAACAATCTTTTTCTGACAGTTTTGCATTTTGTCCCCCAGTGGAAGTGAAACGTAAAACCTCTTGTTCTTCTTGTCCGTGCAGCTGTCCTCCTCCCTTCGGGTCCCAGCCGTGCGGTCCAGCAGCTACTACGAGGCTAAGCAGGCAGCGGTGGACTACCGCTCCGCCAAGCAGACGCTCTGCAGAGCTTTTGCAGAAGCTGGACTGGGATTCTGGGTCAAGAAGCCCGAAGAGCAAGACCAGTTCTCCCTGAGCAGCTCCTGACTCTCTTCAGATGAAGTTACTGGTTACCATGGAGACGGGTTTTTCACACGACTGGCCGTGACAGCAGGAGATTCCTTTAACAAACCCAACCGTCCAAAAGCGTAGTTTAATCACTTCAGACCTGTTATTAATGAGGAACTTATGCTAAGGGAATCTTAAAAAGATTTCAAACAACTATTTATCCTAAAGAAGTCTTTCCATTTTACAAGGAAACATGAGGTCTTGAGAACACGTTCTAACAGTTCTGGAGAAAGTGGCGCAGAAAATGCCTCTTTTATGTGTTTATGTTAGTGATTGTTGAATTCAAAATGTATTTAAATGTCATTATATTTATTTGCCTTCTAACCTAAAACAAGAAATGTTTTTCCATAAAAACAGATTTATCTTTATCTTCTTTCTGATTTGTGCAGTCCTCTGTCTGTAAGGCACCTAAACCCAACAGTTTCATTCATTTTAAATAAAATGTTCATTTTGAAATGGATCTGCTTTCAGCACAGATAGTTTTTACCCCTCTGGATGTTTGTTATAGTGAAAGATACATCAAATCTCTTAAAGTCTGCTACTTTGCTGGTATTATTCCTGATTTAGAGAATATTACAACAGATTATGAAGACCACCATTGAAGAAAAGAAGTCAACAAATGAAAATAAAATCATAAATTAAAGCCGCAAGCGGCGTTGGATGGCCCGCAGGCGCTACCCGTCGCCCTAGCCCTGGCCTCTACACGCCACCGCCGCCCTAGCCCTGGCCTCCTCGCACCTCCGCCGCCCTAGCCCTGGCCTCTTCACGCCTCCGCCGCCCTTGCCGCCCTCCTCTACGCACCACTCTTGCCCTTACCGCCCACCTCTGAGCCCCCTCCCCAAGCCCCCGCAGTGCACCATTAACCATATCTCACTTTTAGCCCAAAAAACCCCTTTATTAGCCAAATTAGCGAAAAAGGTTAGCATATAGCTGAAACGTTAGCTTAACTCAGAATTAGCCCAAAAAACCCCATTATTAGCCAAATTAGCGAAAAAAGTTAGCATATTGCTAAAACGTTAGCTTAACTCAGAATTAGCCCAAAAAACCCCATTATTAGCCAAATTAGCGAAAAAAGTTAGCATATTGCTAAAACGTTAGCTTAACTCAGAATTAGCCCAAAAAACCCCATTATTAGCCAAATTAGCGAAAAAAGTTAGGATATTGCTAAAACGTTAGCTTAACTCAGAATTAGCCCAAAAAACCCCATTATAAGCCAAATTAGCGAAAAAAGTTAGCATATAGCTAAAACGTTAGCTTAACTCAGAATTAGCCCAAAAAACCCCATTATTAGCCAAATTAGCGAAAAAAGTTAGCATATAGCTAAAACGTTAGCTTAACTCAAAATTAGCCCAGAAAACCCCATTATTAGCCAAATTAGGGAAAAAAGTTAGCATATTGCTAAGACGTTAGCTTAACTCAGAATTAGCCCAAAAAACCCCATTATAAGCCAAATTAGCGAAAAAAGTTAGCATATTGCTAAAATGTTAGCTTAACTGAGAAATAGCCCTAAAAACCCCATTATATGTCAATATAGTGGAAAAAGTTAGCATGTTGCTATTACATTGACTTAACCCAGGAACTGCCCCCCAAAAAGCCCATTATGCTCTATGTAAGAAAATGATGACTAAAAAAGGACTTTTTTTCAAAATGGCGGCTTTTCTGTTGGTTTTATCGCCTTAGCAACCATTTTATGTTTCGATCGCCCCGTGACACCGAACAGATAGACGTCAGTTTCAGACAGATCGGAAAAAGTAAACCTTTGAAACCCCTTAGCAACAAAGGTTATTCGGTAGCCACGCCCACTTTCCTAATGTATTCGTATTCGCTCCTATTATGTCATGTCCAGTTCTGGTCAAAGGTCAACATATTAAATTTTCACAAGAATCCGTCAAAAAATGGCCGAGTATAAAGACTGCGCCACTTTTGCGAGCTAGCTACGCGCACACCGTTTGAGATACAGAGTTACTATTGGTACCAAATTTTCACAAATTTCCTCCCGATGATGCTATTAAAGTTTGAAGAAGATCGGGAAAAAAAACCCTTGGGCTGAATTTTTCATTTAGCTAGGAGTAAAAACGATTTTTTTGAAAATTCAAGATGGCGGCCTCTTCCCAAGGTCAAACCGAAACGATACTTCTTGGGTCATCGTAGACTGGCGCTAGCTGCATGTGTGTGAAATTTCGTTTAAATTGTGACAACGAAAGGTCGGTTTTCACGTACGTAAATATCGCGGAATGTCCGATTTTGAAACAAAATGGCCGCCAAACCGTTGGTCGTGTGGCAATCACGTAATAATTTCAAAACTTCGTTTGGATATCCCCGATAAAGTTATGTAGGTTTCGTTCGTCAATTCTAAAAAAAAAATTCCGAAAAAATCGTTTTTCGCCGAGTCAGCGCTTTTTTTTGCGTCGGTTTTTCGCTTCCCCTGGCCTCAATTTTTACATTATAGTTTCAAAAGTTACATTGCCACATTCAGCCTGGCGTACCGCACGCGTGGATATGCGTTTTGTGATATTTCGCTAAAACATGCGCAAGCTAGCTAAAACCGTGGCGGTTGCGAGCTCGCCACGCGCACGCCATTCATATTCTACAACTTCTAATTCCAACATTTTGTCCACAGTTCCCGGTCATTGATGCTCGTGAAGTTACAAGACGATTGAAGAAAATCCCTAGGACGAGTTTTCGTTTGAAGCTTGTACTAAACGTGCTTTTTTTGAACAATTCAAGATGGCGGCCACTTCCCAAGGTCAAAGGTCGATGAAACTTCTGTGGTGATTGTAGACTCCGGCTGGCGGGATGTGTGTGAAGTTTCGTAAAAATCGGCAGAACCAAAGTGTCGTTTTCCCATATTGTCGAAAAACGCGAAAATCGCCAAATCTCGCACTTCGCCACAAAATGGCCGCCAAGGCGTGGGTCGTGTGGCCCCCCCATAATGATTTCAAAAGTTCTCCTGGATACCCCTGACGCCTGAGTTTTGGTTTCGTTTGCGTTTTCTGAAATTTTTTTTTTTGGCCCCATGCACGTTTTCGGCCCCATTCATTTTTTTGGCGGTATCGCTCGCCGTGATGTCATCGTTTTGGGGGGGATTTCGTTCACTTCAAAAAAAATTATTTTTCAATTTTATCTAGGTTTGTGGAAATTTTGGTGAGTTTTCGGGTATGTTCAGGGGGTCAAATTTACGATCTCCGGATCCGTTAGAAAGAAGAATAATTAAAGCCGCAAGCGGCGTTGGATGGCCCGCAGGCGCTACCCGTCGCCCTAACCCTGGCCTCTACACGCCACCGCCGCCCTAGCCCTGGCCTCCTCGCACCTCCGCCGCCCTAGCCGTGGCCTCTTCACGCCTCCGCCGCCCTTGCCGCCCTCCTCTACGCACCACTCTTGCCCCTACCGCCCACCTATGAGCCCCCTCCCACCGCCCCCAAAGTGCACGATTGACCCTATATCACTTTCAGCCCAAAAAACCCCATTATAAGCCAAATTTGCGAAAAAAGTTAGCATATTGCTAAAACGTTAGCTTAACTCAGAATTGGCCCAAAAAACCCCACTATTAGCCAAATTAGCGAAAAAAGTTAGCATACTGCTAAAACGTTAGCTTAACTTAGAATTAGCCCAAAAACCCCCCTTTTATTAGCCAAATTAGCGAACAAAGTTAGCATATTGCTAAAACGTTAGCTTAACTCAGAATTAGCCCAAAAAACCCCATTATTAGCCAAATTAGCTAAAAAAGTTAGCATACTGCTAAAACGTTAGCTTAACTCAGAATTAGCCCAAAAAGCCCCTTTTATTAGCCAAATTAGCGAAAAAAGTTAGCATATTGCTAAAACGTTAGCTTAACTCAGAATTAGCCCAAAAAACCCCATTATTAGCCAAATTAGCGAAAAAAGTTAGCATATTGCTAAAACGTTAGCTTAACTCAGAATTAGCCCAAAAAACCCCATTATTAGCCAAATTAGCTAAAAAAGTTAGCATATTGCTAAAACGTTAGCTTAACTCAGAATTAGCCCAAAAAACCCCATTATAAGCCAAATTAGCTAAAAAAGTTAGCATATTGCTAAAACGTTAGCTTAACTTAGAATTAGCCCAAAAAAAACCCATTATAAGTCAATGTAGTGAAAAAAGTTAGCATGTTGCTAATACATTGCCTTAACCCAGAAACTGCCCTCAAAGAACCCCATTATGCTCTATATAAGAAATTAATGGGAAAAAAAAACACTTTTTTCAAAATGGCGGCTTTTCTGTTGGTTTAATCGCCATAGCAACCATTTTAGGTTTTGATCGCCCCGTGACACCGAACAGATAGACGTCTGTTTCAGACAAATCGGAAAACGTTAACCCTTAAAACCCCTTAGCAACGAAGGTTATTCGCTAGCCACGCCCACATTTTTAATATATTCGTATCCAGTTCTATTATATCATGTCCAGTTCTGGTCTGGGCTCAACATATTGAATTTTCACAAGAATCCATCAAAAATTGGCCGAGTATAAAGACTGCGCCACTTTTGCAAGGTTGCCATGCGCACGCCATTTAAAATCTACAACTTCTAATTCCAACATTTTGTTCGCAATTGCTTCCTCTTGATGCCCAAGTAGTTACAAGACGATCAATAAAAATTCCAAGGACGAGTTTTCGTTTGAAGCTAGTGCTAAGCTAGCTTTTTTTTGTAAATTCAAGATGGCGGCCCCTTCCGAAGGTCAAAGGTCAACGAAACTCTACATGTCAGTGTAGACTTGCGCTAGCACCCTTTGGACGAAATTTCGTTAAGATCGCCAAAACAAAAGGTCACTTTTGATGTAGTTGAAAATCGCCAATTGTCAGATTTTGAAACAAAATGGCCGCCAAGGAGTGAGTCGGGTGGTCATCGCGTAATAATTTTAAATCTTTGTTTGGATATCCCCGATAAAGTTGCGTAGGTTTCGTTCGTCAATTCTAAAAAAAAAATTCCGAAAAAATCGTTTTTCGCCGAGTCGGCGCTTTTTTTTGCGTCGGTTTTTCGCTTCCCCTGGCCTCAATTTTTACATTATAGTTTCAAAAGTTACATTGCCACGTTCAGCCTGGCGTACCGCACGCGTGGATATGCGTTTTGTGATATTTCGCTAAAACATGCGCAAGCTAGCTAAAACCGTGGCGGTTGCGAGCTCGCCACGCGCACGCCATTCAAATTCTACAACTTCTAATTCCAACATTTTGTCCACAGTTCCCGGCCATTGATGCTCGTGAAGTTACAAGACGATTGATGAAAATCCCTAGGACGAGTTTTCGTTTGTAGCTTGTACTAAACGTGCTTTTTTTGAAAAATTCAAGATGGCGGCCAGTTCCCAAGGTCAAAGGTCAATGAAACTTCTGTGGTGATTGTAGACTCCGGCTGGCAGGATGTGTGTGAAGTTTCGTAAAAATCGGAACAACCAAAGTGTTGTTTTCCCATATTGTGGAAAAACGTGAAAATCGCCAAATCTCGCACTTCGCCACAAAATGGCCGCCAAGGCGTGGGTCGTGCGGCCCCCCCATAATGATTTCAAAAGCTCTCCTGGATACCCCCGACGCGTGTGTTTTGGTTTCGTGTGCGTATTTCAAAATTTTTTTTTTTTGCTCCTTAAACAAATTTCGGCCCATTCATTTTTTTCGCGGGAACGCACGCCGTGATGTCATCATTTTGGGGGGGGGTTTGTTCACTTCAAAAAAAATTATTTTACAATTTTCCCCAGGTTTGTGGAAATTTTGGTGACTTTTCGGGTATGTTCAGGGGGTCAAATTTAGGCAAATAGGCGTCGTTAGAAAAAAGAAGAATAATTAAAGCCGCAAGCGGCGTTGGATGGCCCGCAGGCGCTACCCGTCGCCCTAGCCCTGGCCTCTACACGCCACCGCCGCCCTAGCCCTGGCCTCCTCGCACCTCCGCCGCCCTTGCCGCCCTCTTCTACGCACCACTCTTGCCCCTACCGCCCACCTATGAGCCCCCTCTCACCGCCCCCAAAGTGCACGATTGACCCTATCACACTTTTAGCCCAAAAAACCCCATTATAAGCCAAATTAGCGAAAAAAGTTAGCATATTGCTAAAACGTTAGCTTAACTCAGAGTTAGCCCAAAAAACCCCACTATTAGCCAAATTAGCGAAAAAAGTTAGCATACTGCTAAAACGTTAGCTTAACTCAGAATTAGCCCAAAAACCCCCTTTTATTAGCCAAATTAGCGAAAAAAGTTAGCATATTGCTAAAACGTTAGCTTAACTCAGAATTAGCCCAAAAAACCCCATTATTAGCCAAATTAGCGAAAAAAGTTAGCATATTGCTAAAACGTTAGCTTAACTCAGAATTAGCCCAAAAAACCCCATTATTAGCCAAATTAGCGAAAAAAGTTAGCATATTGCTAAAACGTTAGCTTAACTCAGAATTAGCCCAAAAAACCCCATTATTAGCCAAATTAGCTAAAAAAGTTAGCATACTGCTAAAACGTTAGCTTAACTCAGAATTAGCCCAAAAAGCCCCTTTTATTAGCCAAATTAGCAAAAAAAGTTAGCATATTGCTAAAACGTTAGCTTAACTCAGAATTAGCCCAAAAAACCCCATTATTAGCCAAATTAGCGAAAAAAGTTAGCATATTGCTAAAACGTTAGCTTAACTCAGAATTAGCCCAAAAAACCCCATTATTAGCCAAATTAGCTAAAAAAGTTAGCATAATGCTAAAACGTTAGCTTAACTCAGAATTAGCCCAAAAAACCCCATTATAAGCCAAATTAGCTAAAAAAGTTAGCATATTGCTAAAACGTTAGCTTAACTCAGAATTAGCCCAAAAAACCCCATTATAAGTCAATGTAGTGGAAAAAAGTTAGCATGTTGCTAATACATTGCCTTAACCCAGAAACTGCCCTCAAAGAACCCCATTATGCTCTATATAAGAAATGAATGGAAAAAGAAGCACTTTTTTCAAAATGGCGGCTTTTCTGTTGGTTTAATCGCCATAGCAACCATTTTAGGTTTTGATCGCCCCGTGACACCGAACAGATAGACGTCCGTTTCAGACAAATCGGAAAACGTTAACCCTTAAAACCCCTTAGCAACGAAGGTTATTCGCTAGCCACGCCCACATTTTTAATATATTCGTATCCGGTTCTATTATATCATGTCCAGTTCTGCTCTGGGCTCAACATATTGAATTTTCACAAGAATCCATCAAAAATTGGCTGAGTATAAAGACTGCGCCACTTTTGCAAGGTTGTCACGCGCACGCCATTTAAAATCTACAACTTCTAATTCCAACATTTTGTTCGCAATTGCTTCCTCTTGATGCCCAAGTAGTTACAAGACGATCGATAAAAATTCCAAGGACGAGTTTTCGTTTGAAGCTAGTGCTAAACTAGCTTTTTTTTGTAAATTCAAGATGGCGGCCCCTTCCGAAGGTCAAAGGTCAACGAAACTCTACATGTCAGTGTAGACTTGCGCTAGCACCCTTTGGACGAAATTTCGTTAAGATCGCCAAAACAAAAGGTCACTTTTGATGTAGTTGAAAATCGCCAACTGTCAGATTTTGAAACAAAATGGCCGCCAAGGAGTGAGTCGGGTGGTCATCGCGTAATAATTTTAAATCTTCGTTTGGATATCCCCGATAAAGTTGCGTAGGTTTCGTTCGTCAATTCTAAAAAAAAAATTCCGAAAAAATCGTTTTTCGCCGAGTCGGCGCTTTTTTTTGCGTCGGTTTTTCGCTTCCCCTGGCCTCAATTTTTACATTATAGTTTCAAAAGTTACATTGCCACGTTCAGCCTGGCGTACCGCACGCGTGGATATGCGTTTTGTGATATTTCGCTAAAACATGCGCAAGCTAGCTAAAACCGTGGCGGTTGCGAGCTCGCCACGCGCACGCCATTCAAATTCTACAACTTCTAATTCCAACATTTTGTCCACAGTTCCCGGCCATTGATGCTCGTGAAGTTACAAGACGATTGATGAAAATCCCTAGGACGAGTTTTCGTTTGTAGCTTGTACTAAACGTGCTTTTTTTGAAAAATTCAAGATGGCGGCCAGTTCCCAAGGTCAAAGGTCAATGAAACTTCTGTGGTGATTGTAGACTCCGGCTGGCGGGATGTGTGTGAAGTTTCGTAAAAATCGGAACAACCAAAGTGTTGTTTTCCCATATTGTGGAAAAACGTGAAAATCGCCAAATCTCGCACTTCGCCACAAAATGGCCGCCAAGGCGTGGGTCGTGCGGCCCCCCCATAATGATTTCAAAAGCTCTCCTGGATACCCCCGACGCGTGTGTTTTGGTTTCGTGTGCGTATTTCAAAATTTTTTTTTTTTGCTCCTTAAACAAATTTCGGCCCATTCATTTTTTTGGCGGGATCGCACGCCGTGATGTCATCATTTTGGGGGGGGTTTGTTCACTTCAAAAAAATTATTTTACAATTTTCCCCAGGTTTGTGGAAATTTTGGTGACTTTTCGGGTATGTTCAGGGGGTCAAATTTAGGCAAATAGGTGTCGTTAGAAACAAGAATAATAATAATAAACAAAGCAGAAACAATATAGAAGTTTTTGCGTCTAGGATTAAGTGCGTCCTTTTGTGTATCTTGTCTTGTACTACACACTGGTCAGGTCTGTTAAAGCTTAGGCCCTTGGATTGAGGCCTTTTAAAGGGCTTTTGCGTTTTTTGGGTTAAAGCAAAAACAATATGGTCCTTGCAGACAGGACCCTGCTGCTGCGGGCCATAATTAAAGCCGCAAGCGGCGTTGGATGGCCCGCAGGCGCTACCCGTCGCCCTAGCCCTGGCCTCTACACGCCACCGCCGCCCTAGCCCTGGCCTCCTCGCACCTCCGCCGCCCTAGCCCTGGCCTCTTCACGCCTCCGCCGCCCTTGCCGCCCTCCTCTACGCACCACTCTTGCCCCTACCGCCCACCTATGAGCCCCCTCCCACCGCCCCCAAAGTGCACGATTGACCCTATCACACTTTTAGCCCAAAAAACCCCATTATAAGCCAAATTAGCGAAAAAAGTTAGCATATTGCTAAAACGTTAGCTTAACTCAGAATTAGCCCAAAAAACCCCACTATTAGCCAAATTAGCGAAAAAAGTTAGCATAATGTCAAAACCTTAGCTTAACTCAGAATTAGCCCAAAAACCCCCTTTTATTAGCCAAATTAGCGAAAAAAGTTAGCATATTGCTAAAACGTTAGCTTAACTCAGAATTAGCCCAAAAAACCCCATTATTAGCCAAATTAGCGAAAAAAGTTAGCATATTGCTAAAACGTTAGCTTAACTCAGAATTAGCCCAAAAAACCCATTATAAGCCAAATTAGCTAAAAAAGTTAGCATATTGCTAAAACGTTAGCTTAACTCAGAATTAGCCCAAAAAGCCCCTTTTATTAGCCAAATTAGCGAAAAAAGTTAGCATATTGCTAAAACGTTAGCTTAACTCAGAATAATTCCAAAAAACCCCATTATTAGCCAAATTAGCGAAAAAAGTTAGCATATTGCTAAAACGTTAGCTTAACTCAGAATTAGCCCAAAAAAACCCATTATTAGCCAAATTAGCGAAAAAAGTTAGCATATTGCTAAAACGTTAGCTTAACTCAGAATTAGCCCAAAAAACCCCATTATTAGCCAAATTAGCGAAAAAAGTTAGCATAATGCTAAAACGTTAGCTTAACTCAGAATTAGCCCAAAAAACCCCATTATTAGCCAAATTAGCGAAAAAAGTTAGCATATTGCTAAAACGTTAGCTTACCTCAGAATTAGCCCAAAAAACCCCATTATAAGCCAAATTAGCGAAAAAAGTTAGCATATTGCTAAAACGTTAGCTTAACTCAGAATTATTCCAAAAAACCCCATTATTAGCCAAATTAGCGAAAAAAGTTAGCATATTGCTAAAACGTTAGCTTAACTCAGAATTAGCCCAAAAAACCCCATTATTAGCCAAATTAGCGAAAAAAGTTAGCATATTGCTAAAACGTTAGCTTAACTCAGAATTAGCCCAAAAAACCCCATTATTAGCCAAATTAGCGAAAAAAGTTAGCATATTGCTAAAACGTTAGCTTAACTCAGAATTAGCCCAAAAAACCCCATTATAAGCCAAATTAGCTAAAAAAGTTAGCATATTGCTAAAACGTTAGCTTAACTCAGAATTAGCCCAAAAAACCCCATTATAAGTCAATGTAGTGGAAAAAGTTAGCATGTTGCTAATACATTGCCTTAACCCAGAAACTGTCCTCAAAGAACCCCATTATGCCCTATATAAGAAATGAATGGGAAAAAAAAACACTTTTTTCAAAATGGCGGCTTTTCTGTTGGTTTAATCGCCATAGCAACCATTTTAGGTTTTGATCCCCCCGTGACACCGAACAGATAGACGTCAGTTTCAGACAAATCGGAAAACGTTAACCCTTAAAACCCCTTAGCAACAAAGGTTATTCGCTAGCCACGCCCACATTTTTAATATATTCGTATCCGGTTCTATTATATCATGTCCAGTTCTGGTCTGGGCTCAACATATTGAATTTTCACAAGAATCCATCAAAAATTGGCCGAGTATAAAGACTGCGCCACTTTTGCAAGGTTGTCACGCGCACGCCATTTAAAATCTACAACTTCTAATTCCAACATTTTGTTCGCAATTGCTTCCTCTTGCTGCCCAAGTAGTTACAAGACGATCGATAAAAATTCCAAGGACGAGTTTTCGTTTGAAGCTAGTGCTAAACTAGCTTTTTTTTGTAAATTCAAGATGGCGGCCCCTTCCGAAGGTCAAAGGTCAACGAAACTCTACATGTCAGTGTAGACTTGCGCTAGCACCCTTTGGACGAAATTTCGTTAAGATCGCCAAAACAAAAGGTCACTTTTGATGTAATTGAAAATCGCCAATTGTCAGATTTTGAAACAAAATGGCCGCCAAGGAGTGAGTCGGGTGGTCATCGCGTAATAATTTCAAATCTTCGTTTGGATATCCCCGATAAAGTTGCGTAGGTTTCGTTCGTCAATTCTAAAAAAAAAATTCCGAAAATTTTTTTTTTCGCCGAGTCGGCGCTTTTTTTTGCGTCGGTTTTTCGCTTCCCCTGGCCTCAATTTTTACATTACAGTTTCAAATGTTACATTGCCACATTCAGCCTGGCGTACCGCACGCGTGGATATGCGTTTTGTGATATTTCGCTAAAACATGCGCAAGCTAGCTAAAACCGTGGCGGTTGCGAGCTCGCCACGCGCACGCCATTCAAATTCTACAACTTCTAATTCCAACATTTTGTCCACAGTTCCCGGCCATTGATGCTCGTGAAGTTACAAGACGATTGATGAAAATCCCTAGGACGAGTTTTCGTTTGTAGCTTGTACTAAACGTGCTTTTTTTGAAAAATTCAAGATGGCGGCCAGTTCCCAGGGTCAAAGGTCAATGAAACTTCTGTGGTGATTGTAGACTCCGGCTGGCAGGATGTGTGTGAAGTTTCGTAAAAATCGGAACAACCAAAGTGTTGTTTTCCCATATTGTGGAAAAACGTGAAAATCGCCAAATCTCGCATTTCGCCACAAAATGGCCGCCAAGGCGTGGGTCGTGCGGCCCCCCCATAATGATTTCAAAAGCTCTCCTGGATACCCCCGACGCGTGTGTTTTGGTTTCGTGTGCGTATTTCAAAATTTTTTTTTTTTGCTCCTTAAACAAATTTCGGCCCATTCATTTTTTTCGCGGGAACGCACGCCGTGATGTCATCATTTTGGGGGGGGTTTGTTCACTTCAAAAAAAATTATTTTACAATTTTCCCCAGGTTTGTGGAAATTTTGGTGACTTTTCGGGTATGTTCAGGGGGTCAAATTTAGGCAAATAGGCGTCGTTAGAAAAAAGAAGAATAATTAAAGCCGCAAGCGGCGTTGGATGGCCCGCAGGCGCTACCCGTCGCCCTAGCCATGGCCTCTACACGCCACCGCCGCCCTAGCCCTGGCCTCCCCGCACCTCCGCCGCCCTCGCCGCCCTCCTCTACGCACCACTGTTGCCCTTCCTGCCCACCTCTGAGCCCCCTCCCCCCGCCCCCGCAGTGCACCATTGACCCTATCACACTTTTAGCCCAAAAAACCCCATTATAAGCCAAATTAGTGAAAAAAGTTAGCATATTGCTAAAACGTTAGCTTAACTCAGAATTAGCCCAAAAAAACCAATTATTAGTCAAATTAGCGAAAAAAGTTAGCATATTGCTAAAACGTTAGCTTAACTCAGAATTAGCCCAAAAAACCCCATTATTAGCCAAATTAGCGAAAAAAAGTTAGCATTTAGCTAAAACGTTAGCTTGACTCAGAATTAGCCCAAAAACCCCATTATTAGCCAAATTAGCGAAAAAAAGTTAGCATATTGCTAAAACATTAGCTTAACTCAGAATTAGCCCAAAAAACCCCATTATAAGCCAAATTAGCGAAAAAAGTTAGCATATTGCTAAAACGTTAGCTTAACTCAGAATTAGCCCAAAAAACCCCACTATTAGCCAAATTAGCGAAAAAAGTTAGCATATTGCTAAAACATTAGCTTAACTCAGAATTAGCCCAAAAAACCCCATTATAAGCCAAATTAGCGAAAAAAGTTAGCATATTGCTAAAACGTTAGCTTAATTCAGAATTGCCCAAAAAACACCATTATATGTCAATATAGTGGAAAAAGTTAGCATGTTGCTATTACATTGACTTAACCCAGAAACTGCCCCCAAAAAGCCCATTATGCTCTATGTAGGAAAATGATGACTAAAAAAGGACTTTTTTTCAAAATGGCGGCTTTTCTGTTGGTTTTATCGACATAGCAACCATTTTATGTTTCGATCGCCCCGTGACACCGAACAGATAGACGTCAGTTTCAGACAGATCGGAAAAAGTAAACCTTTGAAACCCCTTAGCAACAAAGGTTATTCGGTAGCCACGCCCACTTTCCTAATGTATTCGTATTCGCTCCTATTATGTCATGTCCAGTTCTGGTCAGAGGTCAACATATTAAATTTTCACAAGAATCCGTCAAAAAATGGCCGAGTATAAAGACTGCGCCACTTTTGCGAGCTAGCTACGCGCACACCGTTTGAGATACAGAGTTACTATTGGTACCAAATTTTCACAAATTTCCTCCCGATGATGCTATTAAAGTTTGAAGAAGATCGGGAAAAAAAACCCTTGGGCTGAATTTTTCATTTAGCTAGGAGTAAAAACGATTTTTTTGAAAATTCAAGATGGCGGCCTCTTCCAAGGTCAAACCGAAACGATACTTCTTGGGTCATGGTAGACTGGCGCTAACTGCATGTGTGTGAAATTTCGTTTAAATTGTGACAACGAAAGGTCGGTTTTCACGTACGTAAATATCGCGGAATGTCAGATTTTGAAACAAAATGGCCGCCAAACCGTTGGTCGTGTGGCAATCACGTAATAATTTCAAAACTTCGTTTGGATATCCCCGATAAAGTTACGTTGGTTCCGTTCGTTAATTCTAAAAAAAAATTCCGAAAAAATTTTTTTTTGCCGAGTCGGCGCTTTTTTTTGCGTCAGTTTTTCGCTTCCCCTGGCCTCAATTTTAACATTAGAGTTTCAAATGTTACATTGCCACGTTCAGCTTGACGGACCGCACGCGTGGATATGCGTTTTGTGATATTTCGCTAAAACATGCGCAAGCTAGCTTAAACCGTGGCGGTTGCGAGCTCGCCACGCGCACGACATTCAAATTCTACAACTTCTAATTCCAACATTTTGTCCACAGTTCCCGGCCATTGATGCTCGTGAAGTTACAAGACGATTGAAGAAAATCCCTAGGACGAGTTTTCGTTTGAAGCTTGTACTAAACGTGCTTTTTTTAAATATCCAAGATGGCGGCCTTTTCCCGAGGTCAAAGGTCGATGAAACTTCTGTGGTGTTTGTAGACTCCGTCTGGCAGCAAGTGTGTGAAGTTTCGTAAAAATCGGAACAACCAAAGTGTCGTTTTCCCATATTGTGGAAAAACGTGAAAATCGCCATATCTCGCACTTCGCCACAAAATGGCCGCCAAGGCGTGGGTCGTGCGGCACCCCCATAATGATTTCAAAAGTTCTCCTGGATACCCCCGACGCGTGTGTTTTGGTTTCGTGTACGTATTTCAAAATTTTTTTTTTTTGCTCCTTAAACAAATTTCGGCCCATTCATTTTTTTGGCGGGATCGCACGCCGTGATGTCATCATTTTGGGGGGGGTTTTGTTCACTTCAAAAAAAATTATTTTACAATTTTCCCCAGGTTTGTGGAAATTTTGGTGACTTTTCGGGTATGTTCAGGGGGTCAAATTTAGGCAAACAGGTGTCGTAAGAAAGGAGAATAATAATAAACAAAGCAAAAACAATATAGAAGCTTTTTTGCGACTAGGCCTGTGTGTGTCTTTTTGTGTGTTTTGTCTTCTACTACACACTGTCAGGTCTGTTAAAGCTTAGGCCCTTGGATTGAGGCCTTTTAAAGGGCTTTTTTGTTTTTTGGTCCGAGCAAATATAATATGGTCCTTGCAGACAGGACCCTGCTGCTGCGGGCCATAATTAAAGCCGCAAGCGGCGTTGGATGGCCCGCAGGCGCTACCCGACCTCGCTGGCCACCTCTACGCACCACCGCCGCCCTCCCCGCCCGCCTCTACACGCTACTGCACCCTCTACACGCCACTGCAGCCTCCCCACCCACCTCTATGCACCACTGCTCCTCTACCCTCCCAGCTCTGAGACACTTCCCCCCCCCCTCCGCACACACACACACACACACACACACTCCGCCCCCATGGCCCACCATTGACCCTATCACACTTGTTAAGCAGCCACAGTGCACACCTGACCCCCATCTTTCTCATTCTGTAAGCCTGGTCTGAGCTGTATGTGACAAATGGATGAAAAAAGCCTTTTTTTCAAAATGGCGGCTTTTCTGTTGGTTTAATCGCCATAGCAACCATTTTATGTTTCGATCGCCTCGTGATATCGAACAGATAGACGTCAGTTTCAGATAAATCGGAAAACGTTGACCCTTAAAACCCCTTAGCAACGAAGGTTATTAGCTAGCCACGCCCACATTTTTATTATCTTCGTATCCGCTCCTATTATATCATGTGCAGTTCTGGTGTGGGATCGACATATTGAATTTTCACAAGAATCCGTTAAGAATTGGCCGAGTATAAAGACTGCGCTAGTTTTGCGAGCTTGCTACGCGCACACCGTTTAAGATAGAGAAACAGTTTTGGTACCAAAATTTCACAAATTTCCTCTGGACGATTCTATTAAAGTTTGAAGACGATCGGAAAAAAAAACCCTTGGGCTGAATTTTTGATTTATATCGGAGTAAATCGGACTTTTTTTCAAATCAAGATGGCGGCCTTTTCCCATGGTCAAAATTCACCGAAACTTCACAGGTCATCGTAGACTTGCGCTAGCTGTATGTGTGTAAAATTTCGTCAAAATCGTGACGACAAAAGGTCCGATTTCAGTTACGTAAATATCGCGAAATCTCCGATTTTGAAACAAAATGGCCGCCAAACCGTTGGTCGCGTGGCAATCACGTAATAATTTCAAAACTTCCTTTTGCTATCACGAACAAAGTTACGTTGGTATCGTTTGTTAATTCTCAAAAAAAAAATCCGAAAAAATCATTTTTTGCCGAGTCGGCGCTTTTTTTTGCGTCGGTTTTTCGCTTCCCTGGCCTCAATTTTAACATTAGAGTTTCAAATGTTACATTGCCACGTTCAGCTTGGCGTACCGCACGCGTGGATATGCGTTTCGTGATATTTCGCTAAAACATGCGCAAGCTAGCTAAAACCGTGGCGGTTGCGAGCTCGCCACGCGCACGCCATTCATATTCTACAACTTCTAATTCCAACATTTTGTCCACAGTTCCTGGCCATTGATGCTCGTGAAGTTACAAGACCATTGATGAAAATCCCTAGGACGAGTTTTCGTTTGAAGCTTGTACTAAACGTGCTTTTTTTGAAATATTCAAGATGGCGGCCACTTCCCAAGGTCAAAGGTCAATGAAACTTCTGTGGTGTTTGTAGAGTCGGTCTGGCGGCAAGTGTGTGAAGTTTCGTAAAAATCGGCAGAACCAAAGTGTCTTTTTCCCATATTGTGGAAAAACGTGAAAATCGCCAAATCTCGCACTTCGCCACAAAATGGCCGCCAAGGCGTGGGTCGTGCGGCCCCCCACAATGATTTCAGAAGCTCTCCTGGATACCCCCGACGCGTGTGTTTTGGTTTCGTGTGCGTTTTTCGAAAAAAATTTTTTTGGCCCCATAAGCGATTTTGGCCCCATTCATTTTTTTGGCGGTATCGCACGCCGTGATGTCATCATGTTGGGGGGGGTGTCGGGCACTATGCCGAAAATTCATTTTCAATTTTCCCCAGGTATGTGGAAATTTTGGTGAGTTTTCGGGTATGTGGCGGGGGTGTAATTTTCGCTCAAAGACGCCGTTAGAAAGAAGACAAATAATAATTAAAGCCGCAAGCGGCGTTGGATGGCCCGCAGGCGCTACCCGACCTCGCTGGCCACCTCTACGCACCACCGCCGCCCTCCCCGCCCGCCTCTACACGCTACTGCACCCTCTACACGCCACTGCAGCCTCCCCACCCACCTCTATGCACCACTGCTCCTCTACCCTCCCAGCTCTGAGACACTTCCCCCCCCCCTCCGCACACACACACACACACACACACACACTCCGCCCCCATGGCCCACCATTGACCCTATCACACTTGTTAAGCAGCCACAGTGCACACCTGACCCCCATCTTTCTCATTCTGTAAGCCTGGTCTGAGCTGTATGTGACAAATGGATGAAAAAAGCCTTTTTTTCAAAATGGCGGCTTTTCTGTTGGTTTAATCGCCATAGCAACCATTTTATGTTTCGATCGCCTCGTGATATCGAACAGATAGACGTCAGTTTCAGATAAATCGGAAAACGTTGACCCTTAAAACCCCTTAGCAACGAAGGTTATTAGCTAGCCACGCCCACATTTTTATTATCTTCGTATCCGCTCCTATTATATCATGTGCAGTTCTGGTGTGGGATCGACATATTGAATTTTCACAAGAATCCGTTAAGAATTGGCCGAGTATAAAGACTGCGCTAGTTTTGCGAGCTTGCTACGCGCACACCGTTTAAGATAGAGAAACAGTTTTGGTACCAAAATTTCACAAATTTCCTCTGGACGATTCTATTAAAGTTTGAAGACGATCGGAAAAAAAAACCCTTGGGCTGAATTTTTGATTTATATCGGAGTAAATCGGACTTTTTTTCAAATCAAGATGGCGGCCTTTTCCCATGGTCAAAATTCACCGAAACTTCACAGGTCATCGTAGACTTGCGCTAGCTGTATGTGTGTAAAATTTCGTCAAAATCGTGACGACAAAAGGTCCGATTTCAGTTACGTAAATATCGCGAAATCTCCGATTTTGAAACAAAATGGCCGCCAAACCGTTGGTCGCGTGGCAATCACGTAATAATTTCAAAACTTCCTTTTGCTATCACGAACAAAGTTACGTTGGTATCGTTTGTTAATTCTCAAAAAAAAAATCCGAAAAAATCATTTTTTGCCGAGTCGGCGCTTTTTTTTGCGTCGGTTTTTCGCTTCCCCTGGCCTCAATTTTAACATTAGAGTTTCAAATGTTACATTGCCACGTTCAGCTTGGCGTACCGCACGCGTGGATATGCGTTTCGTGATATTTCGCTAAAACATGCGCAAGCTAGCTAAAACCGTGGCGGTTGCGAGCTCGCCACGCGCACGCCATTCATATTCTACAACTTCTAATTCCAACATTTTGTCCACAGTTCCTGGCCATTGATGCTCGTGAAGTTACAAGACCATTGATGAAAATCCCTAGGACGAGTTTTCGTTTGAAGCTTGTACTAAACGTGCTTTTTTTGAAATATTCAAGATGGCGGCCACTTCCCAAGGTCAAAGGTCAATGAAACTTCTGTGGTGTTTGTAGAGTCGGTCTGGCGGCAAGTGTGTGAAGTTTCGTAAAAATCGGCAGAACCAAAGTGTCTTTTTCCCATATTGTGGAAAAACGTGAAAATCGCCAAATCTCGCACTTCGCCACAAAATGGCCGCCAAGGCGTGGGTCGTGCGGCCCCCCCACAATGATTTCAGAAGCTCTCCTGGATACCCCCGACGCGTGTGTTTTGGTTTCGTGTGCGTTTTTCGAAAAAAATTTTTTTGGCCCCATAAGCGATTTTGGCCCCATTCATTTTTTTGGCGGTATCGCACGCCGTGATGTCATCATGTTGGGGGGGGTGTCGGGCACTATGCCGAAAATTCATTTTCAATTTTCCCCAGGTATGTGGAAATTTTGGTGAGTTTTCGGGTATGTGGCGGGGGTGTAATTTTCGCTCAAAGACGCCGTTAGAAAGAAGACAAATAATAATAATAAACAAAGCAGATACAATATAGAAGCATTTGCGTCTATGGGGCTGTGTGGGTTCGTGCACTTTTTTTTGGACTACACACTGGTCAGGTCTGGGTACACAAAGGCCTGTCCCTTGAGGTCGGTTAAAGGCTTTTTGTATGTTTTTGGGTCGTTTCGTACGTGTAAAAACAATATGGTCCTTGCAGACAGGACCCCTGCTGCTGCGGGCCATAATAATAAACAAAGCAGATACAATATAGAAGCATTTGCGTCTATGGGGCTGTGTGGGTTCGTGCACTTTTTTTTGGACTACACACTGGTCAGGTCTGGGTACACAAAGGCCTGTCCCTTGAGGTCGGTTAAAGGCTTTTTGTATGTTTTTGGGTCGTTTCGTACGTGTAAAAACAATATGGTCCTTGCAGACAGGACCCCTGCTGCTGCGGGCCATAATTAAAGCCGCAAGCGGCGTTGTATGGCCCGCAGGCGCTACCCGACCTCGCTGGCCACCTCTACGCACCACCGCCGCCCTCCCCGCCCCCTCTACGCACCACCGCCGCCCTCCCCGCCCGCCTCTACACGCTACTGCACCCCCTACACGCAACTTCAGCCTCCCCACCCACCTCTATGCACCTCTGCCGCCCCCCCGCCCAGCTATTAGGACCCCCCCCCCCCCCCCCCCCCCCCCCACACACACACACACAGCCCCCATAGCCCACCATTGACCCTATCACCCTTGTTAAGCAGCCACAGTGCACACCTGACCCCCACCTTTCTCATTCTGTAAGGTTGGTCTGAGCAGTATATGACAAATGCATGAAAAAAGCACTTTTTTCAAAATGGCGGCTTTTCTGTTGGTTTAATCGCCATAGCAACCATTTTATGTTTTGATCGCCTCATGATACCGAACAGATAGACGTCAGTTTCAGAAAAATCGGAAAACGTTGACCCTTAAAACCCCTTAGCAACGAAGGTTATTAGCTAGCCACGCCCACATTTTTATTATCTTCGTATCCGCTCCTATTATATCATGTGCAGTTCTGGTGTGGGATCGACATATTGAATTTTCACAAGAATCCGTTAAGAATTGGCCGAGTATAAAGACTGCGCTAGTTTTGCGAGCTTGCTACGCGCACACCGTTTAAGATAGAGAAACAGTTTTGGTACCAAAATTTCACAAATTTCCCCTGGATGATGCTATTAAAGTTTGAAGACGATCGGAAAAAAAAAACCCTTGGGCTGAATTTTTGATTTTTATCGGAGTAAAATGGACTTTTTTTCAAATCAAGATGGCGGCCATTTCCCATGGTCAAAATTCGACGAAACTTCACGGCTCATCGTAGACTTGCGCTAGCTGCATCTGTGTAAAATTTCGTTAAAATCGTGACGACAAAAGGTCCGTTTTCAGTTACGTAAATATCGTGAAATCTCCGATTTTGAAACAAAATGGCCGCCAAACCGTTGGTCGCGTGGCAATCACGTAATAATTTCAAAACTTCCTTTTGCTATCACGAACAAAGTTACGTTGGTATCGTTTGTTAATTCTCAAAAAAAAAATCCGAAAAAATCGTTTTTTGCCGAGTCGGCGCTTTTTTTTGCGTCGGTTTTTCGCTTCCCCTGGCCTCAATTTTAACATTATAGTTTCAAATGTTACATTGCCACGTTCAGCTTGGCGTACCGCACGCGTGGATATGCGTTTCGTGATATTTCGCTAAAACATGCGCAAGCTAGCTAAAACCGTGGCGGTTGCGAGCTCGCCACGCGCACGCCATTCAAATTCTACAACTTCTAATTCCAACATTTTGTCCACAGTTCCCGGCCATTGATGCTCGTGAAGTTACAAGACGATTGATGAAAATCCCTAGGACGAGTTTTCGTTTGTAGCTTGTACTAAACGTGCTTTTTTTGAAAAATTCAAGATGGCGGCCTTTTCCCGAGGTCAAAGGTCGATGAAACTTCTGTGGTGATTGTAGACTCCGGCTAGCGGGATGTGTGTGAAGTTTCGTAAAAATCGGAAGAACCAAAGTGTCGGTTTCCCATTTTGTCGAAAAACGCGAAAATCGCCAAATCTCGCACTTCGCCACAAAATGGCCGCCAAGGCTTGGGTCGTGCGGCCCCCCCATAATGATTTCAAAAGTTCTCCTGGATACCCCCAACACGTGTCTTTTGGTTTCGTGTGCGTATTTCAAAATTTTTTTTTTTGGCCCCATAAGCGATTTTCGGCCCATTCATTTTTTTTACGGTATCGCACGCCGTGATGTCATCGTCATGGGGGGGGTTTCGTGCACTATGTCGAAAATTCATTTCACATTTTCCCCAAGTATGTGGAAATTTTGGTGAGTTTTCGGGTATGTGGCGGGGGTGAAAAATTGGCTCGAACTTGCAGAAAGAAAGAAGAATAATAATTAAAGCCGCAAGCGGCGTTGGATGGCCCGCAGGCGCTACCCGTCGCCCTAGCCCTGGCCTCTACACGCCACCGCCGCCCTAGCCCTGGCCTCCTCGCACCTCCGCCGCCCTAGCCCTGGCCTCTTCACGCCTCCGCCGCCCTTGCCGCCCTTCTCTACGTACCACTCTTGCCCTTACCGCCCACCTCTGAGCCCCCTCCCCCAGCCCCCGCAATGCACCATTGACCCTATATCACTTTTAGCCCAAAAAATCCCTCTATTAGCCAAATTAGCGAAAAAAGTTAGCATATAGCTAAAACGTTAGCTTAACTCAGAATTAGCCCAAAAAACCCCATTATTAGCCAAATTAGCGAAAAAAGTTAGCATATAGCTAAAACGTTAGCTTAACTCAGAATTAGCCCAAAATACCCCATTATTAGCCAAATAAGCGAAAAAAGTTAGCATATTGCTAAAACGTTAGCTTAACTCAGAATTAGCCCAAAAAACCCCATTATAAGCCAAATTAGCGAAAAAAGTTAGCATATAGCTAAAACGTTAGCTTAACTCAGAATTAGCCCAAAAAACCCCATTATTAGCCAAATTAGCGAAAAAAGTTAGCATATTGCTAAAATGTTAGCTTAACTCAGAATTAGCCCAAAAAACCCCATTATAAGCCAAATTAGCGAAAAAAGTTAGCATATTGCTAAAACGTTAGCTTAACTCAGAATTAGCCCAAAAAACCCCATTATAAGCCAAATTAGCGAAAAAAGTTAGCATATTGCTAAAACGTTAGCTTAACTCAGAATGAGCCCAAAAAACCCCATTATTAGCCAAATTAGCGAAAAAAGTTAGCATATTGCTAAAATGTTAGCTTAACTCAGAATTAGCCCAAAAAACCCCATTATAAGCCAAATTAGCGAAAAAAGTTAGCATATTGCTAAAACGTTAGCTTAACTCAGAATTAGCCCAAAAAACCCCATTATAAGCCAAATTAGCGAAAAAAGTTAGCATATTGCTAAAACGTTAGCTTAACTCAGAATTAGCCCAAAAAACCCCATTATAAGCCAAATTAGCGAAAAAAGTTAGCATATTGCTAAAACGTTAGCTTAACTCAGAATGAGCCCAAAAAACCCCATTATAAGCCAAATTAGCGAAAAAAGTTAGCATATTGCTAAAATGTTAGCTTAACTGAAAAATAGCCCTAAAAACCCCATTATAAGCCAAATTAGCGAAAAAAGTTAGCATATTGCTAAAACGTTAGCTTAACTCAGAATTAGCCCAAAAAACCCCATTATACTTCAACTTAGTGGAAAAAGTTAGCATGTTGCTATTACATTGACTTAACTCAGAAACTGTCCCCAAAAAGCCCATTATGCTCTATGTAAGAAAATGATGACTAAAAAAGGACTTTTTTTCAAAATGGCGGCTTTTCTGTTGGTTTTATCGCCTTAGCAACCATTTTATGTTTCGATCGCCCCGTGACACCGAACAGATAGACGTCAGTTTCAGACAGATCGGAAAAAGTAAACCTTTGAAACCCCTTAGCAACAAAGGTTATTCGGTAGCCACGCCCACTTTCCTAATGTATTCGTATTCGCTCCTATTATGTCATGTCCAGTTCTGGTCAGAGGTCAACATATTAAATTTTCACAAGAATCCGTCAAAAAATGGCCGAGTATAAAGACTGCGCCACTTTTGCGAGCTAGCTACGCGCACACCGTTTGAGATACAGAGTTACTATTGGTACCAAATTTTCACAAATTTCCTCCCGATGATGCTATTAAAGTTTGAAGAAGATCGGGAAAAAAAACCCTTGGGCTGAATTTTTCATTTAGCTAGGAGTAAAAACGATTTTTTTGAAAATTCAAGATGGCGGCCTCTTCCCAAGGTCAAACCGAAACGATACTTCTTGGGTCATCGTAGACTGGCGCTAGCTGCATGTGTGTGAAATTTCGTTTAAATTGTGACGACGAAAGGTCGGTTTTCACGTACGTAAATATCGCGGAATGTCCGATTTTGAAACAAAATGGCCGCCAAACCGTTGGTCGTGTGGCAATCACGTAATAATTTCAAAACTTCGTTTGGATATCCCCGATAAAGTTATGTAGGTTTCGTTCGTCAATTCTAAAAAAAAAATTCCGAAAAAATCGTTTTTCGCCGAGTCAGCGCTTTTTTTTGCGTCGGTTTTTCGCTTCCCCTGGCCTCAATTTTTACATTACAGTTTCAAATGTTACATTGCCACATTCAGCCTGGCGTACCGCACGCGTGGATATGCGTTTTGTGATATTTCGCTAAAACATGCGCAAGCTAGCTAAAACCGTGGCGGTTGCGAGCTCGCCACGCGCACGCCATTCATATTCTACAACTTCTAATTCCAACATTTTGTCCACAGTTCCCGGCCATTGATGCTCGTGAAGTTACAAGACGATTGAAGAAAATCCCTAGGACGAGTTTTCGTTTGTAGCTTGTACTAAACGTGCTTTTTTAAAAAAATTCAAGATGGCGGCAACTTCCCAAGGTCAAAGGTCGATGAAACTTTTGTGGTGATTGTAGACTCCGGCTGGCGGGATGTGTGTGAAGTTTCGTAAAAATCGGCAGAACCAAAGTGTCGTTTTCCCATATTGTCGAAAAACGCGAAAAACGCCAAATCTCGCACTTCGCCACAAAATGGCCGCCAAGGCGTGGGTCGTGTGGCCCCCCCATAATGATTTCAAAAGTTCTCCTGGATACCCCTGACGCGTGAGTTTTGGTTTCGTTTGCGTTTTCTGAAATTTTTTTTTTTGGCCCCATGCACGTTTTCGGCCCCATTCATTTTTTTGGCGGTATCGCTCGCCGTGATGTCATCGTTTTGGGGGGGATTTCGTTCACTTCAAAAAAAATTATTTTTCAATTTTATCTAGGTTTGTGGAAATTTTGGTGAGTTTTCGGGTATGTTCAGGGGGTCAAATTTACGATCTCCGGATCCGTTAGAAAGAAGAATAATAATAAACAAAGCAAAAACAATATAGAAGCTTTTTTGCGACTAGGCCTGTGTGTGTCTCTTTGTGTGTTTTGTCTTCTACTACACACTGGTCAGGTCTGTTAAAGCTTAGGCCCTTGGATTGAGGCCTTTTAAAGGGCTTTTTTGTTTTTTGGTCCGAGCAAATATAATATGGTCCTTGCAGACAGGACCCCTGCTGCTGCGGGCCATAATTAAAGCCGCAAGCGGCGTTGGATGGCCCGCAGGCGCTACCCGTCGCCCTAGCCCTGGCCTCTACACGCCACCGCCGCCCTAGCCCTGGCCTCCTCGCACCTCCGCCGCCCTAGCCCTGGCCTCTTCACGCCTCCGCCACCCTTGCCGCCCTCCTCTACGCACCACTCTTGCCCCTACCGCCCACCTATGAGCCCCCTCCCACCGCCCCCAAAGTGCACGATTGACCCTATCACACTTTTAGCCCAAAAAACCCCATTATAAGCCAAATTAGCGAAAAAAGTTAGCATATTGCTAAAACGTTAGCTTAACTCAGAATTAGCCCAAAAAACCCCATTATTAGCCAAATTAGCGCAAAAAGTTAGCATATTGCTAAAACGTTAGCTTAACTCAGAATTAGCCCAAAAAAACCCCATTATTAGCCAAATTAGCGAAAAAAGTTAGCATATTGCTAAAACGTTAGCTTAACTCAGAATTAGCCCAAAAAACCCCATTATTAGCCAAATTAGCGAAAAAAGTTAGCATATTGCTAAAACGTTAGCTTAACTCAGAATTAGCCCATAAAAACCCCATTATAAGCCAAATTAGCGAAAAAAGTTAGCATATTGCTAAAACGTTAGCTTAACTCAGAATTAGCCCAAAAAACCCCATTATTAGCCAAATTAGCGAAAAAAGTTAGCATATTGCTAAAACGTTAGCTTAACTCAGAATTAGCCCAAAAAACCCCATTATTAGCCAAATTAGCTAAAAAAGTTAGCATATTGCTAAAACGTTAGCTTAACTCAGAATTAGCCCAAAAAACCCCATTATAAGCCAAATTAGCGAAAAAAGTTAGCATATTGCTAAAACGTTAGCTTAACTCAGAATTAGCCCAAAAAACCCCATTATTAGCCAAATTAGCGAAAAAAGTTAGCATATTGCTAAAACGTTAGCTTAACTCAGAATTAGCCCAAAAAACCCCATTATAAGCCAAATTAGCTAAAAAAGTTAGCATATTGCTAAAACGTTAGCTTAACTCAGAATTAGCCCAAAAAACCCCATTATAAGTCAATGTAGTGGAAAAAGTTAGCATGTTGCTAATACATTGCCTTAACCCAGAAACTGCCCTCAAAGAACCCCATTATGCTCTATATAAGAAATTAATGGGAAAAAAAAGCACTTTTTTCAAAATGGCGGCTTTTCTGTTGGTTTAATCGCCATAGCAACCATTTTAGGTTTTGATCGCCCAGTGACACCGAACAGATAGACGTCTGTTTCAGACAAATCCGAAAACGTTAACCCTTAAAACCCCTTAGCAACGAAGGTTATTCGCTAGCCACGCCCACTTTCCTAATGTATTCGTATTCGCTCCGTTTATGTCATGTCCAGTTCTGGTCAGAGGTCAACATATTGAATTTTCACAAGAATCCGTCAAAAAATGGCCGAGTATAAAGACTGCGCCACTTTTGCGAGCTAGCTACGCGCACACCGTTTGAGATACAGAGTTACTATTGGTACCAAATTTTCACAAATTTCCTCCCGATGATGCTATTAAAGTTTGAAGAAGATCGGGAAAAAAAACCCTTGGGCTGAATTTTTCATTTAGCTAGGAGTAAAAACGATTTTTTTGAAAATTCAAGATGGCGGCCTCTTCCCAAGGTCAAACCGGAACGATACTTCTTGGGTCATTGTAGACTCGCGCTAGCTGCATGTGTATGAAATTTCGTTTAAATTGTGACAACGAAAGGTCGGTTTTCACGTACGTAAATATCGCGGAATGTCCGATTTTGAAACAAAATGGCCGCCAAGGAGTGAGTCGGGTGGTCATCGCGTAATAATTTTAAATCTTCGTTTGGATATCCCCGATAAAGTTGCGTAGGTTTCGTTCGTCAATTCTAAAAAAAAAATTCCGAAAAAATCGTTTTTTCGCCGAGTCTGCGCTTTTTTTTGCGTCGGTTTTTCGCTTCCCCTGGCCTCAATTTTGACATTAGAGTTTCAAAAGTTACATTGCCACGTTCAGCCTGGCGTACCGCACGCGTGGATATGCGTTTTGTGATATTTCGCTAAAACATGCGCAAGCTAGCTAAAACCGTGGCGGTTGCGAGCTCGCCACGCGCACGCCATTCATATTCTACAACTTCTAATTCCAACATTTTGTCCACAGTTCCCGGCCATTGATGCTCGTGAAGTTACAAGACGATTGATGAAAATCCCTAGGACGAGTTTTCGTTTGAATCTTGTACTAAACATGCTTTTTTTGAAAAATTCAAGATGGCGGCCTTTTCCCGAGGTCAAAGGTCGATGAAACTTCTGTGGTGATTGTAGACTCCGGCTAGAGGGACGTGTGTGAAGTTTCGTAAAAATCGGAACAACCAAAGTGTCGGTTTCCCATATTGTGGAAAAACGTGAAAATCGCCAAATCTCGCACTTCGCCACAAAATGGCCGCCAAGGCGTGGGTCGTGCGGCCCCCCATAATGATTTCAAAAGCTCTCCTGGATACCCCCGACGCGTGTGTTTTGGTTTCGTGTGCGTATTTCAAAATTTTTTTTTTTTGCTCCTTAAACAAATTTCGGCCCATTCATTTTTTTCGCGGGATCGCACGCCGTGATGTCATCATTTTGGGGGGGGTTTGTTCATTTAAAAAAAAATTATTTTACAATTTTCCCCAGGTTTGTGGAAATTTTGGTGAGTTTTCGGGTATGTTCAGGGGGTCAAATTTAGGCAAACAGGTGGCGTTAAAACCCGGAATAATAATAATAATAATAAACAAAGCAAAAACAATATAGAAGCTTTTTTGCGACTAGGCCTGTGTGTGTCTTTTTGTGTGTTTTGTCTTCTACTACACACTGGTCAGGTCTGTTAAAGCTTAGGCCCTTGGATTGAGGCCTTTTAAAGGGCTTTTTTGTTTTTTGGTCCGAGCAAATATAATATGGTCCTTGCAGACAGGACCCCTGCTGCTGCGGGCCATAATTAAAGCCGCAAGCGGCGTTGGATGGCCCGCAGGCGCTACCCGTCGCCCTAGCCATGGCCTCTACACGCCACCGCCGCCCTAGCCTTGGCCTCCCCGCACCTCCGCCGCCCTCGCCGCCCTCCTCTACGCACCACTGTTGCCCTTCCTGCCCACCTCTGAGCCCCCTCCCCCCGCCCCCGCAGTGCACCATTGACCCTATCACACTTTTAGCCCAAAAAACCCCATGATAAGCCAAATTAGTGAAAAAAGTTAGCATATAGCTAAAACGTTAGCTTAACTCAGAATTAGCCCAAAAAAACCAATTATTAGTCAAATTAGCGAAAAAAGTTAGCATATTGCTAAAACGTTAGCTTAACTCAGAATTAGCCCAAAAAACCCCATTATTAGCCAAATTAGCGAAAAAAGTTAGCATATTGCTAAAACGTTAGCTTAACTCAGAATTAGCCCAAAAAACCCCATTATTAGCCAAATTAGCGAAAAAAGTTAGCATATTGCTAAACTGTTAGCTTAACTCAGAATTAGCCCAAAAAACCCCATTATTAGCCAAATTAGCGAAAAAAGTTAGCATATAGCTAAAACGTTAGCTTAACTCAGAATTAGCCCAAAAAAACCAATTATTAGTCAAATTAGCGAAAAAAGTTAGCATATTGCTAAAACGTTAGCTTAACTCAGAATTAGCCCAAAAAACCCCATTCTTAGCCAAATTAGCGAAAAAAGTTAGCATATTGCTAAAACGTTAGCTTAACTCAGAATTAGCCCAAAAAACCCCATTATTAGCCAAATTAGCGAAAAAAGTTAGCATATTGCTAAAACGTTAGCTTAACTCAGAATTAGCCCAAAAAACCCCATTATTAGCCAAATTAGCGAAAAAAGTTAGCATATTGCTAAACTGTTAGCTTAACTCAGAATTAGCCCAAAAAACCCCATTATTAGCCAAATTAGCGAAAAAAGTTAGCATATTGCTAAAACGTTAGCTTAACTCAGAATTAGCCCAAAAAAACCCCATTATTAGCCAAATAAGCGAAAAAAGTTAGCATATTGCTAAAATGTTAGCTTAACTCAGAATTAGCCCAAAAAACCCCATTATTAGCCAAATTAGCGAAAAAAGTTAGCATATTGCTAAAACGTTAGCTTAACTCAGAATTAGCCCAAAAAACCCCATTATTAGCCAAATTAGCGAAAAAAGTTAGCATATTGCTAAAACGTTAGCTTAACTCAGAATTAGCCTAAAAAACCCCATTATTAGCCAATTTAGCGATAAAAGTTAGCATATTGCTAAAACATTAGCTTAACTCAGAATTAGCCCAAACAACCCCATTATAAGCCAAATTAGCGAAAAAAGTTAGCATATTGCTAAAACGTTAGCTTAACTCAGAATTAGCCCAAAAAACCCCACTATTAGCCAAATAAGCGAAAAAAGTTAGCATATTGCTAAAACATTAGGTTAACTCAGAATTAGCCCAAAAAACCCCATTATAAGCCAAATAAGCGAAAAAAGTTAGCATATTGCTAAAACGTTAGCTTTACTCAGAATTAGCCCAAAAAGCCCCTTTATTAGCCAAATTAGCGAAAAAAGTTAGCATAATGCTAAAACGTTAGCTTAACCTTAGAATTAGCCCAAAATAGCTAAAAAAGTTAGCATATTGCTAAAACGTTAGCTTAACTCAGAATTAGCCCAAAAAACCCCATTATAAGTCAATGTAGTGGAAAAAGTTAGCATGTTGCTAATACATTGCCTTAACCCAGAAACTGCCCTCAAAGAACCCCATTATGCTCTATATAAGAAATGAATGGAAAAAGAAGCACTTTTTTCAAAATGGCGGCTTTTCTGTTGGTTTAATCGCCTTAGCAACCATTTTAGGTTTTGATCGCCCCGTGACACCGAACAGATAGACGTCAGTTTCATACAAATCGGAAAACGTTAACCCTTAAAACCCCTTAGCAACAAAGGTTATTCGCTAGCCACGCCCACTTTCCTAATGTATTCGTATTCGCTCCTTATATGTCATGTCCAGTTCTGGTCAGAGGTCAACATATTAAATTTTCACAAGAATCCGTCAAAAAATGGCCGAGTATAAAGACTGCGCCACTTTTGCGAGCTAGCTACGCGCACACCGTTTGAGATACAGAGTTACTATTGGTACCAAATTTTCACAAATTTCCTCCCGATGATGCTATTAAAGTTTGAAGAAGATCGGAAAAAAAAAACCCTTGGGCTGAATTTTTCATTTAGCTAGGAGTAAAAACGATTTTTTTGAAAATTCAAGATGGCGGCCTCTTCCCAAGGTCAAACCGAAACGATACTTCTTGGGTCATCGTAGACTGGCGCTAGCTGCATGTGTGTGAAAATTCGTTTAAATTGTGACAACGAAAGGTCGGTTTTCACGTACGTAAATATCGCGGAATGTCCGATTTTGAAACAAAATGGCCGCCAAACCGTTGGTCGTGTGGCAATCACGTAATAATTTCAAAACTTCGTTTGGATATCCCCGATAAAGTTCCGTTGGTTTCGTTCGTTAATTCTAAAAAAAAAATTCCGAAAATTTTTTTTTTTGCCGAGTCGGCGCTTTTTTTTGCGTCAGTTTTTCGCTTCCCCTGGCCTCAATTTTAACATTAGAGTTTCAAATGTTACATTGCCGCGTTCAGCTTGACGGACCGCACGCGTGGATATGCGTTTCGTGATATTTCGCTAAAACATGCGCAAGCTAGCTAAAACCGTGGCGGTTGAGAGCTCGCCACTCGCACGCCATTCATATTCTACAACTTCTAATTCCAACATTTTGTCCACAGTTCCCGGCCATTGATGCTCGTGAAGTTACAAGACGATTGAAGAAAATCCCTAGGACGAGTTTTCGTTTGTAGCTTGTACTAAACGTGCTTTTTTTAAAAAATTCAAGATGGCGGCAACTTCCCAAGGTCAAAGGTCGATGAAACTTCTGTGGTGATTGTAGACTCCGGCTGGCGGGATGTGTGTGAAGTTTCGTAAAAATCGGAAGAACCAAAGTGTCGGTTTCCCATTCTGCGGAAAAACGTGAAAATCGCAAAATCTCGCACTTCGCCACAAAATGGCCGCCAAGGCGTGGGTCGTGCGGCCCCCCCATAATGATTTCAAAAGCTCTACTGGATACCCCCGACACGTGTGTTTTGGTTTCGTGTGCGTATTTCAAAATTTTTTTTTTTGGCCCCATAAACAGTTTTCGGCCCATTCATTTTTTTGGCGGTATCGCACGCCGTGATGTCATCGTCATGGGGGGGGTGTCGTGCTCTATGCCAAAAATTCATTTTCAATTTTCCCCAGGTTTGTGGAAATTTTGGTGAGTTTTCGGGTATGTGGCGGGGGTGTAATTTTCGCTCAAAGACGCCGTTAGAAATAAGACAAATAATAATAATAATTAAAGCCGCAAGCGGCGTTGTATGGCCCGCAGGCGCTACCCGACCTCGCTGGCCACCTCTACGCACCACCGCCGCCCTCCCCGCCCCCCTCTACGCACCACCGCCGCCCTCCCCGCCCGCCTCTACACGCTACTGCACCCCCTACACTCAACTTCAGCCTCCCCACCCACCTCTATGCACCTCTGCCGCCCCCCCCGCCCAGCTATTAGGACCCCCCCCCCCCCCACACACACACACACACACACACACACAGCCCCCATAGCCCACCATTGACCCTATCACCCTTGTTAAGCAGCCACAGTGCACACCTGACCCCCACCTTTCTCATTCTGTAAGCCTGGTCTGAGCAGTATATGACAAATGGATGAAAAAAGCACTTTTTTCAAAATGGCGGCTTTTCTGTTGGTTTAATCGCCATAGCAACCATTTTATGTTTTGTTCGCCTCATGATACCGAACAGATAGACGTCAGTTTCAGAAAAATCGGAAAACGTTGACCCTTAAAACCCCTTAGCAACGAAGGTTATTAGCTAGCCACGCCCACATTTTTATTATCTTCGTATCCGCTCCTATTATATCATGTGCAGTTCTGGTGTGGGATCGACATATTGAATTTTCACAAGAATCCGTTAAGAATTGGCCGAGTATAAAGACTGCGCTAGTTTTGCGAGCTTGCTACGCGCACACCGTTTAAGATAGAGAAACAGTTTTGGTACCAAAATTTCACAAATTTCCCCTGGATGATGCTATTAAAGTTTGAAGACGATCGGAAAAAAAAACCCTTGGGCTGAATTTTTGATTTTTATCGGAGTAAAATGGACTTTTTTTCAAATCAAGATGGCGGCCATTTCCCATGGTCAAAATTCGACGAAACTTCACGGGTCATCGTAGACTTGCGCTAGCTGCATCTGTGTAAAATTTTGTTAAAATCGTGACGACAAAAGGTCCGTTTTCAGTTACGTAAATATCGTGAAATCTCCGATTTTGAAACAAAATGGCCGCCAAACCGTTGGTCGCGTGGCAATCACGTAATAATTTCAAAACTTCCTTTTGCTATCACGAACAAAGTTACGTTGGTATCGTTTGTTAATTCTCAAAAAAAAAATCCGAAAAAATCGTTTTTTGCCGAGTCGGCGCTTTTTTTGGCGTCGGTTTTTCGCTTCCCCTGGCCTCAATTTTAACATTATAGTTTCAAATGTTACATTGCCACGTTCAGCTTGGCGTACCGCACGCGTGGATATGCGTTTCGTGATATTTCGCTAAAACATGCGCAAGCTAGCTAAAACCGTGGCGGTTGCGAGCTCGCCACGCACACGCCATTCAAATTCTACAACTTCTAATTCCAACATTTTGTCCACAGTTCCCGGCCATTGATGCTCGTGAAGTTACAAGACGATTGATGAAAATCCCTAGGACGAGTTTTCGTTTGTAGCTTGTACTAAACGTGCTTTTTTTGAAAAATTCAAGATGGCGGCCTTTTCCCGAGGTCAAAGGTCGATGAAACTTCTGTGGTGATTGTAGACTCCGGCTAGCGGGATGTGTGTGAAGTTTCGTAAAAATCGGAAGAACCAAAGTGTCGGTTTCCCATTTTGTCGAAAAACGCGAAAATCGCCAAATCTCGCACTTCGCCACAAAATGGCCGCCAAGGCTTGGGTCGTGCGGCCCCCCCATAATGATTTCAAAAGTTCTCCTGGATACCCCCAACACGTGTGTTTTGGTTTCGTGTGCGTATTTCAAAATTTTTTTTTTTGGCCCCATAAGCGATTTTCGGCCCATTCATTTTTTTTACGGTATCGCACGCCGTGATGTCATCGTCATGGGGGGGGTTTCGTGCACTATGTCGAAAATTCATTTCACATTTTCCCCAGGTATGTGGAAATTTTGGTGAGTTTTCGGGTATGTGGCGGGGGTGAAAAATTGGCTCGAACTTGCAGAAAGAAAGAAGAATAATAATTAAAGCCGCAAGCGGCGTTGGATGGCCCGCAGGCGCTACCCGACCTCGCTGGCCACCTCTACGCACCACCGCCGCCTTCCCCGCCCGCCTCTACACGCTACTGCAGCCTCCCCACCCACCTCTATGCACCACTGCTGCTCTACCCTCCCAGCTCTGAGACACCCCCCCCCCCCCCCCCCCTCCGCGCACACACACACACACACACACACACACACACACACTCCGCCCCCATGGCCACCATTGACCCTATCACACTTGTTAAGCAGCCACAGTGCACACCTGACCCCCACCTTTCTCATTCTGTAAGGCTGGTCTGAGCTGTATATGACAAATGGATGAAAAAAGCACTTTTTTCAAAATGGCGGCTTTTCTGTTGGTTTTATCGCCATAGCAACCATTTTAGGTTTCGATCGCCTCGTGATATCGAACAGATAGACGTCAGTTTCAGATAAATCGGAAAACGTTGACCCTTAAAACCCCTTAGCAACGAAGGTTATTAGCTAGCCACGCCCACATTTTTATTATCTTCGTATCCGCTCCTATTATATCATGTGCAGTTCTGGTGTGGGATCGACATATTGAATTTTCACAAGAATCCGTTAAGAATTGGCCGAGTATAAAGACTGCGCTAGTTTTGCGAGCTTGCTACGCGCACACCGTTTAAGATAGAGAAACAGTTTTGGTACCAAAATTTCACAAATTTCCCCTGGATGATGCTATTAAAGTTTGAAGACGATCGGAAAAAAAAACCCTTGGGCTGAATTTTTGATTTTTATCGGAGTAAAACGGACTTTTTTTCAAATCAAGATGGCGGCCATTTCCCATGGTCAAAATTCGACGAAACTTCACAGGTCATCGTAGACTTGTGCTAGCTGCATCTGTGTAAAATTTCGTTAAAATCGTGATGACAAAAGGTCCGTTTTCAGTTACGTAAATATCGTGAAATCTCCGATTTTGAAACAAAATGGCCGCCAAACCGTTGGTCGCGTGGCAATCACGTAATAATTTCAAAACTTCCTTTTGCTATCACGAACAAAGTTACGTTGGTATCGTTTGTTAATTCTCAAAAAAAAAATCCGAAAAAATCATTTTTTGCCGAGTCGGCGCTTTTTTTGGCGTCGGTTTTTCGCTTCCCCTGGCCTCAATTTTAACATTATAGTTTCAAATGTTACATTGCCACGTTCAGCTTGGCGTACCGCACGCGTGGATATGCGTTTCGTGATATTTCGCTAAAACATGCGCAAGCTAGCTAAAACCGTGGCGGTTGCGAGCTCGCCATGCGCACGCCATTCATATTCTACAACTTCTAATTCCAACATTTTGTCCACAGTTCCCGGCCATTGATGCTCGTGAAGTTACAAGACGATTGATGAAAATCCCTAGGACGAGTTTTCGTTTGAAGCTTGTACTAAACGTGCTTTTTTTGAAATATTCAAGATGGCGGCCACTTCCCAAGGTCAAAGGTCAATGAAACTTCTGTGGTGTTTGTAGAGTCGGTCTGGCGGCAAGTGTGTGAAGTTTCTTAAAAATCGGCAGAACCAAAGTGTCGTTTTCCCATATTGTGGAAAAACGTGAAAATCGCCAAATCTCGCACTTCGCCACAAAATGGCCGCCAAGGCGTGGGTCGTGCGGCCCCCCCACAATGATTTCAGAAGCTCTCCTGGATACCCCCGACGCGTGTGTTTTGGTTTCGTGTGCGTTTTTCTAAAAAAATTTTTTTGGCCCCATAAGCGATTTTGGGCCCATTCATTTTTTTGGCGGTATCGCACGCCGTGATGTCATCATGTTGGGGGGGCTGTCGGGCACTATGCCGAAAATTCATTTTCAATTTTCCCCAGGTATGTGGAAATTTTGGTGAGTTTTCGGGTATGTGGCGGGGGTGTAATTTTCGCTCAAAGACGCCGTTAGAAAGAAGACAAATAATAATAATAAACAAAGCAGATACAATATAGAAGCATTTGCGTCTATGGGGCTGTGTGGGTTCGTGCACTTTTTTTTGGACTACACACTGGTCAGGTCTGGGTACACAAAGGCCTGTTCCTTGAGGTCGGTTAAAGGCTTTTTGTATGTTTTTGGGTCGTTTCGTACGTGTAAAAACAATATGGTCCTTGCAGACAGGACCCCTGCTGCTGCGGGCCATAATAATAATAAACAAAGCAAAAACAATATAGAAGCATTTGCGTCTATGGGGCTGTGTGGGTTCGTGCACTTTTTTTTTTACTACACACTGGTCAGGTCTGGGTACACAAAGGCCTGTTCCTTGAGGTCGGTCAAAGGCTTTTTGTATGTTTTTGGGTCTTTTCGTACGTGTAAAAACAATATGGTCCTTGCAGACAGGACCCCTGCTGCTGCGGGCCATAATTAAAGCCGCAAGCGGCGTTGGATGGCCCGCAGGCGCTACCCGTCGCCCTAGCCCTGGCCTCTACACGCCACCGCCGCCCTAGCCCTGGCCTCCTCGCACCTCCGCCGCCCTAGCCCTGGCCTCTTCACGCCTCCGCCGCCCTTGCCGCCCTCCTCTACGCACCACTCTTGCCCCTACCGCCCACCTATGAGCCCCCTCCCACCGCCCCCAAAGTGCACGATTGACCCTATCACACTTTTAGCCCAAAAAACCCCATTATAAGCCAAATTAGCGAAAAAAGTTAGCATATTGCTAAAACGTTAGCTTAACTCAGAATTAGCCCAAAAAACCCCATTATAAGCCAAATTAGCGAAAAAAGTTAGCATATTGCTAAAACGTTAGCTTAACTCAGAATTAGCCCAAAAAACCCCACTATTAGCCAAATTAGCGAAAAAAGTTAGCATATTGCTAAAACGTTAGCTTAATTCAGAATTAGCCTAAAAAACCCCATTATTAGCCAAATTAGCGAAAAAAGTTAGCATATTGCTAAAACGTTAGCTTAACTCAGAATTAGCCCAAAAAACCCCATTATTAGCCAAATTAGCGAAAAAAGCTAGCATATTGCTAAAACGTTAGCTTAATTCAGAATTAGCCCAAAAAAACCCAATTTTTAGCCAAATTAGCTAAAAAAGTTAGCATACTGCTAAAACGTTAGCTTAACTCAGAATTAGCCCAAAAAGCCCCTTTTATTAGCCAAATTAGCGAAAAAAGTTAGCATATTGCTAAAACGTTAGCTTAACTCAGAATTAGCCCAAAAAGCCCCTTTTATTAGCCAAATTAGCGAAAAAAGTTAGCATATTGCTAAAACGTTAGCTTAACTCAGAATTAGCCCAAAAAACCCCATTATTAGCCAAATTAGCGAAAAAAGTTAGCATATTGCTAAAATGTTAGCTTAACTCAGAATTAGCCCAAAAAACCCCATTATTAGCCAAATTAGCGAAAAAAGTTAGCATATTGCTAAAACGTTAGCTTAACTCAGAATTAGCCCAAAAAGCCCCTTTATTAGCCAAATTAGCCAAAAAAGTTAGCATAATGCTAAAACGTTAGCTTAACTCAGAATCAGCCCAAAAAACCCCATTATAAGCCAAATTAGCTAAAAAAGTTAGCATATTGCTAAAACGTTAGCTTAACTCAGAATTAGCCCAAAAAACCCCATTATTAGCCAAATTAGCGAAAAAAGTTAGCATATTGCTAAAACGTTAGCTTAACTCAGAATTAGCCCAAAAAACCCCATTATAAGCCAAATTAGCTAAAAAAGTTAGCATATTGCTAAAACGTTAGCTTAACTCAGAATTAGCCCAAAAAACCCCATTATAAGTCAATGTAGTGGAAAAAGTTAGCATGTTGCTAATACATTGCCTTAACCCAGAAACTGTCCTCAAAGAACCCCATTATGCCCTATATAAGAAATGAATGTGAAAAAAAACACTTTTTTCAAAATGGCGGCTTTTCTGTTGGTTTAATCGCCATAGCAACCATTTTAGGTTTTGATCCCCCCGTGACACCGAACAGATAGACGTCAGTTTCAGACAAATCGGAAAACGTTAACCCTTAAAACCCCTTAGCAACAAAGGTTATTCGCTAGCCACGCCCACATTTTTAATATATTCGTATCCGGTTCTATTATATCATGTCCAGTTCTGGTCTGGGCTCAACATATTGAATTTTCACAAGAATCCATCAAAAATTGGCCGAGTATAAAGACTGCGCCACTTTTGCAAGGTTGTCACGCGCACGCCATTTAAAATCTACAACTTCTAATTCCAACATTTTGTTCGCAATTGCTTCCTCTTGCTGCCCAAGTAGTTACAAGACGATCGATAAAAATTCCAAGGACGAGTTTTCGTTTGAAGCTAGTGCTAAACTAGCTTTTTTTTGTAAATTCAAGATGGCGGCCCCTTCCGAAGGTCAAAGGTCAACGAAACTCTACATGTCAGTGTAGACTTGCGCTAGCACCCTTTGGACGAAATTTCGTTAAGATCGCCAAAACAAAAGGTCACTTTTGATGTAATTGAAAATCGCCAATTGTCAGATTTTGAAACAAAATGGCCGCCAAGGAGTGAGTCGGGTGGTCATCGCGTAATAATTTCAAATCTTCGTTTGGATATCCCCGATAAAGTTGCGTAGGTTTCGTTCGTCAATTCTAAAAAAAAAATTCCGAAAATTTTTTTTTTCGCCGAGTCGGCGCTTTTTTTTGCGTCGGTTTTTCGCTTCCCCTGGCCTCAATTTTTACATTACAGTTTCAAATGTTACATTGCCACATTCAGCCTGGCGTACCGCACGCGTGGATATGCGTTTTGTGATATTTCGCTAAAACATGCGCAAGCTAGCTAAAACCGTGGCGGTTGCGAGCTCGCCACGCGCACGCCATTCAAATTCTACAACTTCTAATTCCAACATTTTGTCCACAGTTCCCGGCCATTGATGCTCGTGAAGTTACAAGACGATTGATGAAAATCCCTAGGACGAGTTTTCGTTTGTAGCTTGTACTAAACGTGCTTTTTTTGAAAAATTCAAGATGGCGGCCAGTTCCCAAGGTCAAAGGTCAATGAAACTTCTGTGGTGATTGTAGACTCCGGCTGGCAGGATGTGTGTGAAGTTTCGTAAAAATCGGAACAACCAAAGTGTTGTTTTCCCATATTGTGGAAAAACGTGAAAATCGCCAAATCTCGCACTTCGCCACAAAATGGCCGCCAAGGCGTGGGTCGTGCGGCCCCCCCATAATGATTTCAAAAGCTCTCCTGGATACCCCCGACGCGTGTGTTTTGGTTTCGTGTGCGTATTTCAAAATTTTTTTTTTTTTGCTCCTTAAACAAATTTCGGCCCATTCATTTTTTTCGCGGGAACGCACGCCGTGATGTCATCATTTTGGGGGGGGTTTGTTCACTTCAAAAAAATTATTTTACAATTTTCCCCAGGTTTGTGGAAATTTTGGTGACTTTTCGGGTATGTTCAGGGGGTCAAATTTAGGCAAATAGGCGTCGTTAGAAAAAAGAAGAATAATAATTAAAGCCGCAAGCGGCGTTGGATGGCCCGCAGGCGCTACCCGTCGCCCTAGCCCTGGCCTCTACACGCCACCGCCGCCCTAGCCCTGGCCTCCTCGCACCTCCGCCGCCCTAGCCCTGGCCTCTTCACGCCTCCGCCGCCCTTGCCGCCCTTCTCTACGTACCACTCTTGCCCTTACCGCCCACCTCTGAGCCCCCTCCCCCAGCCCCCGCAGTGCACCATTGACCCTATATCACTTTTAGCCCAAAAAATCCCTCTATTAGCCAAATTAGCGAAAAAAGTTAGCATATTGCTAAAACGTTAGCTTAACTCAGAATTAGCCCAAAAAACCCCATTATAAGCCAAATTAGCGAAATAAGTTAGCATATTGCTAAAACGTTAGCTTAACTCAGAATTAGCCCAAAAAACCCCATTATTAGCCAAATTAGCGAAAAAAGTTAGCATATTGCTAAAACGTTAGCTTAACTCAGAATTAGCCCAAAAAACCCCATTATAAGCAAATTAGCGAAAAAGTTAGCATATTGCTAAAACGTTAGCTTACCTCAGAATTAGCCAAAAAAACCCCATTATTAGCCAAATTAGCTAAAAAAGTTAGCATACTGCTAAACGTTGGCTTAACTCAGAATTAGCCCAAAAAAGCCCCTTTTATTAGCCAAATTAGCGAAAAAAGTTAGCATATTGCTAAAACGTTAGCTTAACTCAGAATTAGCCCAAAAAAACCCATTATTAGCCAAATTAGCGAAAAAAGTTAGCATATTGCTAAAGCGTTAGCTTAACTCAGAATTAGCCCAAAAAACCCCATTATTAGCCAAATTAGCGAAAAAAAGTTAGCATATTGCTAAAACGTTAGCTTAACTTAGAATTAGCTCAAAAAACCCCATTATTAGCCAAATTAGCGAAAAAAAAGTTAGCATATTGCTAAAAACGTTAGCTTAACTCAGAATTAGCCCAAAAAGCCCCTTTATTAGCCAAATTAGCGAAAAAAGTTAGCATATTGCTAAAACGTTAGCTTAACTCAGAATTAGCCAAAAAAAAACCCCATTATTTAGCCAAAATTAGCGAAAAAAAGTTAGCATAATGCTAAAACGTTAGCTTAACTCAGAATTAGCCCAAAAACCCCATTATAAGCCAAATTAACTAAAAAAGTTAGCATATTGCTAAAACGTTAGCTTAACTCAGAATTAGCCCAAAAAACCCCATTATAAGTCAATGTAGTGGAAAAAGTTAGCATGTTGCTAATACATGCCTTAACCCAGAAACCCTCAAGAACCCATTATGCTCTATATAAGAAATTAATGGGAAAAAAAGCACTTTTTTCAAAATGGCGGCTTTTTGTTGGTTTAATCCGCATAGCAACCATTTAGGTTTTGATCGCCCGTGACACGAACAGATAGACGTCTGTTTCAGACAAATCGGAAAACGTTACCCTTAAACCCTTAGCAACGAAGGTTATTCGCTAGCCACCCACATTTTTAATATATTCGTATCC